>KV751343.1:2007054-2033272 GCA_001698575.1 Mola mola
CCCGGTGGACGAAAGGGTTGCTTCCCTGCGCCTTCGGGTTGGGGAACGGGTCCTGACTGTGGTTTGTGCCTATGTGCCAAATAGCAGTTCAGAGTACCCACCCTTTTTGGAGTCCTTGGAAAAGGTACTGGAGAGTGCCCCTACTGGGGACTCCATCGTCCTACTAGGAGACTTCAACACTCATGTGGACAATGACAGCGAGACCTGGAGGGGTGTGACTGAACCCGAGAGGCTCAGAGTAGAGCCGCTACTCCTCCGCGTTGAGCAGAGCCAGTTGAGGTGGTTCGGGCATCTGGTCAGGATGCCTCCTGGACGTCTCCCTGGGGAGGTGTTTTGGGTATGCCCATCCGGGAGGAGACCCCGGGGTAGACCGAGGACACGTTGGAAAGACTATATCTCTGGGCTGGCTTGGGGACGTCTTGGTGTCCCCCCGGAGGAGTTGGTGGAAGTGGCTGGGGAGAGGAGCGTCGGGATCTCCCTGCTCAGGCTGTTGCCCCCGCGACCCGGACCCAGATAAGCGGCAGAAAACGAAATGAGATGAGACGATAAACCTAAAATACGTGACAGCAGTTTGATGAAATGGGAAAAATAGCATCATTGGCTGGATGTGGTCAATATTGTATGAACGGATGTTGCAGGGGACGTTTTTGCAGATACTACATAAGCCGACCCGGCCAATAAAACAAATAGACTCCACATGAAGACAAGAGGCGTCACTGGGAACAAGATCTGCTCTGAACTCACCCTCTCCCTCCTGCCTACGCAGGGTCTCTGCTTTCAGACCACCATCCAAACACATGTGGTTTACTATCCAACTCTGTGGGTGAACCGGACATAGGCAAGACTACACTGCCAGAAAAACCACCTCGACATAGCGTCTCAGTATACAGCCAAGAGATTTAGGTTGCTTCGGCAGTCAGTGAGAAATGAGCTCCGTCAAGTCTGGAGCAGTCTGGTCAGAGATCCTGAGAACAAATCAGCCTGGAGGTGAATCAATTTCAAGTGAATAACCTGCTTGTCCATGTGTTTGGTTCAGTTTTTTGAAATACCAATGGGGTAAAGAGCTGCTAAGCAACATATATGATCCATTTGCTTGTTTCAGAACTGGAGAAGGCATCTCAGGAGACGATGTCTCACAGAGTATCAGCTGGGCAACAGGACAGCAGCGCCGTCACTGTGCAGTTGTGTTGGAATGGGACCTGAAGTGGTACGGTGTCAGATGTTCAAATCAGTATAATTTCTACTGTTCAACAGGGGGACACAATTCAGTATCATCAGTTCGTCCTTACCTGGGACAAGGCTCTCCACTCCTTTCAGCATAACACGAGTGACTCCTCCACCGACACCCAGACTAACACAGGTACCTTCAGCAGCGATGGCTGGATCGGACTGCACCGAGAGGCTCGTGACACCTGGAACTGGACTGGAGACTTGCAGTCAGACAACAGAAACTGGGCCCAAAACGAGCCACAGTCCTTTGACTGCGCCTCTTTTCACGCTGGCACTGAAGCTCCCTCCTGTTTGCCACAGGGACAACACATGGAGGAAGCTCTGAGCCACTGCCTGGAGATGAAAACCCGGCACAGCCTCCTGAGCCTGGATGGCGCGTCTGACTACGACTACGTCAGAGACAGACTCTGCAGAGCCACAAACGATGAGGTCGAGGATGGAATCTATCACTAACAAAACCATCACTACCAATATCTTCAATTTCAAATGAAAGCATTGCATACAACCTCTTGGCACAGTGTGCATGTTGCAAGCATGTGCAGTTGTAGTTGTAACTGTTTTTGGAAACAGACAGAAATAATATTTTTCAATAAAAACAATAAGAATTGAAGAAAATAAACGTAGCTCTTTCAGTCTTATTCAAACCACCGATTGAATATGACACATTATAAAACGGGAATAATAAAAGTGGCAGCAGCAGCTTTAAAAAGCCAATTATCCAAAGTTTAAAGACTTAGCAACTGGCATTTTTTATTGTATTTTCCAATGCATCACTTAATTTCTTTATTAAGATATGAAGAAATTATATAAAGCATTATGTATGAAAAATATAAGGACATTCTTGCACTGTCTGTTTCAATATTACTGAGTCAAACCTTTTATTTTCATATCACATTTAGTATCAATAATATATTTAAGACTTGCAAAAGAAAAAGAAATAAAAGAAACTACAGCGACAGGGTTCAGGGTACAGCACTGTTTGGAACATCAGTACTTGTCTGATTGTCTGTCTCATTAAAATGTGAAATGAAGCTTCATCAAACTGAACCTCAAATGAGTGAAAAAAAATTGGAAATGTGAGCAGTCACAACTATTTTTTTTTTTTTTTTTTTCCTTGTGATTCTCAGGTGTGGACAGGCCTGTGCCTCCTGGGAGGGTTGTGGTTGATGGTGAATGGACACGAGCTGGAAGAGCAGGGGGAGCTGCCAGAGTGTGTCCATCACAGCTGAAACACTGTGGGACCCCGTCCAAGCATGACACAAATAACTGGATCATCAGGGACTGCTAGGAGAGAAAAAACCTTATCTGCTACAGAGAGAAGAGATAAAGCATTACGATCATTTTTCAACACATCAGATTAGATACTCATAGATGTGGATTTCTTTGTTGACTTTACCAAACAGTGAGATGCCAGCTGAATCTCATTGATATTTATCCAAGAGTGATGTTTTGCAATTAAAAAACTCTGATGTTTCACAGATAATTGTGCTCATGCAAAGAAAAATAGGATTGGTATCATCCATTGACATCGATAGACAGTAATAATAAACAGAGGTAGGCTGAATCCAAATCTCCACCCTCTGGATTTGCAGACTGAGACCCCAGTCATTCAGTTCATCAAATTATTACATTTATTAAATTAAACACAAAAAAGTAGTACGTATTGAAAGGGGATAATACATTTAATCAAAGAGAGGAATTAAAGGCGTTGTATAGAGTGCCACTTTTTATTGTTTCATTGTTACTGTACTGCAGCATTTCTCTGTCTGCTTACTGTATTTCGCATCACATTGCATGGCTTTTATGAGCTATCATCAGATGGTCTATGTATTTCAAGGAACGTTTTGATGAAATTGTTGTTTTACATAGGACATAAATTAATTGGATTCAGCCTCATACCGTAGTTGCATAGTTATAGTTAGATGTTCGAGCTACCCAGTCCACATGCGCCAGTTTTGAAAATGGCAATTATTCAGGATGTATAAAATATAGTTTTAACCCAGTCACATTTAATTATACACACACACGGGCGCGCGACCCTTTTGCTTGTGGAACCTGCCTTTTGGTTCCCACCAGTAACATTGTCGGAGGCAGTTCGAAGTAGAACGAAGCTGACTTCCGGTTGTCACTGATCGCTGCACGACGTTCCGCCGTCCCTCAGCCCTTCAAACACGGTAAGTTCGACCGCTGAATGGTCCTGTTCGATAGGTGCTGACATTTTTGGACTTATGGTTTCAATATTAACGTCACGAATGCAAGTTTTACAGTTAAACTTGACGGAAATGATTGAGTCTTGCTTGCTAAAAGCAGAAGCTAGCGAGTGTCGGGTCGGAGCTAACGTTTGTATTCATGTCTGTAATGACGTTCAGTGAAACCTTCAGCGATCCTTAAAGGGAAAAATATACCTGCGAATATTTTACTGCATTGATGTTTATTTCGGAATGTTATAAATCTGCGAGTTAGCTTGTCATATCTGTAGCAGTGTAGCTGTGAGTGCTGAGAAATGACCCACAGACAATTTAGTTAGTATTTATTCATGTAAGCCAGTGGTCTTCCTTCATGGCTTTCAGTCAGGAGTTAATCTGAGGTGCAAGAATTTGCTGTTTCCTCTTATTAATGACGCGTTAAGCACGTTTCAGTGCATTACCTTGGACTGAAGGCTTTGTTGTGAAATTCTTTTTGTATCAAAATGAGCTGGTATTAAAAAAACGTCAGCTTAAATGTTCGGCCTTGTTAATCAACATCTTTATGTCCTTTTCTCTCAAGGAGGCGGAGATTTGTGACCGGACACCATGACGTTGTTCCACTTCGGGAACTGCTTCGCTCTGGCGTACTTCCCTTACTTCATAACATACAAGTGCAGCGGCCTGTAAGTGTCTGAATCATGGATGTGCACATGACTGGCCTGTATGGTAGCATTCTATCCAGTCACAGTCACTAAAGTGCATTTGGGGTGAATAATGAGACATTTGTCATATTTGATCTGATTTGATTTGATTTTTATCTAACTTTTTTGTATGTTGTGTATTTCCCTGCATGAGCACATGAGACACTAAGATGCTCTTGATGATCTTCTTAGCAGTGTCAGAGCTTTGGGAGGGGGTCTGCAGAATCGTCTTGGGACAGTGCATTGTGCTCTGGAACTTCTGCTTAACAACGTCAATCTTTTGTTCTTTAAACGTGACGTCACAGTTTTCGCATGGCTCGCCTTGCCTGACGGTAACATGTCTCATTGTGCACACTAATTTTCAAATTCTACCGTTTTAGGTCAGAGTACAATGCTTTCTGGAGATGTGTCCAGGCTGGAGCAACCTACCTGTTTGTCCAACTGTGTAAGGTGAGCAAACGTCTTTCTGGTGAAAGATCCCATCATTAATGTGTGCGGTGACCATTAAAGAGCGTGTAAGATGATTTGCTGATCTTTTGGGGTCTCAGATGCTGTTCCTAGCGACATTTTTCCCCACGTGGGAAGGAGGAGCAGGGGTTTATGACTTTGTAGGGGTGAGTGTTAAAACATAGTAACAACATTAACAAGGAAGGAATATCAACTCTAATTTTGCCAGTTATTGACAGTAAAAAATGTGTGTTTGTTTTTCCAGGAATTTATGAAGGCAACAGTGGACCTGGCAGACCTGTTGGGCCTCCATCTCGTCATGTCTCGTAATGCTGGTAAAGGAGAGTACAAGATCATGGTGGCCGCCATGGGCTGGGCGACTGCAGAACTTGTGATGTCGAGGTGAGCAGTAACACTGTTTCTGCAGAAGAAAACAATTGAATTATTGTATACATGTAATCATTGTGCTTTACTGTCTGTGTCCTGTTGTGGCTCCTCAGGTGTCTTCCTTTGTGGGTGGGGGCCAGAGGGATTGAGTTTGACTGGAAATACATCCAGATGAGCTTTGACTCGAACATTAGTTTGGTGAGTAGCTTTCCTCTGTCTGCTGCTACTTATGTCTGATGTTTTGTTTTCCACTTCGTCCACTGTCTCCTCCAGAAGCATCATCACATTTTGAATTGTCATGTTTACTAGCCACGTTGACAACCACGGCCTACAGAAAATATAACCACGGTTATCCAGTACTTAAACTCCTTGAAGATGTGAAAATTTGAAGAAAAAAGTCTAAATTGAAAGTGCTTTCACGCTTAATTAGTTAGTCCGGCTTAAAAAAAACTTGAGTCTGTTTTGCCCCAGTTAGTTCATTTGACCTATTGTGAAAGGTCTTGTATATATTTATGCAAATAATTCAACATTATGCATATGCGGCTGGTCAAATTCTGCTAAAACTGCTGCAGTTGTTTGGATCTCCATCAGTTTGTGTCCTTTCACAATGTGTGGTGGCGATCCCACAGTAATACACCCTGATTGATTAGGGCCGGGACAATATGCTTCCATCCTGATTGGATTGTATGATGATACATTTGCCTTAATGTGATTTGTGTTGCAATGCAATAGAACTGATTATTGCAATTTTCTTTTCCTTCTCAAAGGAAAACAAAACTTAAATCATACACTTCTGTAGAAGATGTACGTCTTTTCCAAAAATACGACACCAGACACCATTCAGTCACTTTTCTGACTTTTATTTCAGCTGCATAGAAGATTGGTACATAACATGTACAACAGAATGTTTTTCGTTTTTAACTGCTCCATTTAGCTGCTCCTGCTCATTATGCTTGTAGCATAAGAAAATAAATGAATCAGGACAGAACGAACAGAGTATCTGAAATCTCCACACAGCACGAGTGTGAGTCACTGGTAAGAGCGAATTTTCAGCTGTACTCAGCTTTTCTTTGACCTCTGACATCACTTAGTTGTAGATTCGAGGAATGGCTGTAAAATGGGCAGTTGCCTCCTTGATTGATTTTGCTTTTTTCTGAATCACTGGGTTCAGAAAGAGTTTACTCATTGTCCCATCCAGGGTTTGTTGTCTCGCTGCTGCAGGTCAGTTATTTGCTCCATTTTAATCTCTGGATGGTGACGAGCAAGATGAGCACTCATGTTTGCTTTGCCTTTTCTGGAAGTGCGTAAAAGCCAAAATGTGTCCACACTCTGGATTTAAACTCTACGGGTGCAGGTCTTGTTGCAGATGGTCTGCGATTGTCCACCATTTTCTGCTATCAGCTGCTCTCAGTTCTCCTCGATAGTTTTGAGAAACATAATTACATTTGATTACAGCAAAACAAACAACATTATTCGAAAAACATATTAAATCCAGTAATTATGCCTTTGTGTTTATAGGTCCATTACATTGCCATGGCAGCGGTGGTGTGGATGTTCACTCGATACGACCTTCCTAAGAGCTTCAGGCTCCCTGTGACTGTGCTGCTAGCTCTCTGTGTCTACAAAACCTTCTTAATGGAGTAAGTCTGACAGTACACACGCTCATATTCACAGTGTAAACATGTACACCTTATGAAATATTACATAAACAATCCAAACACTTCTTCTGGGTTATGTTATTTGAATGACACATGAGAGCGGAATCAGTCCTCTCCTTTGTCTTTTATCGTGATGTATTATAGGTGTATTTCCAAAAGGAAAATTCAGTTCAACGAGGGTTTCCACTTGGTTGCTGCACTATGCCTCATAAATCACACGATGATACTAGTTAACAGCAGCAGCAGCAGCATCTGACTGCACATTTTCTGTACAGGGAACTTATTTTGCAAGCATGTCAATGAATTTACAAAAGTGAATGATTAATAAAATGCATATAAAGTTATTTTAGAGAACCTTTATTACGGCCTTCCTCTTTCTTTTATTATTACTGGCACATTGTTGACTAATCAACTCTCAAAAGTGTTTGTTTTGCATGAAGAAAGAAAGGGAGGATAAACAGAATATTATATTTCCATTTTATAAGAAGATGTGTTGTGTTGGTGATTGATCTCACCCACACTGTTGGTGTCAGAGCTCACTACATCAGATACACTCTAAACTTGTGCAGCAGATGGCCTTCAAAATATTGGGGGGAAAATAAAGGAAGTTTGTAGAGCTGCAACAATAAATCGATAAGTCGATAGAATTACTGATGAGTGAATATTCGTTTTGAGTAAATTTATCAAACATTTGTTGCATCCAGAGTCTGGGTTTTTAACTATTGGTTGGTGCAAAAAAGCAATCTGAGGATACACATTGGGCTCTGAAAAAAATGTGATGAGCATTTTTCACTTTTTTGTCAATTTATAGGGTAAATGATTACTCCAGTAATCATGAAAAATATTGGCAGATTAATTGATGATTAAAAAAACTGTTAGTTGCAGCTCTAGGCCTGGCAATGAAATGGCTTTTTAGGGTCATACTGATAGCAGGGCACAACAAGATGTATGTGATGTACGTGTATAATCAAAATCCCGCTGCTAAATACCTGCCGGTTCACTTGTGGAATTTAAATCTAAACCCACAAATGCATGATAACCTCAAAAGAGATTTAAATGTTTTTAATCTCGGACAATTCAAGTTCCTTGATGGTTTATCTGTCCCTGTGATGGATGGTTTTGGTCAACATTGCTGAGTTGCACTGTGTTTGTTTGTGTTGTGTGTTCAGGTTGTTTGTCCACGTCTTCCTGCTGGGCAGTTGGACGGTGCTGCTGGTGAAAGCCGTGCTGACCGGCGCCATCTCTCTCTGCTCGCTCTTCCTCTTCGTCACTCTGGTCCACAGTAACTAAGTAAAACTCGGCACTCTCAGATAAGCCTTCAGCAGCCTTTCTGTACCAGACTGGACAGAGGTTGTCAAAAATCAGCAGCTAACCCCTGACACCACTTCAGACTAAGTGTCACACCAAAGACTACTGAAAAATGCCGACTGATACTGGGTGGTTGGACTGGTTTGATGTCCTAAACGGGCTCATGTTCAGGTTGCACTCAGGGTGAAGTTTTGTCTACTCTCGGTCCACTGTTTAAAACTGCAGGAGGGTTTGTGACATCAGGAGGCTTCTGTATATGATGGGCTTACCTAAGCTGTTTCGGTTTTGGTAATGGGTCATATTTATATCACTGCGACCACAGATGAATTGAGACTTTAAAAAATAACCATTGTTTTTTTTGGGGTTTTTTTTTTATGTGTCAAATCTAATAGCAACTCTAGAATGAATGAGATTGTGTTGCCTCACATCAATTTATTTATATACAATTTAATATTATTTAGTAGATGAAACATAACCATAGCAAAATTTTCTTACTTATAATCGAATAATGAAATCTTAAGTTTAACTCCCAATCTAAATACAGCCTGCAGAGATCCACTCAACGTTATCATCACATTGTGTTGAATTGTATGCATTTGATTTTGACATTAAAGTGATGTCTTTTTGTCTTAAATCAGGGTTCCTGCACTTTTTTTTTTATAAAGACCCTAAAATAAATTTAAGGGTGTGAATGATGACAAATGATGATTCACAAATAAGAAAAGCGAACAAAGCTGATGAGAAAATTATCACTTTCACATTTGCTTCATCAGAAAAATGAAGAAAGGTGTAATTTATGACAGAAGACATTAAGGTTTTGTTTTCACCCATGTCCATTTGTTGGTTGATTGGTTTGCCAACAAGATTACACAATAAATTTCATGAAAGATGTGTCTTGGCCCAGATTTAGGTATGTTTTTTGAACCATAACTCCAAAAGAATGAAAATAGAGAGCTCCAACTGGTGTCATTGTGTAGCTGAAAGCACTGGCTGCAGATGATGAACATTTGGGCTTTCAAGGTCGCTGACATGTCGAAAAACACATTTTTCTCACATTTTCTCCTGAATGAATTGATGTCGAGAGGTCCAACTGGTTTTGTTTTGCCCTGGCTACAGATGATTAACTTCTTGGTGTCTTGTCATATGGCAAAGTCTTCTGAAATGTCAGACATTGTTTGGACGTATCTCCAGAAGGAACTGACATAGTGTGTCATTTTGTAGCTAATTCCAGGGTCCCTCACATAGCCAGAACCAGCTGGATCAGGTGGAACCAACAAGGGCTCTTTTTCACAACAGATAAACCAGAAATCAAACTAAGGAATGCCCAAAACACTGATACTCCAGAGTGTGATGGAAAGATGAAATATGATCTCATAGAAATCATATTTATTGCTGGGGAATTATATGTTGTAGGGACTTTAGCTGTGCTGGTGGAGGTTTGCGCTCTCTGAATGTTTTATAGTTGGACCAGCTATCGTGGCATTAAAACCCACTGAATCCAACATGAAATCTGCTTACCAGCAGCACATGACAGCAGCTCACAGGATTCTGCTAATGCTTGAGTTGTTGAGCACGCAAATTTTTTCTTGACTTCCTCGCTTCAGTTTCTTCGTCAGAAATGGACTGTCGAGACTTGTTATGTAATATCCAGTTTTAACTAAAGAGTAGTCGCATGCCGTTAATCCACTGTGGGACGGACCATGCGGGACGGACAGATGTTAATAAATGACCATTCAGATTTTCAAGTTATGCACAAATTCATGTAAATAATGCCTTCCGAGGACTGCGTCTCAACAAAGCCGCTTATTGTTTCTTTAGTTAGTTCTCTGATCCCACACTCAAGCCGTGTTTCCTAAGAGGGAGAGTGAGGTTGTGAGGGAAACTATATTCTGTATAAAACAATGGATGAAGAAAAGCAGAGACACAAAGACTAATGTAAGGAAACACTGGTTTCGTGAAAACAATCCAGAGAGAGGTGTGTGTGTGTGTGTCTGACGAGGTAAATTAAAGACAGTGAATCGAGTAAAATGGGGAGAGCTAAAAGTCATGATATAAAAAGCAATTTTTTTTTTTTTGTGGCCAGACTGAAATAAGATTGAACAGGGCCTTTTAGTTTGATTTCTCATTACTCAAAATGTCAACAATAAAAAGGATCACAATGATCAAATTAGGAGGAATTCTCAACCGAGGCGACTGCTGTGCAACCCTTTGTTTGTGCAAGCATCCAAATTAAATCAGGGTCATATGTTGTGAGTAAAAGAAGTTGCATTCTGGACACTTTTGCACCGAACCCATGACCACTTTTGGGAGACTAATTGATAGTCTCCAGAGTTTTATATACATTGGAATGACACCTGTGAAATTAAAGATTTTTCTCCATCCGATGACGACAAAAACAAAATCGAGGATCCAGACAGTTTGAATTAAACACCTCGTATTTCTTAAGAATTATTATGCAAACTAAAATTTTTTTTTATTTGAGATTTGTATGTGTACGTGGTCCGCTGTGCCTCTGTTATTACACCTCACTCTGCCTGCTTCTCTCTCAGCTGGTGCCTCTGGATTCCAACAAAGCTGTCATTATTGAAATAACACAATAGGCTGTTACCTAATACAGACACACTTTTGTTTATGTTTTTCTGCTACTTGTGTGTGGCTGCTGAAAAGACTAACTTGCTTAGAGAGAGGCAGAAAGCCGCATCGACATTAGCCTGATCTCGTGGCTTGTATGGAGTACCACAGGGACGTGACTTGGATGAGGGTGGTACCAGCCGGGGCCCGTGCAGGTAAAGTACATACTTCACAAGTATGAACTCGGCCAAGACTCCTGTCAGCTAAAGTAGCCCTCCTAGAACTCCGGAAGAGGCAACCATCAAGCGGATGAACCCTGAGAAGAGCTTTCTCGAGTCATGTCCTCCAGTGAGTACATTCACTACTGGGGCATAATTCTGCGCCCCGTGGCCCACACAATGGAGAGCTTGGACTATGGCCAAAATTTCTCTGTGGAAGACACTAACGTGTTTGCTGTGACTTACCCCAAGTCAGGTAGTGTTTTAATCCTCAGGTCTGCTGTCTCTTTTCAGCTGTCTCTAGCACCCCGGGGGGATGCAGTGCATTTTCCTTTATGCATTTTACCTTTACCTCTATGCAGTGTCAAAGTCTGAGGACATTTTAGAAATAATGGATGACTTCAGCGGACATAGTTTTGGTGGCTTAATGTATTTAATGGCTGGACTATACCAGCAAATCAGGTGTTCGTTTAGGGCAAAAAATGCACAAGTGCATCTCCAAAAATTAGAATTTGTGGAAAGTTATTTTCATAATTTAAGAAATGTTTTATGTTCTGTAAATGTGTAGTATTTTGGTCTTTTTTCTAAAATTGTGATTATTATGGCTTATACTCTTAGTGAAATACTCCACAATTTTAAGGTTTTTATTTCATTTTTTTTAATTAATCTGAGCAAGCAAAAAAAAACAGCAAAACGCTTGAGGCATTTTGGTTTACATATAATGAGTCTAGAACATATTATGTAGTGACATTTGAAATCTACTCTAATACTTTGAGAGGCACTATTAGATACAGCAGTTGTATGGAGTCAGGTATTTCTCTGTGGGTGAGCCTGGGAGCTGGTTTAATCACTACATTTTATATGATGGACTTGACCTATATAGATTTTGCTTTTTGCTTCATAAATAATATGAGATGCCCATTACATTCCTCTATCACTTCATTAGAGGATTGAGCTACTCCACATATTAACACACTGAACAGAAAATGAACAAGGGCCTAGTTTCAGGTGTGTGTCAGTTAGCACTAAGGAAAACAGCTGGCTGTAGTTTTACACCTGGAGTGAAGTAAATTCAAAAAAATTGCCTATTTAATGGTGTGATCACCAAATGTCACTATTAAAATTGGAGATACAACATTACGACGACTATTTTCTGGTTGTAGTTGATCCGCAGGACCGATCGGCACACATTTCGATCTGTCAGTAACTTTAATTAAGCTGTGATGAAGAGTTTCCCACAGACTGGCCACATATTTCAGTTCAGCACCATCATCCTTTACTGCCCTGAATGCCACAGGTGTCGTCATGTATTGCGCCCCGGGGCGAGATCATGAACTTTGTACACCGAACGAGCAGGAAATAACAAGTCACGTTTGTAAAAAAAAAAACAAAAAAAAAATAACGACAAAAACGTGTGATGAAGTCGGATGTGAAGACTTTGGCTCGTTGAATTTCGTCCGCTTCGGTCGTTGATGTAGTTGCTATTTTCCCCCACGTTCACTCAACGCAGCGTGTTTAGTTAGGCCGTGGTTAACCGGAGCTCTGGGAGTTGACTTCATGTCCCCCGGTGAGATGTTTCTGCAGTTTCACGATCTGCTGCTCCCCAAGGAGACTCACTCCTTCGACAGCCTGAAGTTCGCGCAGGAATTCGCCTTTAAAGACGATGACGTCCTGGCTGCCACGTATCCGAAGTCAGGTCAGAGTTTGTTTACGGCACACGAGTTTTGCTTTGTTTTTTGTGAAACCGAGATGCTGTGATTAAAAACTGAAAGGAATAAGACAAGTTTTATGTTTCGCGTTAGGTCACGTCTCTCTGTCTCCGCCGGTCTGCACTTCCTGTTAGTTCTACTTTATGTCGTGTTTAAGTCCGAGTTTGAGCTCAGCTGAGTCCGGACGGTCGGGGGTGTTTGTGAGGGGTGAACTCAGAAAACTGCACCGGCCCGACAACAAGAAGTTCTGTTATGGTGGTGGTACCAAACTTTTGTTTTAATGATACAAATACAAATCATGCCGATACACTTACTACTATTAATTATATTTACTATTAAAAAAGCAAATATGAATGCAATTAAATAAAAATGTTTGGGTTTTTTTGCCCTCATTTGTCCAAAATCCCACAATAATCTTGATACTATTATTGAAACTCAAGTGGTCTAAGTGGTGTTCAGGGTAGGGAGCCCTGCAGGAATTTGGAAGGGGCCGTGACGTCTTTATTTGGCAGCCAGGTATCGCCACAGTTTGTTGATTCATCATTGACAGTGTTGAAGGAGGAATTGTTTCCTCTCCTTCTGCCCAGGATCGTTATACCTTAGTGGAAAGGTTGATAAAGCACTCTTCAACTTTTCGAGTCCAATAGCTTTTGTTTATTTCACGCAGAGAGTAAATGCAGAGTCGGCGCTGAGCCCTCTGTCCAACCACCTTAAGGATGGAGTAGTAGAAAAGGGGCCGATATCCAGGTTACACATTCCGTTATACCTTCTAGGCTCCTCCTACGCAGAGGAGGAGCTCTTCCCTGACTGTTATCGATACTCTTCAACTATGTGTAGCCAGACCGGCTCTATCTGGTTTGTGGCAGATGAGCAGTGTGTGTGGTGTAAACTATCTAAGTGTGCGTGCAGCAGATAATAACACCATGAATGTTACTATGAATAACAGTTCATAGCGTAACAATCATCTCCCTGTTATTGAGTCTTAACCCTCTGGTGCATAGCGGTCACTACAGTGGACAGCTACTAAAAAGTAACTTTCTCTTTAATGCATTGGTTTCTATGGTGGAACTGCATATCAGCCTCTAGAGTGCTCTCTGCTGCCATAGTCCATTGAGGTCAATTCAGTGGTCAGTCGGTGTAACTGCAAGTAAATTTCCTCTGAATCCAAGATGGCCGATAAACAGCCACCCCTGCCGACCACTGCTGGCATATCCTGTCAATCCTTCTATACTAGAAGAGCCCCACTGGTAAAAAAAATATGATGATATACAGTAACATCTAGGGAAGGATAATAGCTGTTTGGAATATGAAATTTTTATGTCCAATATGTAGAAAATTACAATTAACCATGTGTCCAATGAAGTGGACATCATGCATCGCCCAGTATATTTTTTAACACAAGTCATATAATTGCTTCACTGTTTCTTGTGACTGTTTTGGTTATAAGTCAGTGTATAATTGTTATATTTATAAGCTATTCATTTAAAATATACATTTTTGTGCAGATTAGCTGTAGTTTGAGTTACTATAATAATTATTTTATCATATTTTGTAGACTTCAAACGCAGCAAAGAATAAGGCAGCCTACAGAATAGTCCAGGAAATTCCGTCCAGCTCCAGTGATGATGAGTGTAGTGACAACAGTGATGATGAGTGGCTGCCAGAGAAGAACAGAGACATAGGAGCTGAGGATGATGGAGATACAGACAGTCAGGATGCAGAAAGTGAGGATGATGAGGGGCAGGATGCAGAGGATGGTCAGCATGATCAGGGAGCTGTGGAAGATGGCAAGAGTGAAAAACAACTGAAAGAAATGGGCAGAGGAGCTTGCTGTGTTGTCAGCAATAATGCAAACATCACTGTCACACGTTGGCTCGACAGTTCAGTCATCCACATGGTCTCGTCCTGTGCTGGCCAGTCCCCTGAAGATGTTGCCAACAGATGGGTCAAGAAGGAAAAAACAATGATGATGGTCCAAAAACCCTTCTCTGTGGCCCTTTACAATCAACACATGGGTGGGGTTGATCTTGTTGACCAATGTCTGGCAATGTACCCCCACAGACGTCGAAACAAGAGGTGGTACATCCGAGTGTTTTTTCATTTTTTGGATGTGACCATTGTAAATGCCTGGCGCCTCTACCTGATGTCTGGTTTGGAAAAGATGAGACTCCTCCTCTTCAAAGCTTCTGTGGCTCGTGCACTGATAAATAGTGGCACCCTCCAGCAAAGCAAAAGAGGAAGACCCAGTGGGACCCCACAACCCGTGAAGCGGAGAGCAGTCACCAAAGTAGCCCGTGAGGTCAGGTTTGGCACAGGATATCACTGGCCCCAACTCACCGAGGTGAAAAATGCAAACAGATGCCATGATGCTGCATGCACACGGAAGACCAAATACATCTGCATGCAATGCTGTGTGCCACTGTGCCCTGGATGCTTTGCGAACTTTCATACAGCCTAGGTGTGATGAACATAGAAGTGTTCGGAGATGCAGACTAAAATATCAGTTTGTGTTTTCTTCCAACATGCTAATATAAGGCCTTGGTAATACTGTCCTGCATCCTTATAGAACTGTGGAGACTCACAATAATGTTTCTCCTGTTAGGGATGGTTTCACACATTTAGGTGTAAGATTCACAGCTATGAGTGCCATTGGTTTTCTTATTCAGGCCTAAACATTGCGCCTATACAGTGTTGAAATTTCCCAAAAATTGTTGAAATGTTTTTCAAAGCGTAAAAAGAAACAAGGGTTTGTATATTTACAATAGAACACAAGTGAATTCATTTTTACAGTAAGTTCACAATGTTTTATGTTGAGTGCTCAGGCGCATGTAGTCCACTGGATTGGACATGTCTGTAACTTTATGAAAAAATCATATTTTTGGAAAAAAATAGTTGAACATGATAAAAATACTTCAGAAAAAAATCTTGACCAAGGCTTTCATAATTCATGCATCAGAGGGTTAAAATGAACTAGAGAATAACGTAACAACAGTTTTGCTCTCTCCAAATGTGGACAGGCTTCATCTGTTTTTATTCTCGCTTCAGACTGAATTACCATGAATCTAAAGTCCTGTTCTAGATTCCCAGACGTTACCAACCCCAGCTTTATTTATTTTTTTTGTTATTAAGGTTTTTATTTATTTATGTAAACATATGTAAACAGACAGTGTTGTTTTCAGTTACAAGACGGCCCATGATAAATGCTCATATTTAAAACAACCAACCTAAACATTCAACAATTACATTCACATCAGTGCAGTCAGTCAAGTCATGACATTGTCACAACAGTATTACAAATGAGAAAGCCGTCCCATGACCTCTTGAAATTATCAACATCATCATTGATTCTGGCTAACATGTTCATATGATACAACCTCCAACATTAATTCCATCCATCTTTTAACATCTGGAGAGGATGTACTTTTCCAGACTCTGAGAATCATTCAGGCAGCTCTAACAACCCCTAATTTTATCACTACAGGGCAATATTTTGATATATTGGGCAGTTCTGTTTGGTCCCCCAGTAGGCATAATCTTGGTGATACAGGTATTGTTAACCCCACCCATTTTCCTATGTATTCAATTACTTTTTCCCAGAATGGGTTAATGAATTTACACTCCTCAAATAGCATGTAAGAATGTTCCTTTCTCTTCCTGACATTTCCAGCATAAGTTATTAGCCAACAAGCCCATTCTGTAAAGTTTAGATGGGTTGAAATAAAACCTATGTATTAATCTGTACTGAGTAAATTTCCCCTTAGCCTCCTTTATATATTTCCCTGAATTTGCTAATATTCTTAACCAATTATGTAACTTCCGCCCTCTTAAGCTTACAAGGGGTGAAGACATAACAACTGAGACTGTTGTGAAAGAGAGCTGAAGGCAGCTCTTCGTTTTCCAGCAAGGTTATCTCACTGAAATGTTTACTGTTCTTTGGCTCATCAACATTGCAGACAAAGTAGTCTGAGTGGACAAAAAGTCATCTGTATTCCTCTCAGATTTTGATAGAACTGCAGTTTGTGAATGCAAGGAATCATCATTCTATTGCAATCCGTTGTGGAAATCAGACAAATAAAAACTGCACCAGTTGCAGACTGAGAATCCTTTTCATTGGATAAAACTCAACACTAGCAGATTGTTGTCTGGCCTTTTAACGTGATGCCTGCTTGAAATGGAATGTGCTCTTTTGCTCATTCATTCATTTACTTTCCATACCTCCATCGCCATCAGAACGGTGGCTTATCCTCCTTTTCTCCACTGGATTGTCTTGATTGTGGGTTTTTACGTAAAAATAAAATGGGAGCTTTATTGATCAAGCCTTTAACTATGATGCTCGTCAAAAATACACTTCCATGTGCCTGCAGAGAACCCGTAGTGTTGGAACTGTGCCAGATTTTAAAACCCCTAATTTGGATCACATAATATTGCTTTATCTCCATGTTGGTGTCTTTCCAGGTTGTTGTCCTTGTATGACTCAGTTCTTTTCTGCAGGTACAATCTGGATGCAGGAGATCCTCCCACTGGTGCTGAATGGAGGGGATTTAACACTGATCCACACCATTCCTAACTGGGACAGGGTCCCCTGGCTGGAGGAAAAGAGATTGGCAGTGGTTTTGGATAAATTGACCTCTCCACGGGCAATGGTCACACATTTTCCATACCATCACATGCCTCCGTCCTTCCACGCCTCCAAAGCCAAGGTAAATGGGTGGAGGCTATGTGAGATATCCTCATATGCAAGAATGCCATTATTCAGCCATGACATGTTGCAAATTCCTCCTTAACCTCTGGTTCTATATCTCGTTTCATTTCTTTCGTTTTCTGCCGCTTGTCCGGGTTGCGGGGGCAACAGTTTGAGCAGGGAGATCCAGGCGTTCCTCTCCCTGGCTGCCACGTCCATCAACTCCTCCGGGGGGACACCAAGACGTTCCCAAGCCAGCCGATAGATATAATCTCTCCAGCGTGTCCTTGGTCTGCCCCGGGGTTTCCTCCCGGTTGGGCATGTCCGAAACACCTCCCCCGGGAGACGTCCAGGAGGCACCCTGACCAGGTGCCCGAACAGCAGCGGCTCTACTCTGAGTCTCTCCCGGATGTCCGAGCTCCTTACCCTATCTCTAAGGCTGAGCCCAGCCATCCTGTGAAGGAAGCTCATTTCGGCCGCTTGTATTCGCGATCTCATTCTTTCGGTCATTACCCAGAGCTCATGACCATAGGTGAGAGTTGGGACGTAGATTGACCTGTAAATTGAAAGCTTTGCCTTCGGGCTCAGCTCTCTCTTCACCACAACAGACCGCTTCAGCGTCCGCATCACTGCCGATGCTGGTCCAATCCGTCTGTCAATCTCCCGCTACATTTTCCCCTCAGTCGTGAACAAGACCCCGAGATACTTGAACTCCTCCACTTGGGGAAGCGACTGTCCCCCGACCTGGAGTGGGCAATCCACCCTTTTCTCACCTTTCACACTCAGCTACAAACCGTCCCAGTGCGAGCTGGAGGTCATTGTTCGATGAGGCCAACAGGACCACGTCTTCTGCAAATAGCGGAGACCGAATCCGGAGGCCACCGAGCTTGACTCCCTCCGCCGCTTGGCTGCGCCTAGAAATTTTGTCCCAAAAAAATTGCATCTCCTGTCACATTATTTTTTAGGTTATTTTAGCAACATTTTTGACTTGAAGCGCTCCTCACTGTGATGTTTCTGTGACACCAGAACATGAATATTTACATTTGTAATTACCGCAGGTGATCTATGTGATGAGGAACCCCAAGGATATCATGGTGTCCTCATACTACTTCCACCAAATGGCAGGATTCCTCCAGGATCCAGGAACGTTTGACGAGTTCATGGCCACATTCCTGGAGGGCAGAGGTCAGAGATTTTCTCTCATGTTGAGAGTTGTTTACTCTGAAAGATGTACAGTTTTTATACCGCTGCTCTGGTGACAACCAGGACAGGAGGCATTTTGTTAGGATAAAGTGAATTTTCAAGGTCATAGGCCGAACGTCAAGGTCGCTGCAGCCTCATGCAGGCAACTCTCGGGAACGAGAAAATCCTCAGATCAAAGCTGCAGACCCAACATGAAATCTTTTGAGCACAATATCTCAAGAACGCATTGAGGGATTTATTGTCAAATTTGGCACAAACCTACAATTGGACTTGAGGGTGAATTGGTTAAATTTTGGAGCTCAAAAGTTCACTGCAACTTCACAAACTGTAATTTAGCACCAACCTTTTACAATATGTAGATTCATAGAGCTTCACCTTTTTAAAGCATTATCTTTTAAAGTGGCAATACATTCATCAAAAATGTACCAAATTTGACCAAAAACAGTTTTTGGGGTTTTGTTAAGCATGTGAACACAGACAAGACTCACTAACTTAAATGTTAAAAGACGTACAGCAGAACTGCAGCAATGGTTATCATAGTCTAGCGCACTTAATTTTCAGATTCAAAACTTTATAAAGTTTTAAATTATTTGTTACAAACAAAAATAAGTGATAATCATAAATCCTCTTTACATTCAGCCAGGACCTTAGTAGAACAGACAAAATACATCACACTAGCACAAAAACCGACCCAGAGCTTCTTATTGAGCCACTCCTTTACCTTCACTTATTATTGTGATATGCCTTGCAGAGGCATACAGTGTAACCACCAGGCGGTAATTCTAGTTGGATGTTGACAGCCTGTAAAAGACAAAGTAGAGCAGTTGTTGTTTGTTTACTCTGCTCCATGTCCATGTTGTTTGCAGTGTTCTTTGGAAAATGGACAGACCATGTGAAGAGCTGGAGGAACGCAGAGCTGGGAGACAGAATAATGTATATCACCTATGAAGAAATGGTTCAGGTAAAACTGACAAAGCAGCATTTTCCATCTCGGAGTGTTTAGTAGGAAGCAACTGGACTTCTTATCTTGTTTGAAGACGTTTCACCTCTCATCCAAAAGGCTTCTTCAGTTCTGAGGGTCAGTGCGGGAAACCCAGGTATTTAACCCCGAGTGGGTAGAGACAATCACCAACAAGGAGGACGTGTTTTGAAAACAACAGCCTCGGGGGTGCGGTCCTCTGGCTAGGCATCATGTGAGTCGTTAAGGTCACACCCGGTGTGAATCACTCGAGGGTGTTCACACCCGGGCTCATGTGACCTTAACGGGTGTGACCTTAACGACTCACGACTCACACCCACTCGGTGTTAAATACCTGGGTTTCCCGCACTGACCCTCAGAACTGAAGAAGCATTTCGGATGAGAGGCGAAACGTCTTCAAACAAGATAAGAAGTCCAGTTGCTTCCTACTAAACACTCCGAGATCAAGATGACCTGGATGACTGAGAACCATCACGGACACTCCACATGGAGGCTGTACATACGTCAACATAATCAGTATATTAATTCAGTGACTACAACAAATCACAAGCAGAACAGTAGTATACCTCAACAAGCTGACCAGCAGCAAACCACAATAATAAAAACTCAGTAGATAATTTTTCAATATAGGCATACTCAGAATTCTTAAAAATCAAAAAATTGACAGCTAATGCCATTTCTTTGCATTAAGGAGGGTAATTGCTGTAGGGATAGATAAGTGTTTGTACATGTTGCTTTTGACTGTAGGGAATGTAAGATAGGTGCCATTGATACTCCTGATGAAGCGAGTGGGAATGGTCCGACAGAATTGAAATTGCCCTCTTCACCAACCAACTGTTGCAAAGAACAGACAGACTACTCTGTTGGACACCTAAAATATTACTGCTAGTGTTAACTATTTTAGCCAGTGCCTAGTGCAGTGTATATACAGGAATCCTGAAGTTAAATTACAATACCTCTTTATGACATTTTAAAGACCTGCTCAAGATAGTTTAAGACCTCAGCGCCACTTCAAGCTGTAATCAGCAATACATCTTAAATTTATAAAACAATTGTGGTTTGCAATTAAATTTATAGTGCACAACCATACAACAAAGCTCAGATAAGCTGGGAAGGCACAAAGCTTGAAAGAATAAATTGAACCAAAGGCAAGGTTTACTTAAATATAACTTAGTCACCAAAAGTATCAATGACTCATCAACTCTCAAGATCAACTTGGTGAAACAATATGATGAATACTTTTAAAACTGATTAAAACTCATAACATGTGCCTCAGTTCATTTGCTTTGCAAGAACCATGGCCTCAGATTTAGAGGTGCTGATTCTCATCCCCGCCGCTTGACACTCGGCTGCAAACCGTCCCAGTGAGAGCTGGAGGTCACTGTTCGATGAGGCCAACCACATCATCTGCAAATAGCAGAGACGGAATCCGGAGGCCACCGAACCCGACTCCCTCCACCGCTTGGCTGCGCCTAGAAATTCTGTTCATGAAAATTATGAACAGAACTGGTGGCAAAGGACAGCCTTGGCGGAGACCAACCCTGACTGTGAACGGGTCTGCATTACTGCCGGCAATGCGAACCAAGCTCTG
This sequence comes from Mola mola, assembly GCA_001698575.1. NCBI lineage: Eukaryota > Metazoa > Chordata > Actinopteri > Tetraodontiformes > Molidae > Mola > Mola mola. The sequence goes on from KV751343.1 coordinate 2,027,924, forward strand.
ACTCCGACAATACAGAGATTGAATAGCCCGTAACAAAAGGCCAGCTACCCCATACTCCCGGAGCACGCCCCACAGGACACCTTGAGGGACACGGTCATAAGCCTTCTCCAGATCCACAAAACACATGTGGACTGGTTGGGCAAACTCCCATGCCCCCTCCAGTACCCTCGATTCCCATTCCAATGTTGTTTTTTTTTAAATTTTATTTTGACAAAGTGACAACTGCCGAACATGCTACCAAACTGATGTCCTGAAAATTTTTAGTAGTCTGAACCACAATCCCAGAATCCAAATGTGTTATTTTGTTTCTTTGTGTCAGAGATATGTTACAAATGACTGAAAAATAAAACATTTAAAATGCCTCCACTGTAGTCGACCAGTAATTCAAGTTAGAATAATTCAAAACTACTCAAATATGATAAGTCAAACTGAAGCTCATCATCAAGGGTTCCACAGTGGAGATAAGATATAGGCAAGCATCTGCTGCTTCACATAAATTAAAGAACATGTGTTTATGTGCTCTTCTTTTAGGACCTGCCTGCAGCCCTGAGGAAAATTTCAGATTTCCTGGGCCGTAATCTGAGTGAAGAAGTCATCCAGAAGATAGCAGAACATTGCTCCTTCAAGGCCATGAAAGGCAACAACATGTCCAACTTTGACCTGGTCCCGAATGAACTGATGGACAGTGACAAATCTCCATTCCTCAGGAAAGGTGAGGTGTCCATTATAAGTTCCTCTGGTTTGGTCTGTATGCATTTCTGGATTCCTCCAAAACATTTTCTCTCACGTTAAAGACTTGTGGTCATGTGACTGCCTTGGTGTTTTTGTTTCAGGTATTGTTGGAGACTGGAAGAACCATTTCAGCGCAGAGCAACTGGCCAGATTCACAACGGCCATCCACAAAGAGCTGGAGAACGAGAGCTTCTCTCTGCCGTGGAGCTCGGACTGAACGCCAGCTGGAGCAGAGATACAGAGGGAGAGAGCTGGAAGTGAAGTGCAGACAAATCACAATCGTAGGACATGCTACAAAGTTCTCTTTTTTTTTCAAGTTTTATTTCAGCAATATAGTGATTAAGCTTTAAACATAACCAAATACTCACACTTTTGTTATTAATTGGATTGTTGTCGTGTGCCGGGAAAGGCTCCAGCCCTGCACAACAGATAGGCAGTCGTGTATAGTAAATGGATGGATGTCAATGTTATTTGTGTTTAAACTAATGGATTTCATATTAAAAAATCTGTTTTTCACTGAAATAAAACACACTGTGATCCATGATTTAAGTTTTAACATTGCTAGAATTATTCCAGATGATGTACTTACACATTATCCTATGTATATTTACATGTGTTGTCTAGACATTTTAATGCAGAAATATTAAATTTCTATCTTTAAATTGTTTTGTTATGGTGCTGTTATTAGTTGGGTCTGACTGTTTTTTTATGAAGCAATTGAAACATTTTTTTTTTTTTTTGCTTTTGATTTGTTGAATTATTACTGGATATTTTATACCTTCTTTTAATATCTCAGTTGTGATATGTGTTGTTGTGTTAACCTTGCTTGAGTGTTAAATCCTCAAGGTTTTTTCAGCTCATTTCACTGATTATTACAGGGACATGAAACACCGCTCTGCAGAGCACGAAACACCAGCCTGATCAGACACAGGGTGTTGCTGGTTGCAAAATAAATCTCCACTTCAAAGCACCTTAATTTCTCAATTTAATAAAACTACAAAACGCCTGTTATGAAGGGTATGTCTAAAATAACCAGTTGATCTTTATTTAGAAAACTGCACACCCCACACAGAGTAAGCTCTGCTTCAAAGCACCTTATGTGTTTTCTATTTAAATTATTTTTGATCATTTAAAATAATTGCATAACCTATAAGCCTTTCATCATCATCTGTTTGGGGAAGCATTTAAATATCTGACATGTAGTGACAAAGCTAAAAATCCCCAATCTGAGGGAAAAAATGAATACCTCTGTATTCTTAGTTTGTTCAATTCCTGTTCTCTATGCCCAGGACTGTTCACTGTCCAGAAGTGTATGCTGTAGATTGTTGTCTGGCCTATGAACGTGATGGCTGCTTGAAATGGAATGTGCTCTTTTGCTCATTCATTCATTTACTTTCCATACCTCCATCGCCTCATCTTTCTTAAGAAATATTCTGCAAACTAAAACATTTTTTTTAATTGAGATTTGTATGTGTACGTGGTCCACTGTGCCTCTGTTATTACACCTCACTCTGCCTGCTTCTCTCTCAGCTGGTGTCTCTGGATTCCAACAAAGCTGTCATTATTGAAATAACACAATAGGCTGTTACCTAATGCACACACACTTTTGTTTACGTTTTTCTGCTACTTGTGTGTGGCAGCGGAAAAGACTAACTTGCTTAGAGAGAGGCAGAAAGCCGCATTGACATTAGCCTGATCTCGTGGCTTGTATGGAGTACCACAGGGGCGTGATTTGGATCAGGGTGGTACCAGCCGTGGCCCGTGCAGGTAAAGTACATACTTCACAAGTATGAACTCGGCCAAGATTCCTGTCAGCTAAAGTAGCCCTCCTAGAACTCCGGAAGAACCCTGAGAAAAGCTTTCTCGAGTCATGTCCTCCAGCGAGTACATTCACTACCAGGGCATAATTCTGCCCCGCATGGCCCACACAATGGAGAGCTTGGACTATGCCCAAAATTTCTCTGTGGAAGACACTGACGTGTTTGCTGTGTCTTACCCCAAGTCAGGTAGTGTTTTAATCCTCAGGTCTGCGGTCTCTAGTTATTATTTTTATAGTTTAAGAAATGTCCTATGTTCTGTGCATGTGCATTTTAATAAGCTGAGCTGCAGGTCATGATTATTGGGAATGAAATAGCAACATTTTTGAGACATTTTGGTTTACATATAATAAGTCTAGAACATCTTTTGTAGTGACATTTGAAATCTACTCTAATACTTTGAGAGGCACTATTAGATACAGCAGTTGTATGGAGTCAGGTATTTCTCTGTGGGTGAGCCTGGGAGCTGGTTTAATCACTGTAATTTATATAATGCACTTGACCTATATGGATTTTTCTTTTTGCTTCATAATTAATGTGAGATGCCCATTACATTCCTCCATCACTTCATTAGAGGATTGAGCTGCTCCACACATTAACATACTGAACAGAAAATGAACAAGGGCCTAGTTTCAGGTGTGTGTCAGTTAGCACTAAGGAAAACAGCTGGCTGTAGTTTTACACCTGGAGTGAAGTAAAAGAAAAAAAGTTCTATTTCATCTTGACTACAATTTTCTATTTAATTTTTAAATATTGTTAATGTCCATTAGAAGAAGCTTAGTTCAATTCATGTGTATTATTAACGTTAAAAATCTAGTGGTCTTACAGGTGGGCAACCAAACTCTATTCAAAAAATCGCCTATTTAATAGTGTGATCACCAAATGTCACTATTAAAATTGGAGATACAACATTACGACGACTATTTTCTGGTTGTCGTTGATCCACAGGACCGATCGGCACACATTTCGATCTGTCAGTAACTTTAATTAAGCTGTGATGAAGAGTTTCCAACAGACTGGCCACATATTTCAGTTCAGCACCTTCATCCTTTACTGCCTTGAATGCCGCAGGTGTCATCATTTATTCCCCAATAAGTCAAAAGACTTCCATGATGTGACAAACAAGGACTTGTGTACCCTGCCCGGAGGGATACCGGGACCCCGCCCTGGAGCCAGGCCTGGGGAAGGGGTCCAGAGGTGAGTGCTTGGTGGCCGGGCCTTTGTCCATGGTGTCCGGTCGGGCTCAGCCCAAAAAGGAGAAATGGGTCCATCCTCACGTGGGCCCACCACCCCACAGGAGGAGCCATAAAGGTCCGGTGCTATGTGGATCGGGTGGTAATCAAAGGCAGGGGCCTTGGTGGTCCGATCCCCGGTTGCTGAAGCTGGGTATTGGAACATGGAATGTTACCTTTCTGGTAGGGAAGGAACCTGAGCTTGTGCGAGAGGTTGAGAGATACCGGCTAGATATAGTTGGCCTAACTTCAACGCACAGTTCGGGTTCTGGAACCATTCTTCTTGAGAGGGGTTGGACTTCTTTCTGTGCTGGAGTCGTCCCAGGTGAGAGGTGGAGAGCAGGTGTGGGCTTATTAATAGCTCCCCAGTTCTCAGCCAATGTGTTGGAGTTTACCCTGGTGGACGAAAGGGTTGCGTCCCTGTGCCTTCGGGTTGGGAACGGGTCCTGGCTGTGGTTTGCGCCTATGCGCCAAATAGCAGTTCAGAGTACCCACCCTTTTTGAAGCACTTGGAAAAGTTGCTGGAGAGTGCTCCTACTGGGGACTCCATTGTCCTACTAGGAGACTTCAATGCTCATGTGGACAACCATCGTCCTACTGGGAGACTTCAACGCTCATGTGGGCAATGACAGCGAGACCTGGAGGGGTGTGATTGGGAGGAACGGACTGCCCGATCTGATCCCGAGTGGTGTTCAGTTATTGGATTTCTGTGCTAGTCCCAGTTTGTCCATAACTAACACCATGTTCAGCCATAAGAGTGTCCATAAGTGCACTTGGCACCAGGACACCCTAGGTCGACAGTCAATGATTGACTTTGTAGTCGTATCATCTGATCTGCGACCGTATGTGCTGGACACTTGGGTAAAGAGAGAAGCAGAGCTGTCAACTGATCACCACCTGGAGGTGAGTTGGATCAGGTGGCAGGGGAGGAAGCCGAACAGACAAGGCAGGCCCAAGCGAATAGTGAGGGTCTGCTGGGAATGTCTGCCTGAGAACCCTGTGAAAATGGTCTTTAAGTCTCACCTCTGGAAGAGCTTCAACCACATCCCGGAGGTAGTGGGGAGCATGGAATCTGAGTGGGCCATGTTCAGCGTTGCCATTGTTGAAGCAGCTGCTCGAAGCTATGGTAGCTAGGTCGCTGGTGGTAGTCGTGGTGGTAACCCCAGGACCCGCTGGTGGACATCAGAGCTGAAAGGGTCCGTCAAGCTGAAGAAGGAGACTTACAAGGCATGGCTGGCTTGTGGGACTCCCAAGGCAGCAGACAGCTACCGGCAGGCCAGGCGATCTGCGGCTCGGGTGGTCACTGAGACAAAAACCCGGGTGTGGGAGGAGTTTGGTGAGGCCATGGATAAAGACTTCCAGTCGGCGCCGAAGATATTCTGGCAAACTGCTTGGCAGCTCAGGAGGGGAAAGCGGAACCCCGTCCACATGGTCTTCAGTGCGGGAGGGGAGTTGCTAAACTCAACTGAGTCTATAGTTCAGCGGTGGAAGGAATACTACGAAGAACTCCTCAATCCTACCAACAGGCATTCCGAGGAGGAGGCAGAGCCGGAGGACTTTGGGCTGGG
>KV751343.1:2033377-2049046 GCA_001698575.1 Mola mola
TGAGATCCGTCCCGAGCTCCTCAAGGCTCTGGATGTTGTAGGGCTGTCATGGTTGACACGCCTCAGCAACATTGCGTGGACATCGGGAACTGTGCCTTTGGGGTGGCAGACAGGTGTGGTTGTGCCCCTTTTCAGGAAGGGGGACCAGAAGGTGTGTTCCAACTACCGGGGGATCACACTCCTCCGCCTCCCTGGGAAGCTCTACACGGCTGCTAGTTGAACCTCGGATTCAAGAGGAGCAATGTGGTTTTTGTCCTGGCCGTAGAACACTGGACCAGCTCTATACCCTGGCGAGGGTACTGGAGGGGGCATGGGAGTTTGCCCAACCAGTCCACAGGTGTTTTGTGGATCTGGAGAAGGCTTATGACCGTGTCCCTCAAAGTGTCCTGTGGGGGGTGCTCCAGGAGTATGGGGTAGATGGCCTTTTGTTACGGGCCATTCGATCTCTGTATTGTTGGAGCCAGAGCTTGGTTCGCATTGCCGGCAGTAAATCAGACCCGTTCCCAGTCAGGGTTGGTCTCCGCCAAGGCTGTCCTTTGTCACCGGTTCTGTTCATAATTTTTATGTTCGGGAAAATCAAAGATCAGATCAAAGCCGCAGACCCAACATAAAATCTTTTGGGCACAATATCTCAAGAACGCATTGAGGGATTTATTGTCAAATTTGGCACAAACCTACTATTGGACTTGAGGGTGAATTGGTTAAATTTTGGAGCTCAAAAGTTCACTACAACTTCGGAAACTGTGAGGTAGCACCAACCTTTTACAATATGTAGATTCATAGAGCTTCACCTTTTTAAAGCATTGTCTTTTAAAGTGGCAATACATTCATCAAAAATGTACCAAATTTGACCAAAAACAGTTTTTTTTTTAGGTTTTGTTAAGCATGTGAAAACAGACAAGAGACACTAACTTAAATGTTAATAGACATACAGCAGAACTACAGCAATGGTTATCATAGTCTATTGCGCTAAATTTTCAGTTTTTAAAACATTTTAAACTTAGTTGGATGTTGACAGCCTGTAAAAGACAACGTAGAGCAGTGGTTGTTTGTTTACTGTGCTCCATGTCCGTGTTGTTTGCAGTGTCGTTTGGAAAATGTGGACCATGTGAAGAGCTGGAGGAACGCAGAGCTGGGAGACAGAATAATGTATATCACCTATGAAGAAATGCTTCAGGTAAAACTGACAAAGCAGCATTTTCCATGTTTTATTCAGCTGCTTTGTGTGCTATAATGGGGTTGGGTTTTTTTTTTTGTTATTTTTTTTTTTTATTTTCACAAAGTGACAACTGGCGAATATGCTACCAAACTGATGTCCTGAAAATTATGAGTAGTCCTAACACAATCCCAGAATCCAAAGGTGTTGTTTTGTTTGTTTGTGTCTGACATATGTTACAAATGGCTGAAAAAAAAACAGTTTAAGTGTAGTTGACCAGCAAATAAAGTTAGAATAATTCAAAGCTGCTTAAATATGATCAGTCATACTGAAGCTCATCATCAAGGGTTTCACGGTGGAGATAAAATATAGGCAAGCATCTGCTGCTTCACATAAATGAAAGAACACGTGTTTATGTGCTCTTCTTTTAGGACCTGTTTGCAGCTCTGAGGAAAATGTCCGATTTCCTGGGCCGTAACCTGAGTGGAAATGTCATCCACAAGATAGCAGAACAACTGCACTTCCTGTTAGTTCTACTTTATGTCGTGTTTAAGTCCGAGTTTGAGCTCAGCTGAGTCCGGACGGTCGGGGGTGTTTGTGAGGGGTGAACTCAGAAAACTGCACCGGCCCGACAACAAGAAGTTCTGTTTATGGTTAATATTAAAACTTTTGTTGTAATATTACAGATATTCTGTGTGAAATGAATGATAATGATGCTGATACTCTTAATACTATTAATTATATTTACTATTAAAAAAGCAAATATGAATGCAATTAAATAAAAATGTTTGGGGTTTTTTTTGGGCATAATTTGGCCAAAATCCCACAATAATCTTTGGAAATATTGAAACTCAAGTTGTCTAAGTGGTGTTCAAGGTAGGGAGCCCTGCAGGAATTTGAAAGAGGTCGTGATGTCTTTATTTCGCAGCCAGGTATCGCCACAGTTTGTTGATTCATCATTGACAGTTTTGCTCTCTCCAAATGTGGTCAGGGTTCATCTGATTTTATTCTCGCTTCACACTGAATTACCATGAATGTAAAGTCCTGTTCTAGATTCCCAGATCTTACCAACCCCAGCTTCAAATGAAGATGGGATAAATAAATAATAATTATTCTAGTTATTGTTAAGAGACATATGAAGAGGTTGTTGATGCCTGATCTCCCAGTGTTTGCATGGGTTCTCTCCTGGCTTGTCTCTTTGTGTACCCCACCTTTGCCCCGTCTCAGCTTGGATGGATTCCACCCCCCGATGACCCAGTGTACGATAAGCACTGATAGATAACGGATGGGTTGTCATCAAAGTGCTGTAGTCCATCCAAATATGTAAAGGGTTCCATCACTGCAGCTGCTGCTGTTTTTGTTAAAAATTGTGACTGTCTCTGATCCTGTGCGGACACCTTATCAAGAACTTTCCATCTGTTATACAGCACCCTACTTGTGCCCTCTTTTAAAAGTGACCCGATCCAAAGTGGTCTACATATGAAAAGTCAAGTGAAAAAAATCGAAGTGGGTTTAAGGGAGCAACTCATTTACGGCAGTCCAAGGTGCAAATAACGGAGGATCTGTCACTCTGCATTTTTATTGTCCTTTCCCTTAACTTTCCCCTTAACTGCTGAGTCTGCAGTCCCTGGAGTTGTACTGGAGTCCTTCAGGCTGGGTACTGTGGGTACGTCTTTGAGACATGGTCGGTAATCACTCCTACGGTCCTTTCCATCCTCTCAGATATCGATAGAACTGCAGCTTGTGAATGCAAGGAATCATCATTCAATTGCAATCCGTTGTGGAAATCAGACAAATAAAAACTGCACCAGTTGCAGACTGAGAATCGTTTTCATTGGATAAAACTCAGCACTAGCAGATTGTTGTCTGGCCTATGAACGTGATGCCTGCTTGAAATGGAATGTGCTCTAACTTAAATGTTAAAAGACCTACAGCAGCACTGCAGCAATGGTGTCCTTCAGGACACCATCTCATAGTCTAGTGCACTTCATTTTCAGATTCAAAACTTTATAAAGTTTTAAATTATTTGTTACAAACAAAAATAAGTGATAATCATAAATCCTCTTTACATTCAGCTAGGACCTTAGTAGAACAGACAAAAATACATCACACTAGCATAAAAACCAACCCAGAACTTCTTCTTGAGCCACCCCTCTACCTTCACTTATTATTGTGATATGCCTTGCAGAAGCATACAGTGTAACCACCAGGCGGTAATTCTAGTTGGATGTTGACAGCCTGTAAAAGACAAAGTAGAGCAGTTGTTGTTTGTTTACTGTGCTCCATGTCCATGTGGTCTGCAGTGTGCTTTGGAAAATGGATAGACCATGTGAAGAACTGGAGGAATGGAGGATGGAGGATGTCAATGTTGTTTTAATCTATACTGGATGTCCTGCACTGATGATGTTATATCAAAAAAAGTAATTTGTGTTTAAACTAATGGATTTCATATTAAAAAATCTGTTTTTCACTGAAATAAAACACACTGTGATCCATGAGTTAAGTTTTAACATTGCTAGAGTTATTCCAGATGATGTACTTACACATTATCCTATGTATATTCACATGTGTTGTCTAGACATTTTAATGCAGAAATATTAAATTTCTATCTTTAAATTGTTTTGTTATGGTGCTGTTATCAGTTAGGTTCTTGTTGTGTTTTAACAGTCTGACTGTTTTTTCATGAAGCCATTAAAACATTTTTTTTTTGCTTTTGATTTGTTGAATTATTACTGGATATTTTATACCTTCTTTTAATATCTCAGTTGTGATATGTGTTGTTGCGTTAACCTTGCTTGAGTGTTAAATCCTCAAGGTTTTTTCAGCTCATTTCACTGATTATTACAGGGACATGAAACACCGCTCTGCAGAGGACGAAACACCAGCCTGATCAGACACAGGGTGTTGCTGGTTGCAAAATAAATCTCCACTTCAAAGCACCTTAATTGCTCAATTTAATAAAACTACAACACGCCTGTTATGAAGGGTATGTCTAAAATAACCAGTTGATCTTTATTTAGAAAACTGCACACCCCACACAGAGTAAGCTCTGCTTCAAAGCACCTTATGTGTTTTCTATTTAAATTATTTTTGATCATTTAAAATAATTGCATAACCTATAAACCTTTCATCATCATCTGTTTGGGGAAGCATTTAAATATCTGACATGTAGTGACAAAGCTAAAAATCCCCAATCTGAGGGAAAAAATGAATACCTCTGTATTCTTAGTTTGTTCAATTCCTGTTCTCTATGCCCAGGACTGTTCACTGTCCAGAAGTGTATGCTTTACATTTGTTTTTTCTTTAAGAAGGAAAGGAAAATTGCAATAATCAAAACTATCCAGTCTCAGACACAAATGCTTTGAAGCATTGGTTGACACCATGATGTTTGATTTCCAAATTAGTATTTGAATGCTTTGAAATTTTTAAAGAAGAATGATTGGTTGAGGTGGAAGCCTGAAAGTGAATGAGTTCAGGCTTTGTTATAGTGTGTACTTAGTCTCAAAACTCTCTAAACATAAATATTTTATTGTATTGTAACATTATAAAACATATATCTCCTGCAGTATCTCCTACAGACCACCAGCTGTGTCTCTACCTATTTCAACTCTTGGTTTCTTTTCTGCAGGTACAATCTGGATGCAGGAGATCCTCCCACTTTTGCTGAATGGAGAGGATTTGACACCAACCCAAAGCATTCCTAACTGGAAAGGGGCTGATTGGCTGGAGGAGAAAAGAAAGGCAGTGGTTGTGGATCACTGACCTCTCCAAAGGCATTGGTCTCACATTTTGCGTACCATCTCATGCCTCCCTCCTTCCATTCCTCCAAAGCCACTCCTCGAAAGGTAAATGGGTGGAGGCTATGTGAGATTTATTTGTGTGAACCTCTCTTTCTCTCATCTTTTATGTGGCACCAGAATAGGGTTGTCTATTCATTAAAATTACCGTAGGTGATCTATGTCATGAGGAATCCTAAGGCCATCATGGTGTCCTCATACTACTTCCATCAAATGGCCGGATTCCTCCAGGATCCACGAACGTTTGATGAGTTCATGGCCGCATTCCTGGAGTGCAGAGGTCCGAGATTACGTCTCATGTTGAGAGTTTCTCTGAGAAATGTAGGAAATTCACCTGTAGAAGGATGTTTGTTTGTTCTCTGTGCTCCAACAACGTGGACATCCATGTTGTTTGCAGTGCTGTTTGGAAAATAGACATAGCATGTGAACAGCTGGAGGCACGCAGAGCTGGGCGACAGAATAATGTACATCACCAATGAAGAAATGGTTCAGGTAAAAGAAACAGGATCACCCAACAACTGACACCTGGAGAACATGTTATCAAACTGATGTCTTGGAAATTCTTAGTAGTCTGGATCGCAATCCCAGAATCTAAAGGTGTTGCCTACACACGTCACAACATGCTGTGCCACCTCTGCATTGATTAAAAGAGAGACTCGGATGTGTCTGAGACATGTTACACATGGCTGAAAGGTAGTAATCTGCTTCTTCACATAAATTAAAGAACGTGGTTTAATGTGCTTTTCTCTCAGGACCTGCGTGCAGCTCTGAGGAAAATGTCCGATTTCCTGGGCCGTAATCTGAGTAAGGAAGTCATCCAGAAGATAGCAGAAAATTGCTCCTTCAAGGCCATGAAGGGCAACAGCATGTCCAACTTTGACCTGGCGCCGAAACAAATGATGGACAGCGACAAATGTTAATTTCTCCGGAAGGGTGAGGTGTCCATTATCAGTTCGTCTGTCCAGTACAACACTGCTGTTGACTTGACCAAGTCAAGACATACAGTATCAAGTGTGTACATCTCCAAAAATTCAAGAAAGTGATGATGTAGTATATTCCAGACTGATTACACATAAACCAAAATGTCTTGAGCATTTTACTATTTCAATCCAAATAATCATGATCCACAGTTCAAAAAAATTTAAAATAAACACATCTCAAAAAATATTAGAATATTCCATTGTAACTGTATCAGCCACCTTCATCCAGAAACACCATACCAATTTACACTGAACCAATATGACCTGATCCAATGTGAACAAGTAATTCAAGACAAAGGTAGCAGCAGACAACATGATTCAAGGCTCACAAAGCGTGAGTTGGAAATGTTGTAGTAATCCTTAGAGCTGTACACTATATGCAAACATTAAAGATACTATATGAGGAAGAATGTCTCAAGCTCCCAGCCTCCACATGCTATGTGGGTGGGTCTTGCCGCCCATTACCCCTCACACACACAAACACAGGTCTAAGATTTCAGCAGACAAGCTCAGACAGGCCAAGCATAGAGCATGTAAAAACCAAAGTTGTTTAACTTGTAGACTGATGGACAAAATCAGAGCTAAAATCCTTTTAAACACCAATGTTCTGTAGCTGCTAGATTTGTATCCAGGGAGTTGTTTGCTAATGCATTCACCATAAAACCCTGAACACGCGTTAAAAAGCAACCTCCTTGCATTTCTGTCAAAGTACTTTTACATACAAGGAAACAAGTCGGGCAATTTGGAAAATAATGACTTTACTGACTGATGATTTGACTGTGCAGACAAGAGATAAAAACTGAGACACATCCTGTCTGGCATCTCTCACATGACTGGACACACACACTCAAGGAGGGCTGGCGACCTGGCAGCAGGCATCTGTGTTGTCTCTCAGGTGAAATGTGCAGCAGACCACTTGCTTACATCTTGTTTTTATTCGACCAGTAGGTGGCAGCCAAACATCGTCACCACCAGTGTGGCAGACAGACTGACTGATTCGGCACACAGACAAAAGACAGGATCCTGTAATGCTAACAAAAATATATACACAGAGAGGCTGTGTACTATTTGTGTAATTAGACTGGCTGTTGCCTTTTACAGTATATTGGCATATTATAAATCAATTAGATCAAAAAGAGAAAAAGGAAAGTAATGTATTGCTCCATGTTACCAGAAATCTAAAATTGGTGTTTGTGTTCAAATATTAAGATGAAAGACAGGCTAACAGGTACTTTATATAACATAAAGCCAACATGAAGCCATGAAAAGTTAAATTTGTTGCTAATCTTTTAATTTGATTATCAAATATATTTTATAGTGAATATATACAGTATATATGTAACCCCCGTAACCCCCGGGAACGGTTACCAAGGCTTAGTGGCAGAATACCCTCAGAAGGTCTGCTAGAAAATGTGAATGCGGCACTACAAACCATCTCTACTGTGACCATCACTGAGACCAAAAAGCTGATATATGCAACAGCAACAGTAATCCTAGGGGTCCTTGGCTCCAAGTTGAATGCAAGCAAGGGGCAATACCCTCCATGGGGAAGACAGCTGGAGGCTAAGATCAAGGCAACACAGAGAGAGGTTAGCCAACTGTCAGTGCTGGAGAAGGGCAAGACCACCAAAGTACTAAAGATGTACAGCAAGCTGTCCGTAACTGAGGCACTGGAGACTGCCAAACAGAGGCCGCCCGCCTGAAGAGGTACACTACAGACGTGGAGGCCTGGAGAATCAACAGGATGTTCACCACTGAACCATCCAAAGCGTAATCTCAGTGGGAGGGTGATAAGATGAGGACGGACCCACCCAGGGGTGAGACTGAAGTGTACTGGAAGGGCATATGGGAGAAAGAGGCATCACATAACATCAATGCTCAGTGGTTGGTGGACTTGAGAGAGGACCACAGCCATCTGCCAAAACAAGACCCAGTAAACATCACAATGGCAGACATCCAAGACAGTCTCAGGGATGAATAGCTGGACAGCAACGGGCCCTGACATGATCCACAGCTACTGGCTAAAGAAGCTAACTGCACTCCATGCACGCCTGGCAGCTCAGATGAACCAGCTGCTGAAAGATGGGACCCACCCAGAGTGGCTGACCCGAGGCCGGACGGTCCTGATCATGAAAGACACCCAGAAGCAAATGATTCCATCCAACTACCGGCCAATAACCTGCCTCTGCACAACATTATCAGGCATCATTGCGGCCAAGATGAGTAGGCATGTGGCTCAATACACGAGCAGGGCCCAGAGAGGGGTTGGTAGTGACACCAGAGGAGCCAAACACCAGCTACTGGTGGACAGGGCAGTTTCCAGAGACTGTAAGACCAGGAAGACCAACCTGTGCACTGCCTGGATTGACTACAAGAAAGGCTACCACTCAATGCCTCATACATGGATACTGGAGTGCTTGGAGCTATATAAGATCAACAGGACACTAAGAGCCTTCATCAAGAACTTTATGGAGCTGTGCAAGACTACTCTGGAAGCCAATTCAAAGCCAATTGCGCAAGTTAGCATCAAGTGCGGCATATACCAAGGAGATGCCCTATCCCCCCTGCTGTTCTGCATTGGCCTGAACCCCCTCAGTCAAATCATCACAAAGAGCGGCCTTATATACCAATTCAGAAATGGAACAGGGATCAGCCACTTCTTCTACATGGATGACATCAAGCTGTACGTGAAGAGTGAGCAAGACATTGACACACTGATCCACATCACCAGGATCTACAGCACTGACATCGACATGAGATTCGGGCTAGACAAGTGTAGCAGAATGATATCAAAAAGAGGCAAGATGATCACAACTGAAGGAGCTGAACTACCAGAAGGCAACATAGCCAATGTTCAGGACAGCTACAAGCACCTTGGCATCCCGCAGGCAAATGGGAATCATGAAGAGGCCACAAGGAAGTCAGCCTCAGCCCAATACCTACATAGAGTAAGGCAGGTCCTGGGAAGTCAGCTGAATGGTCAGAAAAAGATCCGAGCCGTCAACACCTATGCCCTGCCCGTCATCAGATACACCTGCTGGTCTAATAACATGGTCCAAGGAGGAGATAGAAGCCACAGATATCAAGACAAGGAAGCTCCTCACCATGCATGGAGGGTTTCACCCCAAGTCCAGCACCCTGAAGCTGTACACAAAGCGGAAAGAGGGAGGCCGAGGATTAGTGAGTGTCAGAGCCACTATCCAAGATGAGACAACCAAGATCCAGGAATATATCAGGAAGATGGTCCCCAATGATGACCTGCTAAATGAATGCCTCAGGCAGCAGAAACCCAGTGAGGAGAAGGAAGAAGAGAGACCATCATGAAGGGACAAGTCTTTGCACGGGATGTACCACCGACAGATAGAGGAAGTGGGTGATATCGATAAAATATACCAGTGGCTGGGGGAGGCTGGTCTCAGGGACAGCACAGAGGCACTGATCATGGCAGCACAAGAACAGGCCTTGAACACAAGTTCGATAGAGGCCGGTTCTACCACACCAGACAGGACCCAAGGTGCAGACAGTGCAAAGATGCCCCTGACAAATTGTAGCACATAACAGCAGGGTGCAAGATGCTGGCAGGTAAGGCATACATGGAGCGTCACAACCAAGTGGCCGGCATAGTATACAGAAACATCTGTGCCGAGTATGGGCTGGAGGTTCCAGGATCAAAGTGGACACCTCCAAAGGTGATTGAGAACGACTGAACTAAGATCCTGTGGGACTTCCAGATCCAGACTGATAAGATGGTGGTGGCTAATGAACCAGATATCATGGTGGTCGACAAGCGGGATAAGAAGGCGGTTGTGATAGATGTCGCAATCCCAAGTGATAGCAACATCAGGAAGAATTAACACGAGAAGCTCTAGAAATACCAAGGGCTGAATGAGGAGCTGGAAAGGATGTGGGGAGTAAAGGCATCAGTGGTACCATTGGTGATAGGAGCAGTCGGGGCGGTTACCCCCAAGCCGGGAGTGTGGCTCCAACAAATCCCCAGAGTAACATCTGAGACCTCCGTCCAGAAGAGCGCCATCCTAGGAACAGCTAAGTTACTGCACAGGACCCTCAGGCTCCCAGGCCTCTGGTAGAAGAAGGAGACACAAGACTGCCCACAGAGGGCGGGTGGGGAATTTTTTTAATTTAAACTTTTCATTCATTCATTTTCTACCGCTTATCCCGTTAGGGGTCACGGGGGGGGGGGCGGGGGCCTATCTCAGCATCTTGGGGCGAAGGCGGGGTACACGCTGGATGAGTCGCCAGTTCATCGCAGGGCTGACATATAGAGACAAACAACCATCCACACTCACATTCACACCTACGGGCAATTTAGAGTGACCAATTAACCTACCCCCAGATTTGCATGTTTTTGGAATGTGGGAGGAAGCCGGAGTACCCAGAGAAAACCCACGCAGACACCAGGAGAACATGCAAACTCCACACACAAACGTCCTGACCCAGAATCAAACCCAGGACCTTCTTGCTGTGAGGCGACAGTGTTAACCACTGCACCACTGTGCCGCCCTAATTTAAACTTAATTAACCAAATTTAATACTGAACTTCTTTGTCTGCTAACTTGTATGGTAACTCTTATGTTTAAGAGAGTTCTTGAACACCTTGATGACGCCAGCAATCATGACGCTGTTATCAGTTCTCAAAAATTTTCAATAGCTCTAAAACTGAATTCTTGGCATTTGACAGATGTGCACAGCAAACGGACTTTCTTGTCCTTTTTTGAGAAAGTTAAGATTTAGAAACAAGCTATCTGAAACAAGAGTAAGTGAGAGAGTTTTTTGATTTTGATTGATTGATTGATTTGGCCAACATGTTTATACACCCTCCTCCCTTACTGTCATCGAAAACATTGTATGTGCAGCAATTTAAAGATAAAGTTAAATTGGTTGTTGAAAAAAAGCTCCAGTGAGTGTGTCTTTCTCTGACCCTCCCGCCTCTCTGTCCCCTGAGTTCTGACACTACCTCAATTACATGGTGGCCTTTTGTGACCGGAAGGGGTTGCGTGTATGTGTGTGTGAATCTCTTGAGGCAGACGGTGTGGTGCCTGCTCCAGGACACCCACCTCGCCGCCGCCTTGTGCCCACTGGTCCTGCCCTGGGCTGCCCACAGGATGCTGGCCTGCTTTGATGCCCTCTTCTCATCAACATACTGCAGACATACACACTCGCACAAGATAGCCAATAACTCTTTAGAAGATGCTGTGATCTTTTAAAAGTCATCCAGCCAAGTCTTCTTAAGTTGACCCCATGTGCTCCGCCCTGAGCAATGCCGACTTTAATCGGATGAAGCTCCAGTCCAGCACAACCAAAAGTATTTGTTGATCAGCTGTGAAATGAACTCTTATATTACGTGTTCAGCCACTTACGATAAAAACACTTTTCAGAAAAAGCTTTGATGCGGTTCCAAATGCTTAAAAGTACTAAATGATGTTTGTACAAAGAAGGTGACAGTTCCAGGTGCCAAACGACTGAAATAAGTGGGAAAGTTTCTGTTTCTGTCATCTTTTTGGGATTAGCATTTGGGATTCCATCGTAGTGTCACAGCAGACTGTGGAATAATCACAAGATATAACTGCTAGAAGTCATGTACGGTCACTATTTTTGTTTTTATTTCCTGAATCTGTGCCCAGACCAGCTGTTTCCACCTTTCCACCCTGGAAGCGTGGCCCAGCCAGCTAACTGGCTGCTGCTTTGAGCTGATGGACTGTACACACGTGAGTGTATGTGCATAATATGGGATATTCATCGTTTCATCTAACTTAAGCAAAAGATTAAATAGGCGCAGGCTATTCTATGTTTTTGCTAGCTGTACATACCCCAACTTTCAGCCTCCCCAGGGCCACATAGCCTGCTTAGACATCTGCAAGTAGACCAGTGATAAGCATACATTGCAACTTCTAAACAGCCTCTCCTCCCTCACACAAGAAAGTCATCAGGGATGCTGACGCACCATGACCCTTGTATGGCTTCTTGTTATGTACTGTAGGCCTACATGATATTATGACACATACAGTAACACAGACTTTTTCTATGCATATTTCCAACAGATAATCCAACCAATAGTTAGATTTTTTACTACTGGTACTACTTGCTTATTTGTCAATTTTCGACAAATAATGCTTTTTCAAATTAACACCCCTTTGTCTGGCATCCATCCATACTGAACACACATATCTTCCCCAGAACACAACTGATTTTCGTATAATTCAACAGGCTCAGAGCTGTTTTTTCCAGTTTTGATTTTTGGCTTTTTGACAAACAGAGACGACATACAAAGTCTGTCTATGTTGTCTACATGCTGTCTCTCCCATTCTCTGCACATAATTCTACCTCTCTTGGATTTACCGTGAATGCTGATGCAATACATCAGCATTACGTTCCTCCAGGACAAGCGCCACTCACAGTCATAAATGCGGACATATAAATAGCCATGTAGCATTTGCAGAAATGTGAATAACTTAAATTGGTCAATCACACACACACTCCTCAGGCATGCCCCACCCAGGGTGTCTGCACAGTTCGTGGTACAATTAGCAGTAATGGCAGGAAGCTAGTTAGTCTTATCTGCTGCCATGGCGGCCTCCACAGGCACTGACAGACTCTGGACCAGTCAAGTAGAGACACAGACAGTCAGACAAAGAGCTTTAGTCCGGCTGAGGGTGGGGCGCAAGAGAGGGACTGGTAAAGATTACCCAATTCTATCTTTGAGTTTTCATTCATTAATTAAACGAGCAGAAATGATATTAAAAGTTTACAGTGGCAGATGTTTTTTTGGGGTTCAGCTCCCTTCCTCTGTAACAGTGTCTCTCTATTGTTTCATCAGCACGTCTCTCTTCTGTATGCATGACACTACATGCGTGCGGAGGGGTGGGGTTGATGGATTGAGTAGTGCTGCTGCAGACAAATAGGATGTGACCAGGGAGGCCCAAAAAAGACTAAACAATTTAAAGAGTAAAAAAAAAAAAAAAAAATCCCTGAATGAGGCTCCACACACAATAACAGTCAACTAGGTTTGACCAGTTATGTAATGCAGGCACACATGGATGTGTGATTTGATTAAATGTTAAATTCTTCATATTTGCTTATGTTTTAATAAGTTGAAGTGTGTCACATACTTCTGAAACATGGTCCTCTTGTCTTAAAGGAAAGGTTCGCATATTTTTTTCAAGCCGGACGTGGCAGCATCTTAGAAAAGTAGAATATTGTGATTTTTCATTAGTTATTTAAGAAAGTGAACATTTAATATATTCTAGACTCGTTACATGTAAACTAAAACGTTTCAAGAATCTTACCATTTTAATTTTGATAATTATGGCCTACAGTAAAAAAAAAAACCCACGCAAAATCTCAGTCTCTTTTGGACTATTTCACTTTAACTTTTTAAGCCATAGTCATCACAATTAAAACAAAACAAAATCAGATCAACATTTCATTTTACTTTTAATGAATATTGGATATATGACATTTAAACCTTTATTTAATCAAATTAGGGAAAAAATTGAACATTTTGACAATATGTACATTTTTTGAGATGCAGTGGTACATAGTTTTAGTCTCTGCGATCATCAACCATATCTGTATGGGCTGTGAGGAGATCTCCTCCAAATGCTATTCCAATATATCGATGAGGGATAAAATTATATTCAAAATTCAACCAAACCTCAGCAGTTATTCTGATAAAGTGTACCTATATGTTGAATATATTCCCTGTGTCCAAAATATCCTCTTTGTCTAACTAAAAATGTGTTGCTGGTCAAGGAAAAATTTTACCGTTCTATTGTAAAATTACGCCATTGATTTGAAATTTCATGTTAGCTTCAGCTTGACCTACTAAAAATTTTTACACCAAGTGAGATGTTTTATTTTAGTCCCCCATTTTTTACTTTGGAGTTAAGCCCAGTGTCGACGTGCCCACCCAGACCCTGTCAGTGAAAGGCTTCCTTTGGCCAGGTTGCTGTTTCCCCTCTTTGGAAAGTAATAAAGTGAGAGAAGGTTTACTGCATGTGTTTATGAAATCTTGTCTTTGCCCCTCATCAATTCCCAAAGGCAACAGCTCCACAAAAGAAAAGGTCTCAGCCAACACTAGTACGGCTACACGATAAGACCCACTGTAATAACAAAGCAATGCAGCGTGGCGAGCATACGTGCTCCTTAACCCAACTCTGCCAATGAACATCCGCCCTGTGCGTCATTGCTACTGATGTGCGTCTTTCTTCGAAATCAATCCCTACCAGGTTTTTTTCACCAATTTTGTCATTCCTCATTCTCTCAACATCGGGGTACTGGCTGAAAATCCAAAGCACTGCAGCCGTTCATGGCAGTTGCAATGACGTCTTCTGAATGAGAGGACTCGTGTGTTGGGACGAAAACATCCTTTATGGAAATTCTAGTAAGATTTCGGCTGCAGGCAAAGCTCATGCCTGCTGCAGTGTTTGGACATGAATTCATTCACAAATGTAATGGCATGCAAAATAAACTATAAGTCAAATAAACAAGGCTCCATTCTGGTAAAATTCTGTTTACATTGCTGGGCTGGGATGGTATCAACAACTTCCCCGTCAGCTCAAAATGTCAGCTGAAGTGTCCCATTGTGACAAATTTACTGTGCATTATTTTGTAATATAGTAGTATTTATAAATCTGATTTGTATCCTGCCTGAGCAACTTTAAAACACAAGTTTTTCATCAGTGTGGCCCAAAATAAAGACTGAAGTGTAGATATGCAGAAGCAGCTTGTTGACACGTTGTCTTTTTAGGTGTTCTGCTGTGTTTGCACACAACACAAAGGGCTCCAGTTTCTAGACAAGAGGACTGCACGACAGCATAACATCTGTCTTCCTTCTATTGTTGCTGCTAATTGTATTTTAAAATTCAGCGATGCAACACTGACAACAGCATCTGAACTGAATCAAGCAGAGTGGCTTCTGGTGACAGATTGATGATGGACTGGTTGAGTGAAGAATTCAGAGCTCTAATTTTAGTACTTTTCCCGTTCAGACCTGAGATGCTGTCAAACATTAGCCATGTGATAAATCTGAGGATGAGACCACTCTGCATTAAAGTATTTTGTTGAATTTAATCTCCAATCCTTAACAAATGTCTCAGGAGGGCTTCCGCGGATGCAGACTGACGCAGTTCGTAAAGTGCGCTCTGTCGTGTTTGCTTCTCACAGTCTTACGTTGTTGTTACAGGCTGCATTTTAATCAGAGCAATGAAACATCAAGAGCACATCTGCAGCAGGATCTGCCAGTGTGGGTTCAGATGTTCTCAATATTCAGATGAAAGATCTGATGAGACTTAATGGCGACTTCCAGGATTGTTTAGACGACTGCCCAGCTGTCTGATGACAGAAGTGCCTGGTTCCATATACTGGTCCTAATTGCCAAACTTTCTTGTGACATTCACAGACGTGTGGAGAAAACGAGCAGGAGACAGATGTTTGGAGAAGATGGGTAATATCTGTGCATGTCGTTATAGTGTTTCTGTATGTTGCAAGGTCGCGAAAAGAGGAGCACAAAGCAGGAAATGGTCCCTCCCATTATCAGATGAAGACGTGCGGAGGTGCAGGGGTCTGGCCGAACAGCAGGACAGGTCCAAATAGACGCAACATGCACATCTGTGTTTGTTTATCAGTTGTTTATGCGACAACAATGGGTGGCGCACACAGAGGTTCGATGACCCCAAGGAATCCCATTTACGATCTTCTTTGTGTGTAAATATGAGCT
>KV751343.1:2049342-2066728 GCA_001698575.1 Mola mola
ACAACAGAGGAGAGGGGAAATGTGTTTTTTGGTTTTGAATCCCTTCCGCCTCTATTTTAGTGAGGCTGATGATGTTACGTACATGCGAGGAGTAAACAATGATTTGATTACTGTGATGGTAAAAATTACAACTGCTACAGCATTGTGTTTGAAATGCCACAAAGGATAAATATTTTAGCCTGTTTTTTGCATGTGCATGACGCAGTTCTGTAGAAAGATAAGTCTATAGTTCAATTGTGTTCAGGAAGCCTCAGGAAGTGCTTGCTGCATCTTTATTCCAGTAACAGAGCAGTATTTATCCTGTAATAATATTATATTGATTTTTATTTACAGTGTAGGTATAGGTATTATATGTATTAGGTGTAAATATAGTGTATATCATCTGTTCATTGATTTATAATAATACAGTACCTGTTTGGGACGTGCACTTGACAGGGATTGTTTGGTCCACGTTACTTCTGTTTATGATGTAGTTGCATTTAATACAGAATGTAAAGTGCCATAGAAGAAAAAAAAACAGGTGGAAAAAAAAGTAAGAATATAAAAAAAACTTGTCTCCTGTCCAGTAAAAAGCCTTAAATAGATTCTTGCGCATTTCCTGAAAATTTCATCCAAGTGTTGCTTTGTGAGTTATCTTGGTCACAAACAAACAAAGAAACGAATTTATAAACACAGGCAATAACATAGTCTCCTACCTTGGCGGAGGTCATGACTGTCAAAATAGCTGGTATACAATTATCCTCTGATCAACTAATGTATTCATGGACTTTTCAGCTCCTGAGGATGCGCATCTCTGCTCTTGACGTCTCTGCTGTCTTTTATGCCGCCGGAAAGACGTTAAAAACATCAAAGAAGATGTTAAATGTTTTTTTTTAATTGTCTAACAGATCCAAACCCATTTTCGACCACAAATAGTGGGTTGCTGAGGCAGAGTTGCACTGACGACATAATAAGAGGACTGAACTCTATAGCATGAAAATGTTACTGCTGTTATTAACATCGAATGCCGCATGCGTCCAAGCTACACAAACAACACAGCTCAAGATTCTCAGATGACTTTACAGTTAATACTAACAAGATTCTGTAAAGGACATCTCTGCATGGGTTATGAACATATCATTGCCTGTGAAAAATGGTTCGTTTGTTTCAGCCACAAATGCAAGTTGAAACTCTGCCATGCAAAGAGGAAACCAGACAAAAATCAAATGCAGAAACATAAAGATCCTGATTTGTTTTGAGATGGACGGAGTCAAAAGTGGAAAACTGAGTCGAGATTCTTTTTAGAAATCATGGACGCCGCGTCCTCTGACCTGAAGAGGAAAGAGATCAGCTTGTTTTCAGCGCACAGTTCCAATAGCCAGCGTCTGTGATGGGTTTGGGGGAGCGTTCATGGACATGGCATGTGGTGGTGAGGCCAAATCACATTCTGATCGGACACTGTGTATAATATAAATTGAAAGAGAATGAGATTTTTAAAAATTATTTATTCATTCAAATGTTGTCCAGCCTTTCAAATCCAACTTTTACAATCAAATTTTGAAAAAAAATTCTGCCTCTGTCCACCATACTGAGTTTGACTTTTAAATGACTCAATCAACGTTTGTTTAAACATATTATCAACTTGAACGAAAGGTGTGACAATCATCTACCGATCCTTTATGAGTTCAAGTTTAATAACATTAACAAGACAAAGATTGAAACCAGCATTACTGTTGTTCTACGTGATTTTTAGTTTATGTCAGTCAGTGGGCATTGCACACAAACTCATTCAACTGTAGTCTAAGCAAAGATAAGTATCTTTGTGTGTGAGCTCTAAATACTTCCTGCCTCTTTATGTTAGTATACGAGTGAACTGGGAACGTTGGCATGATTGTGACCTATTTCATTTGAGCTTTTCAGTTTTTTAAATATGACTAGACTATTTCTCATTTTGTCAGCAGATGAAAATGTATAAAATATACCTCTAAATAAAAGTAAATAATTTTTTCACAAGTTAAAATTACTCCCTTATGCAAGATGGGTTAACGCTAACGCCTCAGAGCTACAAGTTCTCAGGTGTGTCCAATTATTTTGCACAGAAAAGATATTTGAGGACGAGGGTGTAGACACACGGGTCTGTTTTGTTTGGGGAGAATAAGGGCGTGTTTTTTTCCCAGTCAGAGAGTCTGCCGCCGTCTCTCTCTCCTTCCTGCCTGTCTCGTCCTCGTGTCACCAGTTGTCACTTCACCGTCTCTCTCTCTTCTGCACACACTGCCCACAAACACTTAATGTCTTATTCAAATGCGTCACATTTTATTTATTTATCTTTTTATTGCCACATGTCTTGTACGTTGTTGTCAGAACAAAAACAAATAGACTAATGCACAATCCATGAGTGCCGCACACAACACTCATGGGTTTGCGAGATTTTTATAGGAATGCATGAATGTATTATGGAAATAATTTTAATAATTTATATTAAACTAAAACATCAGCATTAATATTTTGACATTGCCAGTATTTGTACGTTGAAGCACATTTATTTCTTGTTATATTGTTATTGTTGTGTTGCATTTTTTCACAGTCATTTTGTTTTGACTATTAAATTACTGAAACTGACTGGCTGCATGTTTGCATGTTTGTTGTATTCTATGTGTGTCTCTGTGAAACCTCTTGAAAGTACAATGATTTTTTTTTTAACTCGGTGCTAAGAGAGAAGCCTGTAGTAAGTAATAACAAAGTAGTAGCGAGGACATCTTGACACTGAGTCAGGCCTCTTACTAACTTCATCACTTTAAATAAAGTGATACAGTGGGTACTGCATATCACACTTTGAAATATGCAGAGTGTAACTTTGGCACTTTAAAATGTATAAATTGTGCATCTCGAATCGATTTTTGTATTTTACAGTGTACAGCCTGATTCCATTAGACGAGGCAACACGTTTAACCTGACTTTTTTTATTCAGGTTTCTGTACTTCCTGTATTTGGTACTGTACTTGCAAATGATGTGTCAATTTGTGAAACGCACAATAGAAGTAGAGATGGAAACTGGCAGCTTTGCTAAATCAGATGCAGGTATGTTTTAATGTCTTGTAAATGACACAGCACATTGTCCTTTGGATAAACTATATAAACTAAATTCTAATCAACAATACAAGCCAAGCACATCAGGCTGTCTGCAGTAGGTGAATTCATGTCATCTTCAGCAATGGTGACAAAGCAGATAAGGAAAGGAAGAAATGTAGTGGCATCAACACAATGTAATCTTCTTCAGTATTTTTCAAACTAAGCCCTTTTTTCCAAAGTTTTAGGCTCTAAAATTTCACAAAATATATTTTTTGAAAAAAATTACTCCAATATTGAGTTCAGTCGTCAGGACCATTCAGCACCACAAGGCTATATGGAAGTCATATAATAAGGGTATGTTAATTAACATTAATTAGTGCAGTAATAAGCATCTACTAACAGTTAATTAATGTGTCATGTAATCACTTAGTCTTCATGTTAACTAAGGTAGTTCTTCATTAGTTTGTAACAATACTATTAACATTATTTAACACAGTAATGTCCATCAATAGTTAAATAATACAATGAGAAGCACTTCGACAAAGACAGCCACCTAACTTGACACCTAACCACCCCAAATTTAATCTGGTCCATCATTTTGTCTCTCTTTATCGTCCTAGCCTCTTCTTTATGTATCTCTAATGATATCTCCAGATGTGGTTGAGCCTGGGTTCCTTGACCATTTGCCTGATCTGTCAGTGTCAACTGGCAGTTGGCCTAAACCGACAAACAGCTGGTCTTCAGAGCTTCAGTCGGGGGAAGTCTGTCAAGGATTCAAGTCATCAGGTCGAGTTAAGTCAAATGGTCAGGATTGGTTCCTTAGGTTGTCCTTACAGAATACTGACTGCTTCCTTCGGTCTTGATTTGTGTCATAATGCAATGATAAAACGCCACGTGTCCACATGAAGAACAGGCACAAATGAAATGTCTGATGGAAGATGCATTGATATGATAGATGTCTTTTTGATACTATAGTATATTTACCTTTCCTTCTTGATAAGAGTTGTATCAATGGAGAGTCAGAATTGTAGCCGGTCTTATGGTTTATGGAACCGCTGAATAGTTCCAAGTGGGTAAATCGGGGTGGGGGGTAAAAAAAAATCAAATGGCAGAAAAAAGAAAAAGAAGAAAAACATGTCTTTATTTTGATGGTGTAATGTAATAATAATAAAAAGAACAGGATGCTGACAATCAGCATTCACACTTAGAGTAGATTCACAACAGCTTCACATTTGACCTGACCTCACACTGCTCCAGGTTATAAATAAAAATAAATATAAGCAGTTTCCCTGTCAGAAGAATATGCGGAATATGCAAAATGTTCTCTTTAATTTAACCATTGACTTCATAACCACAACTACTTTGCACTACTTACATGTAGGTAGTTCAATTTTAGGTATATTACATTATTTGTATTCTACAATACATGTATTGTTTGCATATACTGTAGTACATGTAGATTATAAAACCGACCGTTGAATTTTCATGTTCTACAGTATCCCATTGCCTGTGCAACATTATTTTATTTTTGTATACACTCATGCTGCTCTACAGTACATTGCTGCACACCATGTGTATTATAATTATTGGAGGTGTTGAATCCATGAAGGCAAATAGTGTATATAGTGTACATAGTGCTATTTTATATTACTATTATTATTTCTACTACTATCTGTGAAGCTACTGTGATGTGTAAATTTCCCGGCTGAGGGATCAAAAAAGTCTTGTCTTAAATCGAATCTAATTGAATCCAATTTACTGTGAATGCGATGAAATATATTATTTTAGTGATTGATAGGAGGTATTGATAGAATTTACATTCCTGGTTGAGTTGACAATAATCTGCTAGAGGTTGGAACTGCAGAGAACTATTGTTAACAGAAGCATCACGAGAAAATGAGCATCTTCAGGTTTTATTAATTATGAGAATTAACAGGAAAAATGCTGCTACGACACATGTTATGTAGAGCTGATTGTCAGTGTGTGCCCGCCCTTGTTAATGGCCCTTGTTAACAGCCGTCATTATGAACACACTCCGTAGTAATGAGCCATAATAGCTCCTCTTGATAATCAACCTGATAGGTAGGCCCTTTGGGCTCCCTACCCTTTGATTGGCTGCAGGACGGCGGCGTGCAGACACTGATAGGTTATCGGGGTGGGGGTGGGGGTGGCTGTTGGCCTATAAAAGTGATAGGACCCAGAGGAATGAATCTTTAACTGGCTGTACGCTTTAATAACACAAAGATGAAAGGGCTGTGATAAATTGTCTGCTTCCGTTTCTGACATCATCAAATCATCCATTTTTTCTAAGGAAATTAGGCCAAAAATGACATGAGCACACGATCTCATCCATTGAGGAGTGAACTGACAGCAGCTAGCTGGCTCACAGCTGATTTAGTTTAGGGTAAAGTTTTGGAGTAAGAGCTGATTCTAGGTTACCAGGCTGGCAGGGGCACTGCTGTGTGTGCTTACTTTACCCATTTTCAGTGCTCTCCGTGCCCATGAGCAATTTCCAGTGTTCTTAGATTTTTGCATTTCTCAGGCTTTGCCTATGTTGGGATTTTGGACCTGTGTTTGGACCACTTGACTGTTTTGACCCTCGCCCAGCTCAGTGATAAACAGCGCTCAATCTGCTCCGCGCTCGCTGCTTCTGGGTCCAAACTTTGAAGTTCTGGTAGCCTACGGTCTGAGAAAAACAATCTGGCTGACATGGATTCAGCAGAGCAACAACCAGTTTTTCATTCCCTTCACCACTCCAGGGACTGTGCTCAAGTTTTGTGCTGTTTGAAAATTATGCAGCTTTTGCCAGAAGACGATTGGCTGTCAGCCTATGAGAGAGAGAGGTGTTGCCAGTTGCTATACAGATTCCCAGCCTGTCTCTCAGTCAGCTAACGTCAAGCTTACTAATTTCAAACCTTCTTACTAGTTGGCTAGCCTCAAGCCAGCCTTCCTTTACACATCCATCCCACCCTCCACTCCGCCTGCCTGGTCAGCTAGGCCCCAGACTGGCCAACTCCTGTTCCTGGCTTGCCATTAAAATTTTAAATTACTGACTTGTTTTTCAAACGCAGTCTTTTGACTGTAACAGATGCAATGTCAGAGCAAAAATAAGATGAAGTTGGGGATTGGGATTGGGTGTTTTTAATGTGTCAGTCCTATTGTGGCATTTGAAAGGCAAATCATTTAACCTGAAGAGAATAATGAGGACAAAGTTGTTCGACAAGGACATTTAATGTCAGCTAATTGTAACAGTTCCGTGGTGCATACCAGTGCTCTAAACTGTCTCCCAAATGACAATTTTAACATGATTCCCAACTCCCATGTCAATTTTACAACACAATGAAAAAATAACTTATAATAAATATGACATGAAAGAATTATAATGACAGTAGACAAGCCGACATGTGTGTGTGTGTGTGTGTGTGTGTGTGTGTGTGTGTGTGTGCGTGTGTGCGTGTACATGTTGCAACTCAGATGCTCACTGTGTCCAAGTTGTCGAAGTCCTCAGCTGCTGCTTGCTAAGGTCCACACAATCTTCTCATTGTGGTATCTTGTGAAGTGCAGGTGTAGTGGCTGTATTTCATTTAATTGTTTCCACTCCACAGCTTGTCCCAGAAAGGCACGATAATGTGCCAGTGACAGGCATGTACAATACCAGGGCCCGGAAAGTGACAGCTTTTTTACTAATTACTGTAATTAGTGACACCTTTGGAGAAAAAAGGATGAGTAACTGTATCAGACATACTAGTAGATGACGCTCAGAACTGTCAAATTAATTTTGTCTTGCGATCACAACGGCCATTTTTTACAGTTGACTGAATGGGTTTTGGGTTTATTAAGCTTAGTATCCTAGAAGTATGATTTTAACACCTGGGAATGATGGCAGCATAGTGAATAATGGCTTCTGGTAGAACATAGTACAAGAACGCATTTAGTGTACTTGTTGTAATTTACTTCAGTTGCAGCTTCATAATTCCACTCCACCCCAGAGGTAGTTTTTGTGTCTGACAGTGTTTGTTACCAGTTACTTTTCAGATAACAGTTTTTCATGCACACTCTGCCCACAGACAACCAAGTTCATAGTGATTTTGAATGACAGACTGGAGTAGTGACGGAATAATAGAATAAAGAATAAGGCGGTTTGTTTTGGTTTGAGTAAACACCCCTCCTTCTAAATTAATTCTTTAAAACCCTCTGTTTTGTGGTTCAAACTATCACTATCAATATATGATCACATGAGAAACTAGCATATGATTCATCTCTGCAGATAAAACTACACACCTTTCAGATCTACAGTTGTAAAATGCAACATAGACATTAATCATGCTATTATAAGTGGAACATTTACTAGTTTTGGAAGATTTTGAAAATGTGTCATTGTCATTGTCATTTTTTTATTTTTTATTTTTTAAGTAAAACATCTGAATCTTTCCTGCAACACTGAATTTGGAATATTGTATATCTGTGTGCTGGAGAGGAACGTCATGCTTTTTAGACAAGAGAGGGAAAAACAATAAAATAGCTTTCCCTATCTCTTCTTCCCTTGGGTGGATGCCTGCCCCTGCCTGCTTTCATCTGGTATCCTGGAGCAGGAGAAAGAAATGGAGAGAAAAGGAGAGGAGAGGAGAGAAGAAGGGGTTTAATAAATGAAATAATTACAAAACCAATAAAAGATACGTGTAGGATCAAATGGGAGTCAGCAGAGAGAAATAACACGAGTGAAGGACTTCATTCCCATCATCATGCCCCGTTCGTCTTTATGAATGACCAACAGTGACTCTGTTGGGGATCCAGGAGAGATGAGAGATCAGCACTTCCTCTTTCTCTCTCTCTCTTCCCTCCTCCCGTTTCCTCTCATCTCCTGTGTGTCCCTATATAACCCCTGATGCAGCGCCTCTCCCTATCACATGTTAGGAAACAACAGGTGTCTGCACATCGGAGTGGCGCAGAGTCACAGATATCAGCCTTGTCTGTGGTCCAGGTGGTTGAGCATTCTGCCCCACTGTGAGCATCTCCTGGAAATCTAAAGCACTCAGACCCAAGAGATAAACTTTGAGCTTTGATTTTGGGGTCATATTGGATTGGATCTTTGACGAACATGAACCCACCGGCGCTCATCCTGAGAACGGCAATGTTGCTTCTGCTGATGGTGTACAGTACAGGTAAGATCCGCTGAGCGCGGAGGAGGGTGCTGAAACGTTTAAATACTGAGCAAAATTACGTTCATGATATAGAAAAAGTTTTATGATATAGTAAATGTTTTCACTGTAAAAATTCAAGATGACTGACATCTTTTGAGCTACAAAATGTGTTAAAGCAGCAGAGTGTGCAAGAATTTCACAGAAAACATCATCTCGAGATCAAAGTTTAACATTTACATCAGTTGTGTCCACGCCAGTGCTCGTAAAGTGCTCCGACAAGAAATCTGCCTTTGTTACATAAAAGCAGCATTTGACGTGTGTTTTATGTCAGGACATTTTTTGAAATTTAAAAATGGCATCACTGTTACTCACTTGGAGGTTAAATTATTCCGTATTGTGATAAGATGGGAATCTTCACAATGCATCGGATGGGAACAAATCCTTGTAATCTTATCGTTTTCAGAATATCATCCAATAACAATAGGACCAAATGTTTTTAAGTTGTTGATCACCATGTGGATTATTTGGTTAGAATCAGAATTAGTTTGGGTTTTGCATTAAATCCACATTGTGGCAGCAACAGACTTTTTGTAAGAAGTCGAAAGTTGTGCCAAAGACTAAAAAAAAATCCTCTCTCCTCTTCCAGATGCAAAGATGAGCATCATTACCACTAAGCAAGATATTGAGGTGGGAAACGAGCTCTTACTGTTTTGTAAAGGTGAGTCATTTTGTGTCACGACTAATCAAAGTTTTCCATGTCAGTGAAGGATTTCTTTTTCTTGAAAATAAGGCTTTCACCCTCCTCTTTCCTGCTCTTCTCCTGTCCCAGCTGGGGGAGAAGGGGAAATAACATGGCAAAAGGACGGCGAAGGAATCATCGATGAAGACAAGGTGACAACGATGGATGAGACCTCCTCAAAATTGCTAATAAAGAAAGCTACGTTGCAGGACGCGGGCACGTACACCTGCATGTGCGAATTCGAGAGTGGACACAAAGATAACTTTATGGTGCAGGTGTATGTTTATGGTACGTGAACACACATACTTCAAGGTCACATGAGGTCTAGTTCAATGAACCAAACCCCATTTATGTTGATGATGTATCTCCCATTTTTGTTATCTGCAAAACTGGCATCTAAAGCCTCTGCTCTTTTGTCAGAGGGTCCATCATTCAGCCAAACCACCTTATACCATGAGTTTCTGGAGGGCACGGACGGTATGGTGCCCTGCCTGGCTACTGGGAAGCCAGCGGTAGATGTTGTCTGGCTCAGAGACAAGCAAACGTTCTCTTCTGATGGTAGGGTTCCAGTTTTTGATCTTCAGATTTAGCGCTTGACAACGTTCCCGCCAGGTCTAATATAGCTGGAATGATTGCTTGAGTGCTTCGCGTGTCTTTTTTTTCATTTTTGTGTTCATTTCAGAGGGAAGCCGTGTGCACCAGCTGTCCGACAACACGCTTCTCATGAAAAAAGTGAGAAGAGAGGATGCTGGGACGTACGTGTGTCGGGCCCAGATAAGAGGAAGGCCCATCTATAAAGAACTCTCTGTCTCTGTGGTCGTCAATGGTCAGTTTCTTATATTATCATTAAAGTTAAAATAATTTACGCTGGTATTAAAGCCCAAATCTCAGTGTGTGAGACACAGATTAAATGTTTTACTTTAAAATGTAAATTCCTGCAGATCCTCCCACCGTGCGTCTAAAAGAAGAGGAGAAAAAGGTGATGGCTGGATCAGAAACCAATGTCTCCTTGCTGTGTTTGGTGGATGGTATACCAAAACCCAATATCACCTGGACCACGTAAGTCCAGACCTGTGGAGAGATGGTTACCTCTTCTAAGCATCCAAACAAATATTGTTTACAGTCCTAAATAATTATCCTGATAGTGTACATTATATGGAATTGATTTAGCTAGTTTAAACCCTTTTCTCTAATGCTTTTACTTTTCAGGCAGTTGTAAGCCAGTTCTGTGTTTGCCTTCATCTCAATTGAAATAAATGTTTTCCAAAAATATTAAACTGGTAAGAACCTTTGCTTAGGATGATCTGTCATCATTAACATAGGCCGTGTCAGTCTATGTTCATAGAGACAGGCGCCCTTGGCTCTCAATAATACAAATATGGTGTAAAATCTGCACACCAGTGCGTGGATGAGAGAGATTTCCTCAGCTTTGTTCATGTTCTGTGGTGTCATCTCTACTTCTGTCTCCCGTTAAGTTTTGTGCGCAAACATCTGGGTAGACTAAAACTAAATCTGCATATTTTACTGTGTCTTTCCAACTCTCAGGCCGACGACGACTGATCGTTCCCGCCACCAGTACAACTCAGACGGCAGCAACCTGATCATAAGGTCTGTGTCCAGGGCCGACTACGGGGAGTACGTCTGCACTGCCACCAACAAGATAGCTGAGAGCAGTGCCACCATTATGCTTCATGTTTTTGGTAAGTTCAGCTCCATGTGTCACGACACCTGGACATGCGTTTATGCTTTGCTGCTTGTGATAATAAAGATGTTTTGTTTCAGAGGCCCCAGAGGTGTTTGTGTCAGCCGAGCAGCAGAGCATATCTGTGGGTGAGCGCGTTTCTGTGTCATGTAACGTCTCTGGTCATCCTCAGCCTGAGCTGCACTGGCTCAACAAGCACAGTGGACACAGGCTGGTAAGAGTGTATGGTCACACACACCAGTCCCAGAACAACATGAGCTCTCACTTTGACAAACAACACTCTGGTCAGTGTTTGGAACCTGTTTTAACATTTCCACTCTCATGCATTGCATATTTTGTGGTTGTGTTTGTGCCTGCCTCCGTCAGGATTCCACCTCTGGCCGTGTCCGTGTAGTTGAGGGTGTGTTGCTGATTGAGGAGGTGATACCCTCTGATGGTGGGCTTTATTCCTGCATGGCCGTCAGCATCTCTGGAAACGCATCAAGAGATGTTGCAATCCACAGTAAGAATCTAAGTTTGCCTTTGAGTTTAAAGTTGAGGGAAAAAGAAAGTAGATTTTAATGTTTTATTTCTATGTCTGACCTGCCCTTCTCGCTCACAGCCCACCCTGGTCCGCCTCACTACCTGACCGTCTCGGCCGGACCGGCCTCGGTCCTCTTCTCCCTCAAAGCCCTGCCCGTCAGTGGAGGAACGCCAATCACAAGTTTTGTTCTGCAGTGGAGGCAGCAAACAACAGAACGGTGGAAGGAAATCACAGTCCCCGTGTCAGGTACCTGCTCTTCACAGGGACTCTGCTGTATGGACAAAAAAAAAATCACTTACTTGATTTAGATTTTCGACTCGACTCTGCTATGAATAACTAAATAACAGTGTACATGAGCTCATTTCGTGTCTTTCCCTTGTGCTTGCTTCATAGAATCTTTGGTAATCCCCACCCTCAATCCGTACACATCGTACATGGTGCATTTGGCTGCCATGAATGCCATAGGAGTGGGACAGTTCTCAGACACAAAGACTGTGCGCACCCTGGGAAAACGTAAGTTCTGCACACACTGACGACAGATCTAATGGTCCGTGTGTGGCATCACCTGGATTAGCAGTGTGAGAGGGTGTGCGTGCATATTTGGATTAATGTTTCACGTTTATTGCCGTAAATTATTAAGGCGTGTGTATGTGATCGAGCAATCTAAGCGATCTATTCCTCCCTATCTTCTTTTGCTAATCTCGGAGTGTTTAGTAGGAAGCAACTGGACTTCTTATCTTGTTTGAAGACGTTTCGCCTCTCATCCGAAAGGCTTCTTCAGTTCTGAGGTTCAGTGTGGGAAACCCAGGTATTTAACCCCGAGTGGGTAGAGACAATCACCAATCACCAACAACGAGGACGTGTTGAAACCAACAGCCTCCTTTGTTGGTGAGACAATCAGTCTCACCAAGTCTCTGTGGTTTTTGAAAGATTCTTCTGAATTTTTCTGATAGACCTGCCACTATGTGGTTTTTGGAAGATTCTTCTGAATTTTTCTGATAGACCTGACAGGTCTATCAGAAGATGGAATTTTGTGTTTTTTTGTGTTTTTGGAAGATTCTTCTGAATTTTTCTGATAGACCTGCCAGGTCTATCAGAAGATGGAATTTTGTGTTTTTTTGTGTTTTTGGAAGATTCTTCTGAATTTTTCTGATAGAATAGGGAAGAAAAGTGGACAGGGTAGGTTACTCCTATAATTAACAGATTTACGACTGAACTAAACGTTACATAAACATTATGGTCCTAAAGTTTGAATTATAGCTAGTTGGCTAAAGCTCTAACAGGTCTAAGAGGTCATAAAACATACCCATCCAGAGCAAAGTAGAGAAAACTCACCCTAGAGAAGAGGGTGATTGAGCAGCACACATTTTGGGGTGAAAATTGAAGTACTGTATTTGGTGCAGACATGAGGGCGCGGCAAATTTTGATGTTTAGATGTACAGCTGCATCTTAAGGAGAAAGATCACTCCTTTGAGGACTCCAATGTCCACGTTCTGGACAGAGAGGGCAGATGGTTTGAAAGAGGAGTAAAAGAGGCCATCTTTGTCCACTTGGAGAAACCCTCTCTAAACAGGGTAAGTAGCAATCAGCATTTGTCTGCTACCTACAATGCTGTCTTGGGAGTCCTCCCCAGGCGGTTTAACCCCCACACACACCTGGGGCCATGTGAACCCAAGGTGTCACACGGAACCAAGGGTGAGGGGCAAACACTCTCGAGTGATTCACACCCGGGCTCTTGTGACCTTAACGACTCACACGATGCCTAGCCAGACGACCGCAGACGAGGCTGTTGTTTTCTAAACACGTCCTCCTTGTTGGTGATTGTCTCACCAACAAAGAGGCTGTTGGTCTCAAAACACGTCCTCTTTGTTGGTGATGGTCTCACCAACAAAGGAGGCTGTTGGTTTCAAAACACGTCCTCGTTGTTGGTGATTGGTGATTGTCTCTACCCACTCGGGGTTAAATACCTGGGTTTCCCACACTGAACCTCAGAACTGAAGAAGCCTTTTGGATGAGAGGCGAAACGTCTTCAAACAAGATAAGAAGTCCAGTTGCTTCCTACTAAACACTCCGAGATCAAGATGACCTGGATGACTGAGAACCTTCACGGACTTCTTTTGCTAATGTTTTTTCTTCTCTGCACCTCTCATGCAAACATCAAACCGCTTCGCTGACATCTGCTGCTGATGACACATATGATCCTCTGTCATCCTCAGGCGGTAAAGGACACACAGACATGTTGCAAATGAACAAACAATAAAATGACATCTGTTTGTAGCCTATATAATTAAATATAGACATATAAAGGGTGAAATGTGACTGCATGCTCATCAGTTCTGCCCTTCCTCTCTGCAGGTGAACCTGACAGTCCAATTTTGCTGCTTAATAAGATGAAAGTAGAGCGCAACACCTTCTCAGTCCCGCTTCAAAAGAGTAATGACGGTGGAACCCCTCTACAGCACTTTAACATACGATACAGAAAGGTATCAGTCCGTCTCTGTCTGTGAATTACTGTTCTTAGGCCCCTTTGTTTCTTTCCCGCCTTATGCTTTTCTATTCATGCTTCCTCAGGATGAACAGCAGGCTGAGTGGAAAGAGATGCAGCTGCCACCAGATACTGACTCTGTCTCTCTTCAAGAACTGTCTTTCGGATCAGGCTATCAACTGGAAGTCGCAGCGGTCAATGCTAACGGTTCCTCTAGCTCTGCAACATTCAACTTTACCGTCGGAGAGCAGCCTGGTATGCACCCTGCCTGCCACGGTGTCAGTGTCTGCTATACTGTTCATCTAGGTGACCCTGACTCTCATGTCGCCCTCCCATCACAGTGAGCAGCCGCAGCCTGACCAAAGGCAGCGTGGTTGGCATCGTCATATTCATCTTCCTGGTGGTGTTCCTGGCTGTAGACGCCACCTGCTGCTACAGAAATCAGTGCGGCCTGCTCATGTCCATCGCTGTGAAACTCTTTGGACAGAAGGTCCCAGGCCTGAAAATGCTCGAAAATGCAGAGGGGACCACGAATGGGTAAGGTGGTGTTTGAAAGTGCCACAATAGAACCTATATTTTGCTCCGTGTCGTCGATGAGCCATCACATTTCGAACATATGTGTGCGCAGAGAAATGAAGCAGAAGGGGGTGTCCACTCCGAGAGGCAGCATGCAGCTGACGGGGGTTCAGACCAAGGAGGGAGGGCAGCTCACAGAGGTCACCTCCGACAAGGCCTCCCTCACCAAACACGAGTACATTACCATACCTGCTGCGGGTGGTTGGCTTTCACGCCCGCTCACAGGCACTCACATACATGAGTAATAACCTAAATCCTGAGTGTGACAACATTTATGCTGCTGCTCACTGATTACAAAGCTGTCGACTATCATTAATAAATATTGATGATACTTTGATGTTGAAGCAAAGATCTTTCTAAGTTATAAGCAAAACTTCAAAACTATAAGCAAACAGCATTAGTTTTTTCTAATTATTTCGAACATGTGAAATAACAACAATAGCAATAGTTGAAAACAGCTGAACAACAACAACAAAAAAGCCATGATCTATTCCACCAGTAAACACTTGACAATGACAATTTACATGCACAAAAAGGAGCAGGAAGAAATATAAAATGTTTTAATCCTACCCCTTTAATCAAGTTATCAAAAACTTTACTGAAATGTTTAACTTATCTTATGTTTCTTCATATATTTTTATATTATCTAACTACCTCTGATACAAAAACTGATTTATATAGAAAAATGAAAATCAAATCAAATCAAATCAAATTTTATTTGTATAGCCCGAAATCACAATTTACATATCATCTCACTGGGCTTTGACAAACTGTACAGATGTGACATCCTCTGCCCTTAGACCCTCGAACCGGGTGAGGAAAAACTTAAAAAACCCTGAACAGGGAAAATAAGAAACCTCAGGAAGAGCCACAGAGGAGGGATCCTTCTTCCTAGGACGGACAGACGTGCAATAGATGTCACTTGTACAGAACACAAAAACATGACAACAACAGTTCACCCAGAATGCACAAAACATTCATGAGTCCCAGAGTCCGTGGATTCTATGAGTCCGGATGTATGGAAAGTCTAGTGATCCAGACGCAGGTGGACTCTGTTGGTCCAGGAGTCATTGTACTCCATGTAGCAAGATCTGGGTGTTGCTGAGTCCAAGAGTATGTAGAATCTGTAAATCCAGGGATATGTGAAGTGTAGTGGTCCAGAAGCAGGTGTAGTCTATTGATCCAGAAGCCATTGTGATCTGTGGGTCCCGATTTGCACTTGGAAATCCAGCCTAGGATCCAAGTCACAGGATCTCCTTTCCTAATGTGGCCAGGAGGCATCAGGCAGGACCACAGCAGCACCTCCCAACGCGACCTAGAAAAACCTGCAGGATGGTAAAGCACAACGACTCCGGGGAAGAAGTAAAGTTAGTGTAAGGATATGGACATTTACAGGAGCAGAGAAGGAGTCGGAGTCAGAAGGGGGAGAGAAGAAAGCTCAGTGTATCATGGAGTGTTCCCCCAGCAACCTAAGCCTATAGCAGCATAACTAAGGGCTAGATAGGCCAGCCTTAACTATAAGCTTTATCAAAAAGGAAGGTTTTAAGTCTACTCTTAAAATCAGAGAGTGTGTCTGCCTCCCGTACCAAGACTGGAAGATAGTTCCACAGGAGAGGAGCTTGATAGCTGAAAGCTCTGCCTCCCATTCTACTTTTGGAAATTCTTGGGATCACCAATAACCCTGCATCCTGGGAGCGTAAGCTTTTGGATGGGCGATAGGGTACTATGAGCTCTTTAAGATAAGATGGTGCCTGACCATGAATAGCTTTGTAGGTGAGGACAAGGATTTTAAACACTCACAAGTCCATTTATATTCATACACACTGAATAATTACACATATTTAAATGCATCCCCCAAAACATCTGCTTAATCTCATTGCAAGCCAGTTTTTTTTACTAAAGATAATTCAAAAACTCTGCCTTACAACATTTCACGTGATTGATAAGGTCCATTTTGAGATTACTAGCATTTCTTTTTTTTTTTTTTTCTAAACAGAGTTCTTTTACGATTTGTAGCCAGGAACCACTGGGAGCAGAGTTTGGGCCCAAATGCAGACCAAAACATAGGGTGTAATATACTGTAGTTCAACCATATTTAAACACAAGCGCTTCACAATAAACTTAGAGCTTAAAAGAGATAATAACAAAACCAATAACCATGACAATTTCATAGCAATGTTTAACTGAGTGATTTTTTTTTTTTTTTTTTTCCCCACAGGAAAACACAGCCAGGTAGAGACCTGTGCAAGGCCACTGCATGAGGCCCAAAGGCTGAACGAATCAACAAAATAAAAACATGAAGTATTAAAGAACAAGCGGACGATGTAAAGCCCACATAGAACGTGTCAAAAATCGTCATTCAGCCTTAATTACAACAGCCAGCCAACACACCTGCTGTGGGAAAGTTCAACCATTAACAACAGAATGCGGGGAAACAGTCATGCTGCTCGTCTGCGCCAAACGTCTGTGGTGGTTCTGGTGTGAGGAGAACTGGCCTGCGTTCAGCCTCTCCTGATGTCACCTTTGGAAGTAAATCTCCCAGCAGGCAGGTCTGCTCATCCTGGAATCTGTACTGTTGCTCTGTCTGCTCTGATTAGGATTAGTTCAAGGACAAGTTCTCCTTTCATGGGCTGATCTTGGTGTCTGTGTTTTACAGGGTATATTATTTCCTGCCATGATTTAATCTTTGTTGCCGTATTCTCACAACAGATGTTTACTTTATTACGTTATTTTTTTCTCTTTCTTTGAATCATGTCATTAGTATCACGTGTAACATGTTCATTTTTTGGCATTTGTCTGACATTTTTGTTACCTTTTTACTAACACTGCATGGTGGCTGCTCTTCTGATAATTATGTCAGGTTGACAATTTCTAGCCTTAAATGACACCATATCCTGATACTGACTATTCTGAGTAATTTAAAGGTTTGAACTAAATCTAAGTGTCTTACTGTAATTATTATCCACTGATATTTATTATTATCGTAAACCATCTTTGAGAGGCAATCATCATGACAGGCTTTGAACTTGAAGCCTTATTTGACTCTGTAGCCGACTTAACTGATAAGCACTTTTTGTTTAAAGTCGTTTATGGCTAGTGACTGGCTGCATATGAAACATGTAAATTAAAAGTTATTTTCATTTTAAGAACCTCCTCCAATTACCTGATAAAC
>KV751343.1:2066750-2092554 GCA_001698575.1 Mola mola
AAAAGTCAAATATTCTGAAATTCTTTTCCAGCATTTGTGTTTCAAAATGTCTGTAAAATACATGTTCTATTTTTTTCAAAATTATACCTTAAACTAAATTCTAATTTTTATTAAATGGTCTTTTTGACTCTACAACAGCTTTCTATGGATTGTGCTCACTGAATGAATGTTTCTTCTCTTGTTTTAATAGCATTCCATCACACGGAGTTAAAAAAACGGTGATACAGAATGCAAAATGTTTTGATTATTAATGGTTTGGAATTAATTTACATGTCCCTCTCGCACACACCTGTCTTATTAAACAGATGTGTGAAGTAGGCTTTTGTT
Source organism: Mola mola (assembly GCA_001698575.1). NCBI lineage: Eukaryota > Metazoa > Chordata > Actinopteri > Tetraodontiformes > Molidae > Mola > Mola mola. The sequence continues at coordinate 2,067,078 of KV751343.1, forward strand.
TAGTTGTTATTGGCTGCACAGATTCTGGAAATACGTCACATTTTAAAGCCTTATATTATGCATCCTACATAAAATGTAAATACACACTCAAGATGGATATATAACAGTCGCTGCTGAGTAGCACAGACAGAGAGTTCAAGGGTTTTTTCATTCAAAAGACAAATACAGAACACTAAGAAAATAAAGAAAAGAATAAATTACATGAAGAATTAAAGAAACGATACGAAAATAAGCACTACAGGGAACATATCTGACTTAAAATATTGAACATATTGCATGCAGTTACAGTCTTGATAGCTTTTTTACTTTTGAGAATTTTGCATTGACTGAATATGTCGTTTGAATTCACTGATAGAAGAAATAAAGCTTGGTTTGCTACCCATGAATTTGCATTTCTGGATATGAAATTTAGCCAGTATAATTATCAGATTTATCACTTGTAATGTGTACACTTTCTTCTTTTACATTCCTTCAGTGCAGAACAAGAGAGTCATCAATCTTCTCCGCAACAAAATCGTGTCTATTATTCTATAGAGTCTTCACAGTGGGGCGATGCCAACATTTATGCACAATAGTTCCTGGACACTCACAACAAGACTACAGTTCACATCGATGTCTGTCTTGAATCTTTTATGAAGGAGTTTAAAACTTATTTCCTTCACTTTATTCCATTATGAGATCCCCTATGGAATCAAGGTAACATCTCTTTGAAACTGAGCACTTGTCATTGCGAGGATTACTGGAAAGACCCATTGTTCTTACTGGAGTGTCTGATGGAGATAACGAGTTTGGTGGAACTCAGCCCAGAGTTTGAGCAGCCCTTCTATGCGTCTCGGTGCTGTGTTTGTGACGTTTGACTCCGCCCCCTGAAAAAAAAAGGTGTTTACACCTGCACTGACAGGAGAGGCTCAGCCCCAAACACTCACAAGGACACCTTCTTGCTTGAACCGAGACAGGGCGCAGCATTGTCGTGAGCGTGTCTTATCGTTGAGCCGACGCTCGCGGGGACTCGGTGAGTTACCTTTACCAGTTTTCTCCCCAACGTGCGACAGAGACGCTCTCACGCGCTTCCTTAGCGGCGGCTGCTAGCTGCTAGCATAGCATGCTAGCGCGTCTCAGTGGATTAGCGTTAGCGCGCTGCTGCAGCATCACTGCCCGGCCAGGTTAAAGCCCGTATTAAATTATAACACTGCCAAAGCCGCGACGCTAGAGGCTTCACTTTGCTAATACTCCAAGCTGGGTTCATTTATAATGAGATATTTGTATAATTCCGTAATCTTTCAAATCGAGTTAGCTAGCTAATTCGTGTCACACGTTTGTGATGTCAGTGTAAGGAAGATGCTCGGACAGGAATTTTGACCATAGAAAGTTGTTAAAAAAATGGTCATATCCTAAAGGAAATTCCGTTTACCCTTAAAAGTTTTGATAGCTTTTGGTTGACATTAATGCTGAATCTCTATTTTCTTATTGAAGCTGTCACTCAGGTCAGTGTCAGCTGAGTACCTCACAGCTTAGTTCAGTTACTCAACGAAAGGGAACATGAATGTTGAAGCATTTTTACTTTTTAAATTTTGATTATTAAAGTGGCCCGCAGAAAATAAAAACTACCCAAGCTCAACATATGTGAATATTTCACTGTAATTGTATAGGGGATCATCATCAAAATTAAAACAATAAATGCTTGAAATATTGGGCTTTTAGTTTTAATAAATATACAAGAGTCTCTCTGAATGAATTTAGGAAAATGAATAAATAATGTTTTGAGAGACACATTGAATATTAACATCTGCATTTCTTATGTTTGTGAACTTCAGGCAGCCTCTGCCCATCTGTTCACCGGGAGGGAAGCTACATCCTCAGCCACCGGCTCCAGGAATCCAGCCCTCTTGCTGTCCACCATGGACGAAACAGATGTGGAACGTGAGCCTCTTCTATTCTCTTCTTCTGGCTTACTACTTTGTCTATTCAGTTAACAATAAGAAAGTTCTGATCACCAAACGATGCATATTTTGGTCCAGTTATTTCTTTATTTGTCTACATTTTACTCGTTCTGCTCGGTTTCTCTTCTCCCATGTTTCCTCTCTAGAGGTGACCCTGGCTCTTCTAGATGCGGCCACTGATAAAGACTCAAAAGTCCAGGAGCAGGTCAGAAAGTCTATTCTGACCCTGGGAAAACAGCAGCCAGACCGAGTGTTAGCCATGTGTCAGGACTATCTACTGAAACACCCAAAGGTAAAACAGGTGTCTATTTTATGTTGTCAGCTCTCATTATAAGGGCTACTTCAGATATCTTACCAGGGCAAACTGAGAGCTGTGTGGGAAGATCTTCCATACCTTTGATTTCCTATAAGAATGAAATAGTGTCCTTAAGAGAGATTACAACAAACCTTTAAAGAGGTATCTAAATAACAGAAATGGCAATGGTTGCATTAGAGATTTGCCTTTTCTTCAGTAACGCATGCCTATAATATTCAGCTGCTAATCTGTTGAACCCAGTCACTCATAAAAGGCCTGTCGGGTACACACCTTGTGGTTTAGTAGGCAAGTCAACACATTCTCGCTGCGATTAAACAAACATGAATCATTATCATCAATTAGTCTGCTGATTATTTTTGCAAACACCGTCAGAGAACAGCAAATGTACCCATAATATTATCCTAGACTAGTCCAAATAAGTCCAACGAGATGTAAGTAACAGATCCACCCATTTTAGACACTTAAATCTTTTGCATTTTGCCTGTAAAATTAACTTAATTAACTTAACTTTGTCATGTTACAGAAAAGTACCTTATTCTTTTGTTAATGTGTCGGTCAGCTCTTGTGAAGAAGTTAATTTCATTTATCAAGAATTAAAGTCACTCGATTTGCAAAAAACAAACATTTGTATTCCGTTTTTTTCCCAATTTAGAAAATGTATTTACTAGTCCTGAATTACTGACATGCCTACCTACCCTAATTTGCAGTATCTTCACTGCTAACATTTAAGGATAATCAGTCTACTTATAAACCTGAAAAACTTTCACTACTGTAGCATGATGGTTAAGAAGAAAATAGCCCTTTAATTAGTTCCCTTTAGATTCAGCGGGTGTCTCTATGATGTTGCGACATCTTATCATACTTTCACAAGTGCTCACTGTGTGACTATCATATGATAGGATCATTGTGATGAGGATAATGTCTTCGACGGCAGTTGTTACATAGTGCAGAGCATATTCATTGTTTCTAAAATATCAGGGGTATAACTCACCGGTTGCATCATAGGATATCATGTTAATTCTTTAGACAGTGATCAGATATTTTCCCATATCACAAAGTCTGCCACAATGCTGTTTCGATTCAGATGACTTTACATACCCAGTTAACAGCCAGTTAAATTTCAACCTAAAAAGTATTTGATATGAATTGACAATTTTACGTCATAAATTTTGTTGCTGAGTTTCAAAATGATGGCGTATCTTGGAAGCAGTATTATAGATTGCGTATTTAACTTTCGGTCTTTTTGTTTAACCACTTGATGTATAAGTCTAGTCTGATGAATTATTATAGCCCTATAAAATGTGCTGTGCCATATTTTACTTTATTTATGAAAGCCAGTTTCAGCCATTTTATCAGTGGTTTTCCAATTAAGGCTGTTAAATTAGTTGATTATTAATTTTGCTTTCATTCTGCATTTTCAACTATTCTTTTTACCGTCATTCATCATTTTCATTCATTGATTCTCTTGTTATCTTCCGTCTCCTCTTCTAGTTGCTGGTGACACACAGAGTTGTGGTTCTGCAGACTGTTGAGCTGATTGTGGGCTCCAGGATCGATGGGATCAGTTATCCCAGGGTCAAGAGTATCATCTCCTTGGCCTCAGATGAGATGACACGTTCAAAGGTACAGTATAAAACGTTAGTTTTTGCTCATTCTTTTAAGTGATCAGTTATGTTCCTCACTGTGTTTCTTTCCTGGTTCACTCAGGATATTATCCCTGATTGGCAGCGAGCAGCCAGTAACATCTTGGTTGCAGTGGGCAACAAGCACATCAATGACATCATGGAGGAGATACTGAGCAAGTTTCAGCCAGGGCTCCTACCACACTTCTTCGTGGTCCAGACACTTGCCAACCTTTCTGACTCTAACGGTGAGGAAATATATACACACACATATACATGTACACAAAGGAAATCAGAGCTCCATTTTCCCCACAAAGCGAGTGTGGTTCTGAAGTCAAAAAAAGACGGACCTGTTAAACCTGTCCAAAGCATTTGCAAGGTAAAGATTTTACACACCTCTGAGCTTGTTCAGGAGCAGTGTCATGTGAAGAACTATTGTACTGATCAAGGTTGTCACAGTTCACTCATTTAAAATTTAATTACAGACAGTTAATTAAATGCAGGCGAGTACAAATAAATAATACTGAGCAGTTCGAATGAATGAAAATCCACATAGACATTGTGAATTGAAATGTAGTGCTGTTTCCCTGGTTTGCTGGACTACCATCTCTTCACATTGCCGCTGATGTAATTAGAATGTTAATTTAAATTTAAGTCTTTCACAATGTGGATGGTATATGAGTTCAATAAGGGTTCCAGATGGCACTCTAGCTAAGAGCTAATAAGCTTTTAAACAGATGTATACTCATTTTGCTTTACCATTCTAATGCAGAAAGCTACTGGTTGATTGTGCAGTGAAACAGAATCCTAAGAGATACAATGTTAGTGTTTTGTCTCACTTTCAGAGGAAGTGGTAAGTAATAATGCGCCGTCAATGCTCTGTGCTCTCCAGTTTATGGCATGGTACCCTTCCTGAATGCTATTCTGGGCACCATGTTGCCAATGTTGAACATGGCCAAACAGGACAACATGAAGTGGGTCTTTTCTTCTGGTAAGAACCTTCCTGATGTGCATTTTTGATTCTCGTTCAAGTATATTACTGTATCCAAAAAAGCTCATGAAGCATGACCTCCAGCTGCTCACCCCAGACACATCACAATTTTTTAAAAAAATGCAGCTTTGTCCTTTATCATACAGTTTTGCCATCACATGACAAAATCAAACCTGCTGTCCATAATTTCATTTTTCCTCTTTTTTGTTTCTGTCCCTTCAGCTCTGCGTCATTTCAGTGACAGTATCTTGGAGTACCTCGCCAACCTGGACAAAGCTCCTGATCCCACAGTCAGAAAAGACACATTTTCCAGTGAAATCTGTGCTGCTTTTGACATCCTCTTCAATAGCTGGTTACAAAGCAGGGAATCTAAGGTGAGGGTACAGTGCAGCTGTGTAGTCGGCATTAAATTGTTTAAAATTGAGTATGGGTAAGAATTTCAGTATTGAGCTTCTGAAAAAACAAAGAATAAAACTGTACCCTGCAATTTTGTGTTCCCAAATTAATGAAAACAGTTAACAGTTAACCACTAACATTCTGTGTTTTTCAGTTGAGTCAACCTTATCTAACAATCTAACCACCTCTTCCTCCTGCAGAATAGCAGAAGCAGGGAAGCTGTTAGAGCAAATTGTTATTGGACAACAGTTACAACTGCAAGAACTGCAGTAACTCTGTGTTTTCTGTCCTATAATGATTGTTAAATGGTTTCTTTTATTTTCAAAGTCCTCTTTTTCACTTCTTCCCTATCTGCACACGCCTACAGTTGTGAATGTTAAAACTTAGTTCGAGCTACTCTCTGTCACGTCCATGACCCAACATCCTGTGCTTCTGCCTTTGTGTTTACCAGTTGAGGCTAACAGTAGCCGAGGCAGTGGGCTCCATGTGCCATCTGATGGCCTGTGAAAAACTGGAGGAGCAAATTCCTAAACTCATTCCTGCCATCTTATCCCTGTACAAGAAAAACAGCGAGCACTACATCATTAGCAAGGTGAGTATGGGCTACGTGCACCGAGCGGGCTGTTTATATGGATTTTGTAATTTGGATAATTTGTTTTAACAAACAGCAGGTCATCACTCTCTCACCACATTTTTTTTCCCCTCTTCGTCCACTCAGAGTCTGTGCCAGGTGCTTGATGCATCTGTTAACACGGGCAGCCGGTTGCTGGAGACACAACTTGACAGTCTGCTCCTGGCTCTGCATCAACAGGTACATATTAATATAAATACTGCAGCTTTGACCTTGAGGGAACAGAGTGACGGACACAGATGCTTCTAAAACATGGAATTTGGCAGAACCTAACCCATATATTCACAGATCCAAACCAGGTATTGTTGACAAGACTACCTAGCACTTAAATTCATTCATTCATTTTCTACCGCTTATCCCGTTAGGGGTCACGGGGGGGGGCTGGAGCCTATCTCAGCATCTTGGGGCGAAGGCGGTGTACACCCTGGACGAGTCGCCAGTTCATCGCAGGGCTGACATATAGAGACAAACAACCATCCACACTCACATTCACACCTACGGGCAATTTTAGAGTGACCAATTAACCTACCCCCAGATTTGCATGTTTTTGGAATGTGGGAGGAAGCCGGAGTACCCAGAGAAAACCCACGCAGACACAAGGAGAACATGCAAACTCCACACACAAACGTCCTGACCCAGAATCAAACCCAGGACCTTCTTGCTGTGAGGCGACAGTGCTAACCACTGCACCACTTTGCCGCCCCCACTTAAATTCAATTTAAGAAAATAAAACAAGTTTTAAATGGTTAGTAAACTGACAAGAGTTAAAAAACTAACTTTTTGGCATCTTTAATAGCCAAAGCTCTTGTGAATGGTAAAAACCTGATGACAATAGAGGAACATTATTTTGATGTGCTAAGTTGCAAAAGATAGGGAACCTAATCTAATGCTCTTTTTGAAGCATTAAGTTAAAACAAGTCATACATTTTGGGCCTTTTATTTCTGCGTTGATATCCAAGAATAAAAAATAGTTAGCGTTATTAATTTAATCTATAAATGTCTTTTCTGTCAGAGCCCGAAGGGACCTTTTTAGATTGTTTTTTTTTTTGTTTTTTTGTATTCCAACCAATAGTTAAAAGACTCTTCATGTGTTTGACAAAGAAAGGTATCAAATCCTGACATTTAAGAACCTGGAACCAACAAAAGCTTGTAATTTTTCCTTGAAACAAGACTGAAACAGTTTTTGCTTTGATAATCAAAATAGCTGTTGATTAATTTCCTTTTGATCAAGTAACTGATTAATCATTGCTGCTCTAAACAATATCTTACAATACTGTCAAAATATATTCCATTAACATATCACAGATTGCTTTTGCGGTTGAGTGGGCGGGGGAATGAGTGACAGATCTTAGCTGGACCACAAGCATGAAAAACTTACCAACCAAGTAAAATATATTAGCTGTATCTTAATGTTTTGGTCTGGCTGCTACCCAACAATATGTGTAATATCTTCTCTCTCAAGATTAAGGTGTTTTCACTTCAAGTGCACTCTAGGCCATGGGATTCTTCTGTATAGTGTCAGAATTAGAGGCTCCGTAGGTTATAGCCAGACTTCCAACAGCCTTTTTTTCAGATAACATCATTAAAAGGCAATAACATTGTTTACAATATGTAGCATAAGAAAGATCCAGGTCATGTAATTCCATGCTGAGACTGAATGATGTCACCACTTGAAAATGTGACTAAAAAGTGGCGGACTGCGTCTTACATTCACCTTGCGCTGCATTCTTTTACATGTGTCAAATGACTCTCATGCCGTTGTTGTGCTCACATGTTTTTTATAACCGTGTGACTCAGCTGGATCATGGCCTGATGCCTTGGCGATTGCAACAATCCACCACAATGACTTTGTACTGTAGCAGCACATGCAAATGTGTCCCTTGACAAATTCTCAGTTCTTACTTCTTGTTCAGAAACTTCTCATGTGTGACCAGGTGCTATAATAAGAGCACATGAGATCAGCCATCTCATTTGATGAAAAATAATATTTTCTGTAAGCTGTCATTAATAATCATTGTTGCTGCACTACTGAATAATTAGAAATCATGTGGTACACTAAATAAACTTAAAGCATTCCATGATTTTAAAATAGCAGCTTCGGTGTAACATGTCCTATGTCTCCCTTCCCCAGGTGTCTGCCCCTGTTGATTACAGTAACCCTCCTACTGTTAAGAACCACAATGAGGTTTTGCGCTGCTTCAGCCTACTAGGTACTAAAACTCTTTAGTTTTTTACTTGATTTTATGTGCAATATTATGTGCTATATTTTTTAACACAGTTGCATAGGAAAGTCTGTGGTAACTATGTTAAGTGTTGGGCAACAACTGAATGTTGTCCAACAGTGTAAAGCCTTGCTATGGAGTCACAAGAACTGTAATGACATCAGCCATTAGTGTGCAAGACTCCATGTTCCCCACAAGATAATCATATTAACTATTACAGTTGGACCACTTCTCTCATTTTTCTGTCCTGTTTTTCCTCTTTCTTGTTTTTGGATCTTTTTAACAGTTTTTTTTTCAACTGTCTTGACTTCTCTCCCTCTAGCCAACTCCTTCCCAGACCGGCTCGTTGTGTTCGTTCTTCAAAAGTTAGAGAACAGTAATGAGCGAAGCAGGGTGGGCTCCTTGGCTGTCCTTCGTCACCTCATCAACTCCACCAGTGAGAAAAAAATGCATTTCCTACTCATCCCAAACGCACTTATCTGTTCCTCCACATGTAGGGTGTGACATGATGCAAGGAAGGGCGATCAAAAGTAACCTGTTTGTCTTGAATTACAAACCAGAAAAGTGTTATGTTATGTGGGAGTTCAGCCCTGTAGACGAAATTGTCTTTTTTTTATCTGTTAGTCTCTACTTTTCTTTTCTTTTTTTCTTACAGCTTCCACAATGGAGAGCAGGAAGCTGCTGATTCTGACCAGCATCAGACAACCAATGGCTGACCACAGCAACAAGGTAACACTTGCTGTATGCTGACACACAAAAATGACTTGTTTTCTTTTTTGTTTCTCCTATTTTTGTTTTTCTAAAGACGTTTCAGAACGTTGTAATGTCTAGAACTCTATCTGACCCTCCCAGGTGAGGAAGCGTGTGGTCCAGGTGATCAGTGCCATGGCTCATCACGGCTACCTGGAGTTAGAGGGAGGCGAGTTGCTTGTTCGATTTATCGTTCAACACTGTGCCTTACCCGACACATATCAGGTACACATTCCAGTGTGTTTCATTTTTATCATGGATTCATGAGGGAATTGTCTGTCATAACAATTTTATTAATTTATGCATATTCTTGTCAATGTGGGCTATGCTATAAGTGGTGTCAGTAGAGTTATAGTTACTTTGAAGCTTTACTATGAGGATTACTGTAATTTTGAGAAAATTCCCATCTCTGTGCCAATAAAAAGTAAAGTAATAAAAATAAAATAAAGCGTTAGGTAGCATGAGGTCACTGAGAAAACCCACAAGAGCATCAGTGCAACAGATAATGTGGTGTAAAAGATTTATTTATGTGTGATTGTGTCCCTTTCCAGCGAGACCAGAGTCCCAAAGAACCCTCAGAGGAGGTGACTAACGAGTCACTGAGGACGATGTGTGACAACACCCTTCATCTCCTGACCACCACTGTTGGACAACTAGCTGATGTTTGTCAACTATCTGCTTGTTTCCTTAACTATCTTATTCAGCTTCCTCCCTGAAAACTATTAAATTCAGATAATGGAAATGTTTATTTCACTGCAGTTGGACTCAAATCTATGTTAATCATCATCCAGAAACTTAAATGTATATTGTCTTGCTGGTAGGTGCTGTGGCCAAAGCTGCTGTACTATCTGACACCTTCACAATACATCAATGCAACTGTTCCCCTGTGCAAGAGTCTAATAGTGCTGGGGACCAAGAAGAAAGATCACCAGGAGCCTAGCTTCAAAATAGACTTTACACAGGAAGGTAGGAGAAATATATTTAATAAGTTTAATAAGTTACACGATGCAGGGGTTTCTAGAAATGATACAATCACAAATTTAAATGTACATTTTGAAAGTTGTCATTCGTACAGTTCTTGATGCTTCATTGCAAAATAAACATGTCTTCTCTGTGTCCTTCAGTCAATCTGCCTTCTCCTCAGACACTAATGATCAGACTACTGGTAAGCAAATCCTAACTCTACAACTTTTCTAAAACTCCAGTGATTGTGTAGAAAAAGCATAGCATGAAGACTTATGAACATCGAGTCTAGTAACTGCCAGGAGCAACAGATTGTATTCAAATATAATTTTTGAACTGCACCTTCTGCTTTAAAGAAGTTGTCTGACAAACTAAATAATCTTTATCATTTGTTAAGTCTAATTCTACTAGCTGGTTTTTAATATAAGTTATAATTTTCAATGTAAAAGTGTCCTATTTTTGACTATATGTGTTTGTCTTTTGGTTTACCTTGACGTGTCTCAGGTAAATGCAGCATTTCCATTCCATAACCGAGGTCATGGAGCACCATCCCTCTCTCTGCTTCAAATCCTTAGTGTCAGCATCCACCCCAATACAGAGATACTCTGGGAGAAAGAGATACCTCCTCTGCTGTCTGTTCTAGAGGGTACAGAAATATGCTGACATCATGTTTTCTTCTTATGCATTGCTGATTTCTTTTTAATGTTGATCCTGTCAGAAGTTTACTGTAATATCTGTCTGTGTGTTCTTTCCAGAGTCAACAGCAGAGAGTCTGAATAAGAAGCAGTGGAATGAAAAGTTGTTGAAGGTGTGCATGCTCGCTATATGTGAAAGCATCATGTTATTTACATTGTAACACATCTAAATTAAACCAAAATAGGATTTTTTGTAATTCTTTAATACATGGCTAATAATGAATTATTTTGCATTAATGTCCAAAATTTTATTTAATTCTGACTTGATGTGACAAAATGTATCTCCAAATCTGTTACAATTGGCTTCAGCTCTTGTCAAAAACCCTGTCCACTATGGATGATGACAAGTGGGTATGTCGGTTGGCGGCCGAGGCAACAAGGTACCTCCCCACATACAACAATGCTTTAGAGGAGAAGGTAAGGCTTTTCTCACACACAAATCAAGAGTGAAATGTAAATACTTAGATGGGGGAGGGGGTACTTGCAGTTATGTAGAGTAGATGAAGATTTGCATTTGTCTTCTCTAGAGTTTCCTGTATCGATGCATAGGAGTGACTCTCCAACAGTGTTTCAATAAAGAGGTGGTTAAAAAACAGCTGCAGGAAATTCTGCTCGCAGCGCGTCACAATGATGCCATCGAAAGAGAGGTATCTGTACAGACGTCATATGATGATTTCTCTAAAAGCATCTCTCTGTGAGCTGTGTTTTCTGTTTCACACAAGTTAAGGTTTGTAGCCAAACTCATAATCTCTGTCTTCTTTACCTGTCAGGGAGTTGCAATGGGCGTGGGCCTGTGTGCCAACAGCCACTTAGAGGGAACCTTGGCCAAGCTTGATGAGTTTGGAAAGTCAGACGCCTTCAAGAAGTCCCCGAGCATATTCAACCTTCTCAAAGTACGAGAACATTTTGTGATGCAACTGGGTTTTCCGAAATCAGTTTGTTTACTGTTGATGTTAACTCAGCTTTTCTTCTCTCCTCTCTCCTTCCACCCACCTTAGGAGCGTCATGAAGTTGAGGTAGAGAAGGTGAAAAGCACATTAATCTTATGTTATGGCCAAGTGGCTCTGAATGCACCTCCAGAAAAGATACTGACCCGCATTGATCAAGATATCCTTCGCTGCATCAGTAAACACTTTAATACCAAGGTAATGTAAACACAAGGTAGCATGCCTTTGTTATTAAAACCGATAATTTACACACAGTGGCACATGCCTGTACTATGCAAAAATACAACAAGCCTGGTTGCCTTGCAAATCCATGTCAGCCTACTCAGCAGCTGTTTGTGGTTGCTAGTAACATTTAGGACTTTTCTAGCTAGTGTTTAACCTTTAAGTGAAATGGGCCTAGTGATGTCAGTCTATACTAGTACATTCAAAGCAAGTGCTGCCCTATTTATTCTGTTGTACTGACATTTTTTTCATCGTGAAGCACAGGGTAGACAAGCCAAAAGACAGCCATAAAACTGGTGGAACATTCATTCAAATAAAGGCATGTGAAATTAATTATTTGTATTGTGGAGGAAATTACAACCTCACTGACATCAAGTTGCTGCTAGTCAGATGATTTTATCAAAATTTTTGATCCATAAATTCAAATAGGTGATATGAATATCTGTTGTCTGTTGCTTTATACTGCTGAAAATGGTTTGCAGTTCATCAAAATCCAAAGTCCCCTGAAAGCAGGAAGAGAGATATATTGAGTACAGCACCATTTACACACAGACTTCCCACTTTCCTTTGATTAAATCATACATAAAAGCTCCCTGGCTGCTGCAGAATAACTGCACACCCCCAATGCACATCAGACTTGTCAAGTATAACTAAAAATTCTGCTTGTTTTTGTCAGATGTACATTCACCACTCGTGATTATCCAAGAGTATACTATATTAGTTACCACACCCCTGATCCAAAAAGTAGAAGGTGTGCTTTGAGACATTCACACAATATATAATAATGTTTTAAACTAAAACTAAACCTTGGAGGTGCTCTGTAAGTCTGTATTTGCATGTGCACTTATTGCTTTATTACCTCTATTTCATACAGGTTCTGGGGATTAAAGTAGAGACAAAGGTATCGTCACAGGAATATCAGGGCCCTTTTATCATAGTTTACTTCTCTTTCTATCTGTTCTGTACACTTGTGGTGATATTGACACTAAAGTCTTTACTGAGAGTCTCCTCTTGGTAATAAAATAGCATCTATTTTTCCCTCAAAGCTTTTACTTTGCTGCATTTCAGTTACATTTCACAATAGTAGAGCACCACATGTAATGCCCATTGTGATGATGGAGCACATTCTGATTTTTGTGTACAATTAAGTACGGTTAACTAGGCCAATTGGTGTCATAATTGAAGTTGCTGTTGGGCAGAAATTGATCAATAGTGAGTGTGTCAAAAATACTCACTATTGGTATAAGCTGAGAATAACTGTACTTACTGTAGTAAGTGAAAATGCTCTACCTCAGTGAAATGCAACTTCAAGTGATACACCACCAAAGCTATTTTGTGTATCAAACACTGACTCCATGTACATTTGAAAGAAGGCTGTTTCATATTTTCTGTCACTTATTTTGTAACAGTTGACAGTTTAGAACAGTCGTGACAAATTTCCACCAAGAAAATGTATCACGTCACACATCACAGCATCAAACTACACGCTAACAGCCACCTTTATATGGAGTGAGTGGTTGATTCGATAAAGTAGTTCAGAGGTGAATTATCACTGTAACACTAAGTGCCAATGACATGTTTTCAACCTTGAATCTACAGGTGTTCCACAAAAGCTTCAATGTTTTGCTCTAACCATTGATACAATAATAATGTAAATTATTTTGTATATTTTTACTACCTGCTGTTGGTACGTTTGGAAAAACCAGCACTTTATATGCACTTTATATATATATATATGTATATAACTAATATTTTTTTTGTTACCATATTTGATCCTTTATAAAGATAGTTTTACTCTGGCACGTTATTTATGCGGCATGAAGCTAAAAATTAACAACATTTGTTTGAGTCAAACTGTCAGGCTAACGCTGTATACTTCCACAACTTGCATTTACACTGAGGCTTTCATTCCTCTAATATTCCGTTGTTATTAGTATTTCTTATAATTCCTTCAATTGCAGATTTATCTCCTTGTGATTACAAAATGTTGTATCATTCATTCTTTATAGGGTTGAAAATTAATTATGTACTCTTTGAGTATTAAAATGCTTACTAGTGATTAAGTAAAATCCTCATGGGATAGTTGACTAAAGTAAATATTCATTTAAGTTTATGAAATAATTATTATGTTAAGTAGTTCCCTTACTCTTGTGATTGATAACATTGATCTGAAGCTCAACTCTTACAATATTCTTTGTTTTGTGCTCTAGATTGACAACCTTCAGTTACTCTTGCTCATTTTCACATTTTAGTTTTCACCTGCTTTCAGTAGGGATACATATGACTTGCATGTGAAACAGACACAGATTAGTTGCTCTCGCTCTTCTTAGATTCTGTCTTTCTTTCATTGTTTAATTGTGGGTTGTTTAAATCTAAATAGAAGTTTCAAAGGCTATTGTAATTTCTTGCTAAATCTTGGCAGCTCCCTGAGTCTCTGGGCTGTGAGCTGTTCTTGCACTTTTTAGATCAGAACTTGCAGGTGGTTTGCAGTTTAGTCTGTCTCCTCTAATCACACATCTCTGATTTCAAATTTGTCTCCATCTGTAGGCATGGAGGATCAATCTACAATAGCACTGTTGGATTGATTCGATTGATTGATGGACTGAATGGATTGATTAATTTTTATATTGCTGGACTGATTTTGGGATGTTTTTGCTTATGCTCATTCACTTGCAGTTGCATATGCTGAAAGGGGGCTGCAGCTCGCCTTGTTGTTTGCATTCCTTTCAATTTTGAAAGCGCAATTACCCCATTTCCTCCATATTTACCTTACTTTTCCTAATGACCTAAATCTTTTGATCTGTGTATGTCTTCTCATTTACTATTTTGTGGGTCTTGTGTATCTGTTTGTATCTTGTCGACATGCATTTTTGTGTCTTTCCCCACTCCAGGACCTGACCATGAAGCTCAGTTTGATCCAGAGTGTTGGACTCATAGGCAAAGCAATCAGTCAGTGTGTGAAGAAACAAGGTTATGTCTTTGCACGCAAACAGGAGCTTATTAATGTTATGCTGGTCAGTAGTCAATCATTGATAGTTTGTTAAAAGGTGTCATAAATATTGAAGTTTGCATGAAACAACAATGGATTTCTGACCTCTTAACCTGCTGTTACGTCTTCCCTGATCAGGACTTTATGAAGGCAGAGCCAGCTGATTCATTAAGGACACCAGTACGCCACCTTGTGATGACTACTTGTGCCAACCTAATGTATCCTTTAGCTGAAAAGAAGCACTGGGCCCACATGGATTTACAGAATAATAAACAGCCAGGTTAAATTTTGTAGTACGGACAAAAGTACAATTTGCAACACATTTGTATTGATACAACTTAAATCAAAATCACAAAACTGACACTGAAAGGCACACAACAAAACAGAGATTAAAACAGACTCTGATCACAAAGATCTGTGATTTTCGTGCATTCCTTCCAACAGGACGTTGTTTCATCATGTCCCAGTGTTTTATCTTTGACCTGTGGTGCTTCAGGCCTCTGGAGCCTGCACTGAGTGAGAATGAGAGCTTTGACTTGCTAAAGGTGTGTGTGAACAGTGTGGTCTCCCTCCCGCCTGAGACACACACTCCAGAGAAGACTAAAGAGGAGGAGACCTTGGACCCCACACAGAGAAAAGTGAGGGAAAGAACTACACTCTAGATGAAAACACTTTGTCTTTGAGTAACCTTCTTTAAATTACAATTAAGGTGTACTTGTTTACTTTATTGAACACACACTGTGCAACAAACTTGACAAATGCTGTCATGTTGTCCAACTAACATGTCCTGGTAAATGTACACAGGAGCTGTATAGAGATACATTGGCTGCACTGCAGGAGCTCTTCAAAAGTTTCCTGGCCAAGGATCCCACACCTGATGGCCTGCAGAGTGTCTTCAAGGTAAAGCGTGATATTTAAGACTAATCTGCTCTTCTTATATCAACATTGTATTAATCACCCATATTGCTTATGTCGTTTCATTATTGTCTTGTTTCCTGAGTAGTTGATACTCTGGGTTTATTAATTATTAGTTTCTTGGAAATTATAGAAATTGTTTACTTCAGATGATATTGAGCATCTTTGACTCTACATCTCACAGAATAGTACATTCAAAAATTTTAAACAAACCAAGTATAACTAAATGTAGTACGGTAAATGTATCAAGTTTTTCAGTGCCTCCATAAATAGCTCTGTTAGCTGTGATTGAATCTTACCGCTTTCCTTTGTGTCTTTAATTCTTTATTCTCTCAGTATGTTTTCCAGCTGCCTAAGTAAAAGATTTATTGGCTTTGATAATTTGCGATGCATCTAGCAGTAATTCTCCTGTCTGTGTTGTCCTGTAGCTCTATGTTGTTTTTGACACAGCATGCAATGTTATTGTCTTATGCAGCACATTGAACCATGGTTGAGCTCTGCACAGGACCACGAGAGAGAGAGAGCTGTCAAAACCACTGCTGACATGCTGGCTTACTACCTGGATAACCTGACTGTGAAGGTACACACACATAAACACATACATTTAGGATTCATACCACAACCACAGATGATCCTGATAACCATGAGGGTTTTAAGATCTTGGAACTTGTTTAAACTTGAATATTATGCATACAGTATTAATTCGATAAGCCACTGAAAGTGACTAAATTGTGTTATTGCTGTTGTATTTCACTTGGTTCTTCCTTTTAATTTCTGTAAATCTTTGCTTAGAACATGGTGTCCTTCCACAACCTTGGAGCTCTGCTGGGTCGACTGTCTCCACGATGTTCTGACCCTCTCCTCGCTGTACGCGCAGCTGCTATCGACTGTATATATACACTGCTTTATATACAGCTGCGTTATGAAGGTATAGAGTCCTGACCTTTTATCTTTATCATTATGGCCTGAGCACTGTGTGTGCTGTGTGCGGAACCTGTGGTTATTGTATATGTCTGCAAAAATGCGTTTTCTGGGGGGCTTTTGAGATACTAAATAAACACATGCATATTGGCACATGTGTTTGAAGTGGTGAAAGTTGCAATCTGACTCTGAAAGCATAATAAAGTAGCATAGTTTACAATATGTTTAGCTCAGATTTGCGACAACTACTAGATATACTGCATGTATTATACCTTGTTTTGCAATAATTAAGTCTTTGTCACCCAAATCTGTACCTATCACAAATTTAGAATTCTGTGTTCACTTTACAGTTCAACAAATTCTGTAATTTAACAGCACCAACTTTGACTTGGAGTAGTGCAATCTAAAGACCAATGTGATACAAAAATGGTTTTCCTTTTTGGTCCGCAGCATGTGTGGTGACGCACGAAATTTCAATTTCAATACAATTTTGTATTAGTTGTTGACGCTACAGTTTAAGTGTTTGTATTCAAATCTGCCCCAAACGTGATATAGCTTATAAGACACCCAGTCGTAATAAATCTCCATGGCTTTTTTCAGTTATAGTTCTAGTGCCACCCACAGACAACAGGAAGTTTGCCTTGTATGACAGAGTTGAGATGAAAGACTGACAGTTTTTTTCTTTCTCAAAATTTCACTCCTTGTAGGTTTCTGTCTAGATCATAAAGATGACTCTGTGGATAGTCTGTTGGCCCTGAAAGACTGTCTAGAAAACCCTGACCACTCAGTTTTATATAAGACCTGCTCTGATCTCACCAAGGTACGTTTTGTACGGTGTGTAACGTAAGTATCGCCGTACAGGTCAGCACCCATGCAGAAATTAATCCATGGAGCATAGGTCGTACAGGTCTTTTTACAACCACGGTTTCTTTTAAATGTAACAATTCCCTAAATTTTGGTGCAGAGCTGCAGTGAAAAGATTGAGAACACAGTTGCGTGCTGAAGCGCACCGAGTGACTGATTTTGTTGATTTGTCTTTATCCTGCTTAAGTCTGTCCAACATGATATGGTAATGTAATAAAGATACATATTGATATGCTAAAAATTTTCAGTGTTTTGTAAAGCTTTGCAAAGTCAGAAACCTTTTCAGTACGACGGTGTGACTATGTTTCTTCTTGTATGTGTCAGGTGATGAGTAAGCGTCTTCCTCAGCAGCAGCTGACGACGCTGGTGTTCATGCTGTTTGAAGGGCTGATCGACAGTCAGATAAACTGCTGCAGAGCTTCATCTGTCATCCTCAATACTCTGCTCAAAAACAGAGGAGGTGGACTGCAAGAATTGGTAAAACGCATACACATGCACGATTAATTTCATACATCGCTTTGTTGCATCTGTTGAGGTTCGTAATTATATAAGCATCCATTATTTTACAGACACACCATCTGTACCCGATTGCTAAACACAGTGGTATGATTTTTACGTTAGGTCCCGGAGATGCTGGAGGTGCTACACGTTCGCCTGCAGAACATCACAGAGGAACAGGTTAGAAGTATTACAACATTCTGTATAAATGTTCACTATTTAGTACCTTCCCTTATTTATTTATTTAGTGTTGTTATTTTTGTCATGTTTTGAATAACATGATCTATGGACGTGAGTCAGTGTTTGTGGCATATTTTGCAGCAATGATCAGTTGACTGTAAATGTACACTTTAATTTTTTGTTCCTCAAAAGTATTTAATGATTATCTCTCCATCTGTGATCTGTGATCACTCATCGTTTTGTCTCTGTGTTTAGGTGAGAGTGGCAGCGGGACAGACGGTATTAATCCTGGCTTCTCAACATCTGCAGACTGTTGTCAACACACTAGTTAACCAGCCCCTTCCTTATGACAGGTATAGTTACAGAACTTATAGATCTAAACTTACCCTACATCAGGATAGCCGGAAATGTTGTAAATTTGATTACCTAACCTATATTTGTTAGTTGCCAGTTTTTGTCTTTGTTAAACAGTGTCCCTGCTTTTGTCACTGAAGGACTCTTAAAGTCTTAATATTTGTCACTCTCTGTGTTCAGCTGGACCTGTGAGATGTGGATGGCCCTGGGAGCAGACCCTATGGTAGCCAGTCAGATCATTGAGATGGTGATGGAGAAGCTTGCAGTCATGGCACCCTATGTAGACAAGAGGGAGTCAATGATCAGAGGAGGGACAACAAAGGTGGCGACCAATCAGCCACTGGCTGTAAGTCTCAAACACTCACACAAGTCTCTCATTTAGTTTCTTTATTAGGGTGTGATATGCTTACATTCTTTCAACCTTGCACATTTTCCACAAATAGAAAGGAAAAAAGCAAATTCAAAGGGTCTTTAGTTTTCTGTCTCTCTGAATGTTTACTGAAGTTGCACATGTGTTTACAGTGAAAGCAGCAGAGCAGCAGCAGCTTTAATCTGTATGTGCCTTCACAGGATGTGCTGAGGGACAGTATTTGGGGCATTTCAGCTAAAATTGGTTGTGCTAAGAGCTTATTAAACAGTAACTGTAGTTACATGTGTAAAATGCAATCGAAAATGCAAAAACACAGCTCAGATTGTAGTAACGCATGAGACTTTGTAGGGTCTGTGTTGAAAGTTGTATTCATTGAAAAATAAGTTTATCTTTTCCCATCAGTGGTGTGTGAGAAATAAACCTCTTGTGTAAATGATATTAGAAACACAAATAAGTCATATTTGAGTTCATGCTTAACTCTCTTCTGTAGTTTTCTGTATCAGTTCCGTACCATAAGATTCTACTGTGTTAGTGTGTGTGTGTGTATTCTTTTGTTTGCAGATGACATGTGGTCTCAGAGAGCTGTTATTAAATGGACAAAGTCAGGAGACAGCAGTCAGTCTCTTTCCTCGGCTCTTCTCATGTCTCACCTCCAGACTGGGAGCAAGTGTCGGGGTCTCGGCAGCAAAGAACAACAAACAAGCTACCTCTGTGCACGTAGCAGGGTGGGTATCTCTCTATAATAGCTATTAAAATGGAAATTAGATATTTCCATAAATAAGATCTTCAAGTGTTAAACTTTGTGTCGTCTAACATTTTTATTAATTTATTATTTCAGGGTAGCAACTGAAGCCCTGAGAATCTTGTTAGCACGGGCCCAGTTAGATGAGGTGTTGAAAAGACTGGATGAAGACAACGCCTGGGACACAATAAAGGAACAAAATACACACGTCACTGGAGTTACACTACTTGCAAGGTACACACAAACTCATTACGTACAGTACATGCATACGTACACACCTTTGAATAAATCATATCATCTGTGCTCCTAAAAAAATACAATTACAAAGGTTATCTATAATGGTTACTTATTATCATTTCTTTCTAATTATAAACCCTTATCCACATCATCTTTCTTTCCTTCCTAAATCCTAAATCAATCAGATGTAAATTATGCAATTCGTGTTTGTCACATGTAAATATTATCACATTGCCACGGCACAGCACAGTTCACGTTAATATTGATATGAAATTAGTGATTTGTCTTTCTATCAGGAATCCAACAGTGATTAAATCCCTTTTGATATAGAAATATGTTAGGAACTCAAGTTCAAAAAGGGAATGAAACCAAAACATCATCCCCAAGCTTTGCTCTTCTTTAATGGAGTATTTTCCTCTGTCACACATAGTGTTTTAAATTCATCCATTGAGTATATGAAACCTGTGTATCTTTGGGTGTGTTTGTCTTGTCTGTAGGGCAATGTCAAAGCATGCTGGTCCCAGGTTGCCAGCTATTGTGGAGTGTCTGTGTCCCTCCTTGGGCAACATCTATGAGTGTCAGAGAATCACTGTCACGGCTTTCTTCTCTGAGGTGATGAACCATGAAATAATATCAGGGTTATTTTTTAGTTTTTCCGTGGGACACGGTGCTTCAAGTGAACAAAGAAAAAAACATAAGCTGACCACATATATAAATAACTGGAGGTTTTTTTTCGTCATATTCCTACTTACAATTTAGGTTTCATAGCATATGAAAACAGCCCCAAATGCAATCAGATCATTAAACAAGCAGAACATGATGTTGTTTTGTTTTTCTTTGTCTCATTTACCAGCTCTTAAACCATCACGTGGTGACTGAGTTGATGTTGATAGATGTGTTAATGAACAACATGATGGAGAGAATATCAGATCCCTGTTGCACAGTCCGCATGTTGGCTGTGCGTGGCCTGGGCAACATAGCTGTCGGGTCACCTGAAAAGGTAAAGCGCTCACTCGCACACAAGAGGACGAGATCACGGTAAGCTAGAAATCCTTTGGGCACTCCTTCATGTTCTTCTTTCTCCGGTCACTTCTTTCACCCACCAGGTAAATAAATATGCCAAGGAGCTGCTGGCAGCCATGAGCTCAGGCATGGAGGAGAAAGATGATCCAGGTAAGCTGACAGCAGAATTCTTTACTATGCAGGAAAAAGACAAATCATTGTAATCTGTAATCTGGCTCTAATGATTTATAGCAAAACAATTGAAGTGTACAGTTACTTGTTCTTCCTGGATTGTTTTCAGTAGCAAAAATGCTCATTTTTGCTTCTGGTCTGTGCTGTTCTCTGCAGATAAGCTGATAACACTTGAAGCCATGTCAGGTCTCTCCAAAGTCCTCCTCTATCTGGACAAGAAGAATGTCCACTTACTGGTGGTTTACATCTTCATGAAGATTAAGCCCTTCTTGGAAAGTGTAAGTTTACTTTAGATTTTTCAAAATTTTATGTGATGATACATTAGTGCACTTCAGTAAATGACTAGATGATTTTCCAGTGTTAACTAATAAAGTGAGCATTTCATATTCTCATTGCATGTGAAGTAAAAAGTTTCAAGCATTTTACCATTTTAAGTTTGATAATTATGGCCTACAGCTCATAATAAGTGCATCTCAAAATATTAGAATATTTCAACCTTGAAATATTTCACTTCAAGTGTAATGAATATAGAATATTATATAATAGTGAAGCTCTGTTGAGCCTAGTGTGATGTTTCCCACACTTACTGACACATATAATCGCAACTGTACATTGTGACTCTGTGCTCCTCCAGGAGAACGATGATATCCGTTGTGCTTCCATCTACCTGATGGGGAACCTGTCCAAGTTTGGCTCAGGAGAGCCAGTGTTCAAAGATCAGATACACAATGTCCTGGTCAGCCTGCTGCTACACCTGGTTGACCCAAACCCACAGGTGGTCAAGGTATGTTAGGAAATGTGCAGAAACACACAAATGCTCACATATATTATTACAGGGCAAAAACTGCAACATTATTCTGTACATAAATCATTTTATTTTTGAATTTGTGTAGGCATGTAAGTATGCAATGCGAGTATGTGCTCCTGTGGTGGGATCAGAGCAGATCACAGCCATGTTTCAGAACCACCTCCATGATGACAAGTCCCTGCACTACGGAGAGTTCATCAATGACCTCACTAAGTACCTGGTGAGTTGCACACAATCGTACATAAGCAAGACTGAATTTCAAACTTCTTGTAAAATATTCAGAAGCTCATTATTTTTTTAAATCTATTTTCCTTAAAAATTGAGAAATAGTGCTGTAGTATTCTTTGCAAAGACAGAATAGATGATTGTATTGACCTAAATAAGAGATGGTTACCCTTGTTTGATGTTTTTTTTTTTCCCTCACAGATTCAGGACTTTCCTGGCATGCTGAATTTTTATCACATATCAGTCATTCAATTCTTCAAGAGCAACTGGCCTGAGGTCAGAGCTGGAGCTGCCATGTTCATAGGTATGACTACAACAGTCTGTAACTGAGCTCCACTTCATGAATATTAATGCACGATGCCTCCTAGAGAAAAATCAGTAACACTTTACGATATGGGTACGTTAATTAACATTAGTTAATAAGTATTTACTACCACCCAAATCATGTCAAGTAATAGCTTACTAATAGTATTTAACTGAGGCACTTATGCAATAGTTTCCAACCATAATATAACCATAGTTAACACAGTGGATTTAATTAACAGTTAAATAATGTAATAGAAAAACTGTGACATAGATGGCCACTTAACCCTAACCTTAATAAAACATTGATTAACCTGAATTTACCATTTGTTAATGCTCTTTGTAACCCTTATTGTGAAGTTGAAACCATATCCCTTAAATGACACTTAACAGTTTGGTTTCAAAGTATAGTATAATATACGAAACAGTATCTTTGTTAACATGAAGAACATTAGTTAATGATTAACCAGCACATTAATTAACTGTTAGTAAATGCTTATTACTGCATTTACTAATGTTAATTAATGTACCCTTATTGCATAGCATTACCAAAAAAGGTGTCTGTTTAAAAATATACTATTCATTACAACCGTCAAATTATTAATAGAGAACCATCTACACTATTTGTCCACAAGCCCAAACTTGTGTTGTTGTATTATGGATATGATGTGGCCTAATCTCAACGTATATGTGTTATCAGGGTTTCTGTTGGGGAATCTTCAAGAGGAGCATTTATCCCATCTCAACATGGGGTGCATCACTAAAGGCGAGGCACTGCATAAGCCTTGTTTTCTCTAAAAATGTAAAATTAATTTGATCTTGTGTTGTTGACTGTGTTTTTGTGTTCCTTCTCAGGTTTAGTGATGCTGCTCCAAGATCCAGACCCAGTGGTGAGAGTGAAGGCTGCTGAGGCCATGGGGCACTTTCACTGACACGCGCAGATCGTTCTGTAGTTACAAGCAGTAGCTTCCCATTACATGGATTTAAATGTTTCGATATAAACATTTAAATTGCCCCATTAAAAGTATAGTTATTACAACATTTCTGTAGAAATGTAGGTTGAAACCAAAACAGGACCAAAACAAACTTCTGGAGCCAGAAGCCAAACTGTGAAATTTCCAGATTTTATAAATAAAATGAACACTGAAATTCTGCATATATGCACATTTATTACGTCCATTAGCAGTTTTATTTAGCTTCAGTTGACACTCAGATACTTGTACTTGAAAGGAAGTACTCTTACCATACCATATTTTAGTGACCAAAGACTATGTGGTTCTTTAGACGTCTGTAGCAGTGTGACGGATATACTGTGTTCTATCACTGATATACTTTATAACATGCCAAATGAATGTAGTTTCTTCAAATTTTACATGCAGATGACATTAATGCACATTTTAACTACCTGACAGTAATTTTCCCGGCTGGTAGCTAAAGTGTGCGTGTGTCTATGCTTTCTATCATTTTGCGACAGTGTTGTCCATTTCAGTTTTATTCTAGACATCTCTTTAAGAGAGAGATTCAGTTTTACACCGTCGCTCTGGTTAATATCATATTTTTCCTTTCACATCTCAACTCTGAGCTTTGTCTCTGTGCTCTTGGAAGATCCCATAAAACATTTTAGGACAGATTTCATGCACTACCATGACAAGTGAATGTGAATTGTGTAACAATGAAATAGCTAAAGGGTTGAATGAACAAGAATGCCATGTTGCTCTAGGGTTCGTAGTCATGTGTGAAGGGTGTAGGATGTTACAGTCCCTGCAGTGTCCAGATCATCTAGCTGACTTAATCAAATCATTCAGCAAAAACCAATCTTGAACTGCTTTTACTTTATACTGTAAGAGTCTTGAAGAGCTGCTTTTGGAGCTGTACAGTAATGGTACTTCTCAACATGTGAAATGGCTCATTAGGAACACAGTTGATCTGTCGTCTATAAGTTTCTGAACCTCATGGACTTAACTGTGCCAAGCTCACCTCCATTTTATCTAAATGGCCGCAATGTTCCCAATCTAAATTATTTTCGGCATCTGCACACACTTTATCCTTCATTTTCATATTACGGGTAAGAGCACTGTTCACCATGCTCTGTAAAGACATTAACAAACATGACTCTGGATCCTGTGGCATCGGTCAAAGAACAGGACAGATCACTGTGTATAAATTCTGAGAGGTAAATCTTGTTTCATGCGAGTCAGGCTGAACTTTCAGACAACTCTCTGGTCTGGTCAGTTCAACAAATCAAACCATTACTTCCCAGTATTGTTAGACCAGTGCAGCTATGCTGAACACAGTCAGTGCCAAATTGTCATTAATAACCAGTATAATAGTGCTGCAAAGATGGTATTAATCATTTTTTTTCTCCTCACTTTAAATGCACTTAATATTGTGTCATGGTTTGTTTTAATGATGGAGTTTGAACATTTGTGGTTTTGTAGGCCTCTTAGTATCATGTAAGTGTGTGTGTTAATTATGTAAGAATGTCAGTACATGTAAGTCTCCACATTATTTCTCTCAAATGCCAAAATGGAGGACTGAAACATCAGCTATAACATCTCAAAAAAGCATCCAGTTAAGACTCGGGCCAAAGTATGTGTGATCTACATAAATTAATATCTGTGTTTACGCCTTTTTTTTTTTTCTTTTTTGCACTTGTAGGCTTTGTCATATAGTCCCTGATTTAAGAACTGAAGAGCAAACAAGGAGCTAGACGTTTTTTTTAAATCAAAATTAAATTTACCCAAATTCAATTTCAAGACACAAGTCGTTTTTGTTTTTTGCCTTAGCTTGTAAAGCTGTGTTTTGTTTATTTGAAGTGTAATAGAAAGGTAAATGTTTTCCTCATATTGCATTTCCCTACTGTCCTGCGGGTATAAAAACAATACCATAAATGTACCAATCAATTATAAAAAGCTGCTCCTGTGTCTGTTGTTGGCAGTTCTTCAACAAACAGAGACTCTTGGCTTCTAGCACTTTCTAACACCATGGGGTTTGGTTTAGGGTAAATGGTAATTAGGATTGTTTTCCGTTTTAAACGCTGTTATGAACTTTATACTACTGAAATGACTTTTCACGGCATCTATCTGTGTGCTTTCTTTTTTTAATAAGAACTTCGTCACTGTTTGTCCCAGAATGGATGACACAGGGAGGTATGGTACTGCGTGTGAGCGTGTTTCCAGTCT
>KV751343.1:2092643-2103104 GCA_001698575.1 Mola mola
AATTAAACAGATCCATTAAAAATATATAACATGCCTTTAACATGAGTGTAATTTCTCTGTGTCCATATGGGTGCAGTAAAGAGCAACATATGTTGATCATTTGAACCCAACCAATATGCAAGTTTGGGTCCCGATATTAATATTAGAGAGTAAGGAAGGTTCTTGATTCAGTACAGCGGCGGATTAATACTAATTTATTGTAATAATCCCTAAAATTATCTTAATAAAAACTTTATAACTAACTGAACTTTTATTGTTTGTTGTTTGTAAATGTCGGCAGTGCACGCAAACAGAAATCTTCGATGGAAATTAAATTGTAATTATAAATCAGCCCATGCATCTTTTCTTCATTGTGTTCTTAAAAACCATTTTTTTAATATATATATATATCAGCTGATATTGATAACATATATACTGTATATGCTGATACAAACATATCTATCATAGGCCAGTATTAGCCAATCAATATGTCGCTCGGGCTCTATTGATCATGCATTAAAGTTAATTGCTACAACAGAATATAGTAAGATAACATTTCTTATGTTGCTGAAATGTATTTGAACTTTTCCCTCTTTGTGTCAATTTAGAGCTTTACTTGGAGACTTAATAGGACTATTGTGATTGTCATTGTTTTCCGTCACAGCCCGTGACTCATGCATGTCAGGGACGACTGCAGTTCCATGTGCTCACACACAGTAAGAGTGTGAAAAGTGCCCCTTATGAATGAGTTAACCTTGTGACAGAGGTTTTAAGCAATGTGTGATTCTGTGCTCTTTTGTTTCAGCATACTTGGGTAGCATAGTTACTCTGCAGTCTGTGAACCTGTGTGAGAATCACTGGATGAAGCGACCGATGTACAAGAAGCATGGTAAGGTCATTGCAGAAAAAAACAAACAAACCCAGTTTTTTTGCTCAGTGCAGGCAGTTTTCAGCACAGCTTGTGTGTGTGAGGACAGTTTGATTTTAATTCATAAATCTTTGTAGGATTATATTTATTCCCAGCCAGAAATATCGATGAATCACAAACACTAATATTTTCATCAGAAATCATACACACATAAATTGCTTCATAACCATTTTACAGATTTACACCAGATGAATGATCACCTATTGCATGGAAACAAGTTACGTTTCCAAACTAAAATCTTGATTTGGCTACAACTGTGTGGCAGAGAATCCCTCACTTACGTTTGCTCCACATTAGCGTTTGCTTCAACTCCCCTGAAGGCCCCCTGACTTTCTTTGCATCGTATCATGTAGCTGTTTTTATTACCTGTCACGCTCTTCTCTACAGCAGCTCCTGTGCAGCATGACACAAACGTATGAACCAATTGAAATTCAACATGTCTTTCAGCTCCTCATCCAAATCAGTATTCGATCCGGTTTTAACTGTATCTTGGCCAGCCTGACTTATCATTGCAATGACTGATGGCTGTCTTGGCCTTCATGCAACCAGGAAGCCATGTTGGATCACACCAAACGCTGGTCCAATATTCCCCTAACACCAAACACATGAAATGGGATCAACCCACCAGCTGTGCCCTCCAAATTTAATACCATCACAATCCCAAAGGAATGCATTTGCATTGCCTGCTGACATCAGAGGAGCATGGAGCTTTATTTTGAATTTAATTGGATCTGAGAGTTGGTAGAAACATATTATTTATTACAGAGACGTAGCCTTCAGGAGCGCATACATACATATATAATAAACAAAAAAAATAGAAGAAAAACACTATTCTCTTCATATCTACAGTTCTTGATTTGAATCTGCCACTTAGGTCCATTATACAATGAAAGGGAAACTCCCACGCATCTCATACACAGTAGACAACTCTCAGTGCTTTTATAAATATATCTTATTCTTTTCACACTGCACACTTTAGGCCAGGGTTACCTTCAGACCCTTTCTGTCCTACACAGAGACAGGCTCACTCCGCTCCTCATATTTAATGTCGGTTCACGCTGCTGTTTTCTGTAGTTGCAGACAGTACGATATGAAATATGAAAGGACCTTTTTGGGTGCAATTGTGTAATGAAGTGAACTGAGCCTCTGGGGTAAAGTCGGCTGAGTTGTGTTAAGGTACCAGTGGAAGAAAAGGCTTAATTCACACTTTTGATTTAATTTTCTAAAGAAACCTTAGTGGCTCCAGTAAAAGGATACATTCTGCATTGTCAGCAAAATGAGAAACTTTTACACAGGTTTGATGCCTAATTTACTGGCTCCTCACTGGACTGGTGCTGTATGTTTACAGGCTCGTCAAAAGTTATTATTTGGCCATTCTAAATGTTCAAAGTCTGTTTGAATTACATCCAACAAACATGAATTCACTTGGCGACTGCCGAGCTTGTCTTAAAGGACCGTTCTGGTGATATTTTAGGGTGTTAACATGTGCAGCCAAAATTACCCTTTGCACAATAGACTCTCCAAACACCGTTGGAACACATGAGCCAGTACACATTTCTGACATTATCATAAACCCATATTGTGTATTTTGACCAAAAATACTGATTAGAGAACCAACCTGTTATTCCTTAATGTGTTTGTAAGAAATGAAACTCTATATTTGTGAGTCGTTTAATGATTTATATCTCCAACACAAGCAAATCATTTTGTAGTTGAGAGCCAAAGACACAATAGAGAAGTCAGAAATAGGCTAGATTTTTTTGATTTTTCAGTAGGTTTTCCTGACATTAACAATAGTATAGAATATTTTCAGGCTAATTTTGGTTGCCACGCTGTAGGGATCGATTTTGGAAAGTGCATTTAAATTTGACACAGAGACGACGGGATCGCTCTCAACTCTGTTTATATATAACGATGCTTAACTTCACTCATTCAGGGACGCAGTCGCTCAGCCCTTGGTTACAGTAAGTGCAGTGTGAAAAGGGCTCGTTAGTTTAGGAGGCCGGGGTGGGTTGTAATTCAGGTTTTCGGCAAAATGAGCCGTGCCTTTAGGAGGAATACTCGTACTCTTCTGCGCTGCGACGTCCGAAGTCCATCCAGCCGACGTAATCTCTGTCCTTTATCCTGTGAGCAGGGGAGAGGCCGCTGGCTCTGCTGGTGATGGAGGATCTGGTCTGGTAAGGAGAGCCTGGAGACACAGATGGCATCATGACGCACTACTGGATGGGAAGATGCCTACAGTGCACAGTTTTTACACATTTTCTGTCTGTTTAACGTAAAACTCTGAGGGAGGGCTTGATTTGTTTTGTTTCCATTCCCTTCCTCGTGTGTTCTATTGGACCGGTGTGACCAAGTCTCACAGTGATTCGCCCTGACAGAGAGGGAGACTTGAGGAGGACAAAACAAGCAATGGGCTGGTGGAGGGACAGAGGGGAGGAACAAGGAGGAGGGATGATGCCAGGATCGAGGAAAGAGAGGCAAAGCTGGAGGGAGGTGGGAAATGCCAGATGGTGGGACTAAGACACAGCATGAGTGATGGTTGAGTGCAGAAGGAAGGATGTTAGGGAAAAGAAGAATCAGGGAGGAGGAGGTGTGTAATGAGATGAGATGACTGAAAGGGGGAGACTTTATTACGCTCTCCATCCTCACCTTTCCTGGAGAGGAGCTGTGCCAGTAGCTGGCTCAGGTTGTTTCGAGCGTCGGCGCCATCCTGGGGTTGGTTGTAGTTGGCCAGCTGCCCCGAGGGGAGCACCGGAGCCGAGCGGACCTGGCGCGTGTGCTGTGGAGGCAGGCTGTCGGAGGCGAAAGCCTCACCCTGGGCTCTTTGTGACTGGGGCACAAGGAAAAAAAACGAAGAGGATGGATTAAAAAGTGCATATATCTTTACACACACGGATGCTTCATACTTAATAAACTATATTGGCGAATATGTGCTTTTTAATCCATACAGAGACTTCAGGACACATCTGTGTGAGTATTTTTTTCTTACCATGGCGCTTGAGGGGAGACTCAGAGAACCGCTGGACAAAGCAGCCAAGAGGACGCACACGCAGATACCTACATTCATGACTGGTGAGAAAGAAGGGGGGGGCGCAAAATATAACTATTGTGAAGAGATTCACTACAACTAATGTCCTTCTCCACTCTCTGCTGTCTCTCTTTTATTGTCTCCCTTCAGCTCAATAAATAAGTGCTTCTGTAAGGGAAAGAAAACAGCAGGCAATGAGGGTATTTGAGGGAAAACAACAATAAATCATTTCCACGGTGGTGGTAGTTGTTGGGGGGGGTGAGATTTGATGCAGGACCCTCAGGCAAAAATCATTTTGTCTGTTACACACAACCCCGATCCTGAGCGGCACAACAATCTAGTATTTAACATGGCAGAAGAGTTGTCGTAAAGAATGTACGCTGTCAGCGTTTGCCAAGAAAACACACCAATAATCTTTAAAATCATTTCGCTTCGTCTCACGTGTCAGGACAAACATAGCAGGAAGGGATTTTGTCTTTGCATTTCCCCATAGTCTGCTCAAAAATATCATAGAGCATCACTGAGATTAAAAAAAAACAAAAAACATGTGAAAGAAAGAGAATAAAGCTGGCATACCAATGCATTTCTCAGACTGACTCGCCAGTTTTCTCGGGGCCCGTCCAAGTAGCGTATTAGCAGTGATTAATGACATTCTTCCAGAGAAAATCACCCAATTAGATAAACCCGAGAGCACGAGGCGCTCTGAGGCGTTCAACCTCCAATCGTTCAAAACCCATTTCTCTATGTTTCTGAGGAACTGCGCTCAGAGGAGGAGGGGGACGGTGGTGGTCTGAAGTCCCCTGACGTCCAGTTCTCGGCAGGCTATTTCCACACATGACTTTCTCTCCAAACTCATACAAGAAAATCACAAACCGTGGCCAAATGCGGACTCGCAAGAAACATGTGTCCATCAGCAACCTGGATAGGTGCACAGTGAGCTTCATCAGCACTCCTTATCAACCCACTGTGCACCATCTTCACATGAAGCGATTTATAGATGCTCTGTGTCACTTAGTGTAAATAGTCATTCTCTTCATGCTAATATAATTCCTATTAGCAGCGGGTCATTGTCTCTAATTCATTATTCAATGGGGTGGTAATGATGTGGTACAGTGATGTGTGTGTGAAAGCCCTTTTATTAAAAAAAAAATAATAATTTAAAACAGCTTTATGCTCGATTATAGACTGAACATTTATCCTTTTGTTGGCACTTTTTATTATCCCCCCCCCCCCCCTTTTTTTTATTTAAAAAAAACCCCCAATATCGAACATGCAGATAAAATATGAAATATATACCCACCTTTTTTTTTTCCTGCCTACTCAAGGTGGTCAGGTAATTTGCACAGACAGTGAAACAGACATTCCCTTGAACGGATCGATGATATCTTACAACAGTTGTAAATGGGCCACCTTTTATTATTCACCCTTTTGTTATGAACATATTTGAAATGTTATGGCCATATCACACGTCAGTGTTCCATAGTTTTGCATCAAATATTTATAAAAAATTGGTTATAACTCACTGAACTTAAATTTAAGAAGCAAGAGCGAGAAAGAACAACAATTTGAATTTTTAACTTTTCTTATGTGCGTTAGTAAGAACACATAGATGAATAAATGAATTAATAAATTGATTTTAAGCGCTCCTTTAAAGTGCCACTATAATCGTTTTGACTCACAGAAGCAGATATTTTAAATTATCATTGTTGAGCACAAATTCAACAATTTTTTTTTTTTTTTCTCTCCATCTTACCTGCAGTAGTTGATGGGGACCAGGAGAGGAGGAGTCTGAAGATGCTGAGCTCAGCTCCTGTGGTGTTCCAACTGTGAGTGAGTGCCTGAGAGAGAGAAGACCATCCTTTATACTGGCACACAGGAAGTGGGAGGGGCCTGGGCAGATAGGAGGAGCCTCCTGCCTGCGCAGAAACTGACAGCGCTGACGCAACAGAGGACGCAGGCTGCAAATGCACAAACGCATTCATACACACATGCAAACATGGGCACGCATTAAGAATCGGTGGTGGCCCCCGGGGGGTGGGGGGGGGAGCTTTAATTGTGTCGCCTCGTCCTCACTCACCTGTGTGAGAGGCACATACACACGACTGCAAACATACAGTGGTTCCAAACTGTGGTGTCCACTGAAGAGAAGAGGTGCAATGCATTTCTGTGTGTGTGAGCATTTTCACGTGAAACCCATCAGTGAGACCTGCGTGAGCATCCTGAGACACCCACGTGGAGAAACCTTTAGACAAGGTGCCAGAGAGGATGGACGTCAAAACTGTATTCATAGATGTAAACATGAAACCGGAAAAGAAAACTAAATCTTGCCCCATGAGGCCAGAAGTGATTCCAGCCCACCCCTGTGATTCAGTCTTTCTTTGTAAATAGACCAGTAGGCAGTTCAGTGCCCTTCCAGTGTTGTGTGTGATCCGTGCGCAGGCACTGTGAGGGGAAAATACTGCCGGAAGAGTTCAGAGAGACACTGTTCCGGATTTGTAGTCTGAAATATTTTTTGTTTGAAGATATGTCTGCTTCAAAAGGCTGAGTCAATACAAACGGAACAAACAGTCAAATACATCTTGTTGAAATTAGAGCTAATCAGAACGTTAAACATCAGAGACACTCATGATCTTTCACATTGCTCTAGCTTTCTGTAAGGCAAAATACAAATCCATAGAATATTATTACTCTAAATACTGCAGGGTTTGAACCATTTGTAGTTCTGACGAGAACGCCAGCGAAAAAGTTAAAGAAATGCGGCTGAAGACTTTATTAAGCAGATCTAAAGACTCTTTGAGCAACCTGAATAAAATCGTGGAATTTAGGCTTCCAGGTTAAAATGCCATTTTTAGGAAACTACGAGTGTTTGTACCAAGAAAACTTTTTTGATTATTTAGGAATGCAGCAAGTCATGCAGAGTGTAAACGCACAACAGCCTCAGTTAGTCCCGTTATGTCCATTTAAATGCTTATTTGCTTGCAGAGGCTGTCACGTTTGAAGTGCCTCAGTTGCTGAGCTACTGTCAAAGTCGACAAGAGTCACTAAAGTATCTTTGCAAAACAGTTTTGCTCTTTTGTTTTGCTTAAGTCAGGACTACTTAAACTTTAAGCCGTCTGGGGATCGTTGCTGCTTTACTCTGTGTTTTTTTCCCCCCATTGTCTGTCCTTTAAGTACCCATCGTGTACCAAGTTAATTACATATATAATGCATGTCATAACTTTAATTTCGTATGAGAATGCACTAACTGACCCTAGAAGGATATTTGATCTGTACATTTCTCTATTGTTTAGCAGTGAAATCTGCCACAGACGGGCTCCACTGAAGTCTGTAAATGTGAATCAGTGTCAGGGTCAGTGGACTATCTGTCTCAGCTCTGTTTATAGCTCTACTCCAGCATGTTAATGGGGCCAACACTCGCCTGTTTCCTAACGCTGACATTAACAGCTGCTTGACTTTCGATGGGGGTTTTCACCAAAAACGCTGTCAATGGCACCTGTTTAACTTCTGATGAAACTGTTCACTATTCTCAGAGCTCCCGATCCCAAGCTGGGTGAACCACGCTGAAGGACACCAAACACCTCCTGCTCAGCATAATTCATTTCCTGTCTTCACCTTTAGTGGGACACATTTGCCCTATTTCACAATGGTTCAAATTCTAATCTCCAGTATCTGAGGTATCAAAGGTGCTTTTGGGCAGAAAGACTCCTGAACAGTTGACATTCTGCTCCCGCAGGATTTCGTTGGTGACGGAGAACTCTGACAGCTTTTGTCTACTTTTGGGGACCTGCCATGTCCAAACTGACCCACAAGGGGGCCAGACACCACCTTTACCTACGTCCAAACCTCCACATGCAAATATCTACATCCATTCAAGGCTTCTTATTTCCCTCCCCTGTACTACCCCATCCCCTCCACTGACCGCCTAGACAGAGGAGGAGAGAGAGGAGGGAGAAACACTCCATTAGCTGAGCTGTGGTGGCTTTGGCTCAGATGGTAGAGCGGTCATCCAGTGATCGGAAGGTACCTGGTTCTATCCCACATGTCGAAGTGTCCTTGAGCAAGACACTGAACCCCAAATTGCTCCTGATGCTGCGCCATCAGCGTATGAATGTGTGACTGGTTAACGCTCCTGATGAGCAGGTGGCACCCTACGAAGTAATCACTGCCACCAGTGTATGAATGTGTGTGTGAACGGGTGAATGCAAAAACCTGTAGTCTAAAAGCACTTTGAGTTGTCAACAATGACTAGAAAAGCGCTATATAAATACAGGACATTTACATGACATCTACATTCAGTAGCATCCCGTAACTATATATTTGCACTATATATGATGCAGCAGCGAACTGCATTGGTTAAATTTGAAACAAAACAATGTACGGTGTGTTGTTGTTTTGTGTATGCTCACTCACTGTCACACCATCAACGCTTGAGTGTTCCCGGTCACAAAGTTTGCCACGAGAAGGGCCCTCGGAAAATCTTCTCCTGTTTCCTCAGTCGTTTAAGTAACAGCTCAACTGCAACTGCTGCCGTCTCTCCTAACATTGTGGATTTATTCTGCTAAAGCCTTGAGATCAAGCAGAAAGAAAGTGTAGTGTGACTAGCAGGCCAAGTTCCTAAAACACCAGAAACCCACCTGTAATACACCTGTGAGGTTCCCGGAGTGAGAGTATGAATAAATGAGATGATGAGACACATGAGAATAAAGGTGTATTTAATCTGGATATTGTGTAATGTAATCACATATCTCAAATTAAAGTTCTCATGACTTATAAATGCCAAAGGTTAAAATTGCTGTCTGTTAATATTTTGGTGAAATGGTATGAAGCTGTTGTCAGCCATGAAGATTATGCTGTTAGCCAGCTTCCGCTCTCGCTGCTGCCACCCGACTCACCTGATAGCGTTGAGCAGATCGATACTGCGGGATAGAAGATCACAGGCTACTCATGCAGTACTGATTCCTTATCACGGAACAAATAACGATATTGTTGTTAACACAGCACAAACCTAATGTCGCAGAAATCAACAGTATAAATCCCTAATGAAAGTGTTGTTTGTATTGTGATTTATTTTTTCCTTTTTTCATATGATTATCTGTTTATTTTGTTTTAAGTTTGTAAAATATTATTTACATTTCTTTTACATGCAGGTACGAACATTTTTATCTAATTGCACTCGTATTTGCTTTTGTAATAACATTGTTATTATTGGTCAAAGTCTGATGTGATTTGCCTTTATTATGTCCTTTTGTGAAAAACAAAGCGCATATCAATCTAAGAAATTAGGACTATCTGCGTCATTAAAATTTGGACAAAAAGAACAGGTATCATATTGAATTGAAAAAGTTGGTTTCTTCCACTTTGAAGGATTTAACTTCAAACTTTGCACAAATATCCACTCTGACTCAAGGCTGAACTGATTATAATTAGAGGTTCAAAGGTCAAAGTGACCTTAAATTCTGTGAGCACAACATCTCAAGAATGCATTGAGGGTTTCTTTTGTCAAATTTGGCACAACCCTACATCTGGACACTGACCCTCTGGTCACAAGCTCGCGTCTCCAGCCTTTAGGCCACAGTGACACCCCACCATACGTTGCTGCTGCTGCACATCAGGCTCCGGGGTTATGTTTGTACTGTATTCTGCATTCACAAAGACTGAATGGTGAGTGGATGATGGAAAGTCCAGCACTTCTCACCAATCACAAAGCTTCAACAATGTTTTAGATGCAGTACATTTAAATAACTGCATGATTAACAGGATTATAGCTGTAACTAAAATAATGAGGACAATATGCGATATGATGATATATGTCACCACGTGACAAAAGCAAAAATCTATTGTTTTAAACTAAAATCTTTCTTACTTACCTTACTGCAACATTTTTATGCATCTTTGCCCTCGGATGTAAGTAGCAAATTTTAAATATTGAATAAACATGATACAAAACAAGATAAGTTTCAAGATAAAAGGTGGAACCTCTGTCTCTTGGACAGGGTTTGGGCATAAAGAGTCTGAAAGAGAAGCTTTGCGTAGATTATGTAACGTTTTCTCTGAAATAAGCATCACACGCAGCTTCATAATTACATCACTGTTGTCATGAAAGAAAACATGCATGACACAGACACATTTTTTTTTTTTAAAGACATGCGTTCCTGTTTATAGTCTCCGTCCCTCCACACCCCAGCAGTGAGTCACGGCACTCGAGTTAATTGTAGCACTGTTGTGTGGGACACAAAGCTCTTCAGGAGACCGGCCGGGGGCAGAGATGAAGGCAGCGTGGGGCGAGGGACAGAAGTGATGGTGATGATTAAACATCAACCAAAACAGTTTGCAAATATGTTCAGCAGAGCTCAAAAACAGATTAAAAAAAATATATAGCACTGTTGTGTGGGACACAAAGCTCTTCAGGAGACCGGCCGGGGGCAGAGATGAAGGCAGCGTGGGGCGAGGGACAGAAGTGATGGTGATGATTAAACATCAACCAAAACAGTTTGCAAATATGTTCAGCAGAGCTCAAAAACAGATT
>KV751343.1:2104635-2120888 GCA_001698575.1 Mola mola
ATTTGTGCCAACCATTGGCACAGTTTTTGCTCAGTCTGCCCTGTGATCAACATGGAAGCGGCTTTACTCAGAGAATATAACCGTTTGTAATGTTTCTGCTTTTTTTCCCACTACACCAGTGTTACCAGGTCTTGTGATGGGAAGTTGGAGGTACATTTCCCTGAATATTGATCCTTCCTCCCCTGAACACTTAGCCCCCACGCAGGTAATATTCCTGAACATTTCATGGATAGACTGTGACAGGATCAGTGGCTTTGCTGTGATTCTCACACAGTGCTGCTTTGAGCTAAACACCAACATGAGATGGAAAACAACTCAGTCAAAGTAATTGAGACCTAAATAAATAGAGCAATCTGGAACGGCTGTCTTCTCGTTATTAATCAGGGGGTAATATTGCTTGTTGGCCGCTGCTTTCTCAGAGGAAATAATGTTTCTGAACTTTGCTGCCGTTTCTGCCTCTCAACACCGTGCAGGGAAGCTTTTCAATGAACCGATACGTCACATTTTTGTCAAATCCACAATTATCCATTTATGTACTAAGGCTTAACAATATATGTTTAAATATTATATTATATTGAGAGTTTAGTTAATAGAATTTCTTCTTTTTTGCCAATTGAATGTGTTTTAATCGTGCCACTTTTGCATTTTTCTGTGTCTGTTTGTCTGCAAGAAACAGAAAACATAGCATGACATAAAATGTTCCTAGATATATTTGGAAATGTGTATTTTGTATTATTAGCAGACAGAAAGCTGCCAAGTGTTTTTTCCTTGTGCACTGCTTTATATCTTAAAGGCAATATAGCATACATTTTTATCAGCCCACCCTGTCTGACAGAGGAGTGATTGTCCAGAAGACATGGGTACCTCTGATGGATGCAGAAGCAAAATGGGCCCATAATGCAGATATCCTTGAAATATGACAAAAGACAGAAAAAAAAACCTGTTCTAAAATAATTCTGAGCTCGTGACATTTTGACATTATTTACTGATGGAGGCCACACTGAAGTCCAAGTTAAAAGTTTGTTAATTGTTAATTAAATTGTGAAATAAATTGTAACTGTTTATTAGAGAGACCTGTTTAACTTGAAACATTACCACACAATCCTGAAAGAATGATTTTTCGATCTTTAACGTGATGCTCCTCTGATAGATCTGCCTAAGATGTGATGAATCTAGATTTAAATGTCTAAATTATTAACATTACTGTACATTCGTTCTCGTCTCCCCTCCCCTGGTGACGGTTAGGTTAGAGAGGTATATTACCTGCCTGGAGGCAGTATGCAACTGGCAGGATATAGAGGAGTTTTGCTTGTTGATTGAAGAAAATGTGTTGAAAACTGTGTGATGACACACATAAACACTCACCCACACACAGATAGAACTAACACAGGGAGGTAACAACGGCATAGATCAACTAACTCGCATTATATTTTGTGGACCCACATTTACGATGAGTCAGACAAACTTTCACTAAATGTATATACTGTATGAATTCAGACATAGTGACGATTTGTTTTCATTTTACCAACATTTGAGACTGTCATCAAATCTATAAATGCATCGTATTTATGATAAAGGCAGGGATAGGCCATCTGTGCAGTGAAAACACCAGTCAAAAAAGGACCTGTGTGACAGGTGTTTTAAGTTTCTATTAATGTATCTCTGCCACATCCTCTGTCCGTATAATGAGGCAGGTGTTTGTGGTGTCCAGTTTAAACTACATGAAGAAAAGTAGAAAAAAAAAAAAGACCCTCGGAGAGCTCAGGACTCTGTCAAGGTCAAACAATCTCCTACCACATGTCACTAAACCTGCTCTGTTTCTGCTTTCTGCCAGACTGTGGTATTAGTTATAGTTTAATTCCTAAATGTACCATTTACACCTCTGGATTTCAGTTATCAATATATGATTTTTCACCAATAGAAACATAATTAAGGTTGCCCTTCTTCATTGAGTCATCACTTTACCAGTAAAGTCGTCCACCTGCTGCCCTGCAGGCTTCAGCGGTGACAGGAATGCTAGAGGTATAAAGATATGTTTTGCTCTCTCCTGAGTGAAATATACACTCTCCAGCAAAAACATTAAAAAGCACGGACATTAGATACTTATGAGAGAGCCCAATTTTCTGTTATTTTCATCAAAAATGTGTTTATGCTGTGAGTTTAGTGGTTCAAATTAGAACATGACTTGGCTCGTGGTGTCAGATAATTCGATTATCAAACGATAAGAATGTTACATGCGATGATAAATCTGTCCTCAGCTCACCAGTTTAGATTGGTCTCTGTAATCTGGTCAGTATGTGATCCATCATCACGTCGACTAACAGACCAACTGTTTCCCAGCTTTTTATCCGTCTTTATAGCTGAAATCAGGCACCCAGCAAAAAGTGTGGAGAGGAACAGCTATAGAGAGCCCAGTTCATCCTGTGATTAACCAGCAGGGACTGGATTTATTAACCAGCAGGTGTGTGACTGGTCCCAATGCGTCGAATGTCTGAGGTCCTGGTTCGGACGTTGTGCAATGAAACAAACAAGGATAGATGAGCAGACACGTGTTTGCCTGTATGTGTACGTTCCTCCCCTCAAGGGCAGCGTGGCACCAATGAAGAGGTGTCAGAAACGCACCATTCAAAAGATGGACTGAAAGTGAAAAAGAAGACAGGGCACCTCGGGGAGCAGCCGAGGGCAAACAGAGGAGGAGATGCGTGTAATACCAAAAAATGCTTGGAGGGAAATATTATTGCTGCACTTTGTCAAAGATGGAGGATGATGGCTGTTGTTGTGCAGTGTAGGTCAGGGCTCGAGTTCTGCTGTCCTCTCGAGGAACATGTTCCAATAACATATGTTCTCTCCGTCGTTGTATCGATTTAAAGATGATCTGAGCCATTCAACAACGTGCTGTAACCCTTTATTTCAACAACAATATGCGAGTTGCTTTGGCTTTTGTCAAAATCGGTCAAAATGAAGGATTTTCAATACGTTTGATTCGGGTTCATTTTCTTTGCAGCCTGTTATGTGTGACTAAGAAGAGACGCCGACAAGCTAAACATCCATCTATTTAGTATTTCTGCATTCACATGGACGGCAGGACGGCAAAACAATGCAGGCATGAGGATGTGTTGCTATGGTAATATTTACTGTTTACAAAGAACATATTACAATATATCAAATTATTTTGTGTGGCCGTAAAATGCAGCTTTCCTCTTAATTTTACACTGCAAACTTAAAACAAAAAGTCAATTCCCCTCCAAAATGGACAGTGAGAGGAGAGCTGCACTCGGTGTGAGTCTTGCACAACTTTTTAACATCTAAAAAAGAGTCGCTTTCACCAGCAGAGTGAAACAGCACACAGAAGACTTCGCCTCGCTGTCGAGAAGCTGCAGGTGATTTTTTTAAGCATGTGTTGCTCCAAAACCTGTATATGAAATTCAGCATCACTGGTTTCTTCACAAATACTGCAGATTTCCTATGTCATGTGCAATAACGCACTCCTATACTGCCACTGATACTGATAACAATGTGATGATTTCAGCATCCCAACTTTTTGGAAACTTTTTTGTAATAACTCATCCCGATTCTGAAATCTTACCTATTTGTCAAATATTGTAAAATATTCCATCACATAATATTGCCTGTTGAATGGTTCTGGTATTTCTTCTATCAGAACATCAAAAAGTAGCACAAAAATATGACATTATCTACTCCAACACGTCAGAACACCTACGAGATGGTGGCAGCAGAGGCGATTCTAAGAAACCTCAGTGTAGCATCTGCTGTCTGCATCTGTGAAGGAAATGTGATTTGTATAACTACATATTCATATATTAAGTACAACTCTGAAATTGGTTTACCGACGCTGGGAACGCCCATCCAAGTCCTCAGGCTCAGGAATGTCCATAAACAATAACAAATCTCTATTTAATTGTAAAATATAGCCCTCACATAGTTAGAAATATGTATTAAAAAAATAAAGCCATTCTGATACAAACAAGATGATATCAGGAATATTCATCCTTCCCTTATCTAATACACTGTATGTTGTGCTTACAGTTTGTCTCTAACCAGTGATCGAGAGGCCCCCAGGGGCCCGCGTTTGCCGTGGTGATCAGCGTAACGTCAGACATGACGGCGCGTCAGTGTTACACAGGAGAGACGCACAGCTGACGGCTAACTCGACTCTTTCACAGCAACTTTGCAACTGAAACACAAACATGCTTACAACAGGGGCTTCTGTGTTGCCAGAAGAGCCCAACAACAACAACAACAACAACAACAACAACACGCAGTGGGATGAACTCACATGTGATACACAGATTAAAACGACATCCTCTGTATTTACTGTCCTCTCTCGTGCTATCTGTCTTATATAACATTTGCACAGTCTTGATGGATAGCATTACCGTTTTTACTTTCAGAGTTGTGTACACACACATACGCACTCTCAGCGACCTTTGCATAATAACCGCATGGATGTAATATGCTCATGCACGTAGTCCCGCAGACACTGCGCACTCGCTCATGCGTTCATTTTACAGACATGCACACACACACAAAACAAACAGTGTTGTCATTACGGTGGGTTCGGTGATCAGTCATCGTCATGTAAGTCGCATGTGAATCACTGGATCAACAATCTATTGTTACTCTGTTCTCCATGTAATGTGATAGAGAGCAGCTGGATGGGCAGCACCAATCTTCCTCAATTATTCTCTCTCGTGGGGAATTTACTCATCAAATGGCGTCAAGAGACCCTCCAATGTTACCTCTTAACAGTTAATTCTTGGGTACTGTAGAAGTGTTTTTGCAATATTAAGATTTGAAAATTTATATACTCGTTCACCATTTCAGGAGATGCATTTGTTTGCTTTGAATGCTTATTAAAGAACAGGACAAAAGGCCTGAGAGCAGCCATATCATTATGTTGAACCTAAAGCCACAGCCAGGACATTGTGAGCTTAGCGTAACACTAAATCACTTCTAAAGCTCACTAGTTAATGTTAATGTATATAGACATGAAAGGTTGGTATTCATCATCTCATGTCGTCTGCAGTAACTATCAGGGGGAATTCTTGTATTTCCCAAAATGTTAAACTCACGGAGGAGGATTTAGGGCCAGACATGAGAGAAAAAATTAGGAGAGGACTTTTTTTTTTTCACTATGATCTTTGGGGAAAAAGTCCAAATGTCCAGTTACAGAAACAGAAAATCTAAAAGTGCCGGACGCTGCTGATACTGTAACAAAGTTTTAAGGCTAGAAAAAAATGAATCTACGAGAAAAAAAAAATGTTTCTTCTTACAAAAAAAACTCATAAACTTCTAAAAATGTGTTATTCTTTTAAGTGTGCAATTAATGTGTTGAGGTTGTCAAGTATGAGCACTTCAGGCTAATAAAGTAGGTCATCATGGCTGCCAAAACTTGATGACCCGAGAATGAACGTCAACATTAGACTCATTTAATTTAATGGATTCCTTCACCTGTAGTTTTTATTTGAAAAACAGAAAGTGGAAACTTTCAGTCTTTAATATAATGCAACGTTTTCCTCATGGGTTTGGTATTTAGGAGCCACTGGACAAACACATCAATTTAGATGCTTCATTAACTGCAAATCTCTAGACTTTACTCACATATTATCAATACCCCAACTAACATTGATGCTGATTAGAGTATAAACAATTAAGGTACAACAGGTCTTAATGATAAATTAGAGGGAATAAAAAACAAAACTGTGGAAACAGAAATATTAATCATCCCAGAGTTGAATTGACTGCAGCAGCAGCAAGCAGCATCAGCTCACAAAACAGATTTACATATTTTCGTCACGACTCAGAGGGTTTGATCTTCAGACATGTGTGGCCATCAAATATTCAGCTAGAGCGTTTCCCTAAACCTCATCTAACCCTCCTTCTCCCTGTCTAACAAAATCCCACCTCTGTAATCTATTATGCACTGACACCGGCTTTTAGTTTTCAAGGTCTTTTTACCGTCACTAATGGAGGCACGTGTCCTCCGGTTCTGACCGGTATGATGGATGATCCGGGAGCATCGTGGGAAAGACAGTGGCTTAATTGGATCTGTGTCGCTCTGCTGTCACTTGTCTTTCATTAAGAACAAAGGAAACACACTTCTGACATGAAGGCAGACAGCGATAGTCATTTAAAAGACACAAACTCTGTGGTACAATCAGGGTGCTGCCACAGCAAGTTAGAGAGTTTGTGTTTTGACCCTGCTCGTCCTTCACCTGGACTAACAATCTCTCTGAGCATTAATACACTTTGTCTGTGAGTTATCATTGAGGAACAGAAAGGGCCTCCCAGGAAGTGACATTTTCAATATTTCTGCTCACATTGTCGATTCATTCATGTAATCAATGATCAATGACCAATTAGACAGAAGCTGGTTTAGACACAGACACAGAGGAGCTGGGGAGTGACAGAGATGCTGAAACAGAACATGAACTCAGTAAAAATTACTGAAAGATAAAATCCAAACAAGAGTGGTCAAATTTGTCAAAAAAAGGTAAAAAAAATATATGTATATTTGTAGAGCCGATTAGTTGCCTGTGTATCTCTGAGGTCTGAATAAGTCCTGTGAGCAGTGGACAGATGGAGTGACCTGACCTACAATAAATGATGGAGGGTTGATGGGACAATTTAAGACAAGTCAGGTCTTAAATTGCTCCATTCACATCCCAGGTCAGCTGCAGGAACAGCAACAGTTATTTCAAACAAGGAAAAGTGTTTCATCAG
This sequence comes from Mola mola, assembly GCA_001698575.1. Classification (NCBI taxonomy): domain Eukaryota; kingdom Metazoa; phylum Chordata; class Actinopteri; order Tetraodontiformes; family Molidae; genus Mola; species Mola mola. Next base: position 2,111,380 of record KV751343.1, read on the forward strand.
AAATTCATGAAAGGGCTATTCAATGTAACATTATTTCTGCTGATGGTGAATAAAGCAAAGCGTAGCTATGTTATGTAGGACTTCCATCCTTTGCCCACAAAACCAGGTTGTTTTGATAGGAGGCTGTCAAAATACGGCAATTTGATGATAAAAAGGATATTCAATAATGAAAAAAACATATCTCTTTACTGTAATATTACACATGTGAAAATATTGTGCAGTCAATGTTAGTGAGGCGCCATTTTACTATTTGTAAATCCCTTTCACTGAAAAAAATCTAATTTCATGACAGGTCTACTCTCTACTTTCTAATTAAATAAACATTTCTATGTGACATCGCAGACAATGATATCATTATTATGCTAACATTAGCCACCCTGTGGAAGAACTAACAAATGCAATGCTTAGTAGAAATGCTTTTGGATCAGCACAAAGTATTTGATAGGAGATCATGAATTCAACTAGAAGGGGAGCACATGAATGGATCACTACCTGTTTAAAGCATGTGCACATGAATAACCCTGAACTTTTAAAGATAACTCGTGGGGTTCCACAAGGACCAGTTCTTGGTCCATTGCTCTTCATATTGAATATCAATGATGCGTGTTTAGTTTCACATTGTTTGATGATCATGCAACCATCTTTGGTATTGGGTAACATTTGATACAACAGTTGGTTCTATCTTTGAAGTAATGGATTGAAGTAAAACTAAACTTATGATATATTGAAACTGGGGGAAAAAAAATGCAATAATAAACTCAAATCAAACAAAGAAAAAATTGACATGGGATCAAAAACCTTTTAAGGAGTGAAATAAGACATGCTGGAATCTTCATATAACTTATGTGAAAGCCAAAGTCCAAAAATTAGTAGCAATACAGTGTAAAGCTCAAGATATATTAAAAAGAATTTATTATAGACATTATAAAGCTCCCATACGTGACTTATTTTGTAGAGGTACGGGAATATGTATATATATATCCAACACATAATTAATTTTCTTAACCATAAAGAAAGACATTTAAAGTATAAGCATTTTAATTTAGTTGGAATAAATTAATTCATTCAACTAAACAACTTCAAATTTAGAGGCAAAAAAGATTTAAATAAAAAGCAAATTATGTACAGAGTTAAAAAATAAATAGATAAATGCAAAAAGGATCCATGTTATATAAGAGAAAGTCAAAAAAGATCAAAATAAATATTAAAAACCCTGGTTTGTCGGCCAGGGGGGTTAAAGTGTGAAGGAGTTTTAATAAGACCTTAAAAACATGCACTATGATAAACATGTTTTTTTTTTTGTTGTTGTTTTTTGGACACCAATTACTGTTGTTAGATTTTATTTTTTATTTTTTTTTTAGCCTTGATAGAAACCTTGTTTGTGTTGGACGTGGGTCTGAGCTTTCAACCCAAAGTGTCAGTATTTCATTAATTGCTGCATGTTTTGACGCGAGGTCCCAATTACCAAACTTCCCGTTGATTTTAGACTGGCAGCATGCACCTGTTGTAGGAACAGGGAATGAACTCCAGCACGGAGGAACAAAGCAAGAGCAGATCCACTTCGGGTGTTTTTATTCGGAACAGGCAAACTTGCAGGTCAAAAAGCAGGCAGGCGTTAAAACCAGACAAATCAAAATGGGAAAAATCCAAAAACAGCAGGGTGACAACCAGGACACAGGGGGAAAACAAGAGTAGAACAATGCAAGAGCAACCGCGCAAACAATGGAAAAGCACCGGGACACACAGGGAAGGCAGCAAGGCAGCTAAACACAGGAGGAACAAATCAGGCTGAAGCCAAACACTCACCGAGGGACAAGAGCAAAGGGAGGAAGTGTAAAATAGGACAAGACACAAGAGGAAAATACCGTCAAACTGAAACAGGACACAGCAGACTAGAAATTAAAAAAAAGAAAATAGGTAACAAATAGTGTTGAACACATAAAAACAATCAGAACAACCATGATGCCTTTCGCCTTTAAAACCTTTGAGACCATCACTATATGTCTCAGTTTAATGAGAGAAACGTCTGATGTATGAAAACAGAGGTGAGTTCCGACCACAGGAGGCAACTTGGCTTGATTTTTGCCCTCGAGAGTGAGTCTCCAACATTCGCAGTCGCTCCTGACGTGGTTTCTCAGTGTTGCAGTTTCTGTCCTTTGCTCAAGAAAATCCACTCCGCCATTAAGTTCTCCATCCCGCTCTTACCACCTGCCATCGTCGTCCATGATATATGACGATCCACCATTAGCGACTAATGGGCAGTTATCGGAAAATGTTGTTTTCTTCACACAGGAATCATCTTTTACCCACTAAGTAGTGATTAGTCATAATGCTGTTGGGGCCTGACAGAGCGAAACTCCTCCGGTTAAAGTGTGACTTGCCATTTGTTTCACATCAAGCAACTGCTGTCATCATCGATCATCGATCAGAAGCAGGGCGGTCACGGATTATCAGCAACGGGAAAGACAGAATCTGATGGCTCAGAGTCATTGGTCGATTATTTTCTTGCCCTTTAGCTGAACATGCTTAGCAGGGAATTCATTGGCCCCCCGAGTAAACATTTCACACTCAGTTTTCCTGTAGATTAGCTGCAGGTTTATTCTACTGATCCATCAGTGTGGAACTAATCTAAAGTCATCATCATCATGTTTCCATGTCCTGTTCCAACCATCCAATGTCTTATAGCGCCAAAAGATCCAAGTTAGGTTCCAAAGTGTGTTTTTAGTGATACACTGGGTTCATTTTCTGGGGTGTCATCTGTTCAGATTTAATTCCAGCACTTTTGACCCACGGGTACAGAGCTAATGAGAAGCAGTGCCAGCGAGAGTCCAATCGACACCAGGACGCTCTAAAGAATTGTCTTCATATCGTCTTCATCTGTGTTCTCTGCAGACAGTTTTAGACACACGCCGGATGATTAGCAATACATGTCTGTGGGGATTAGGCATTTAATCTTATTAAATCAGGCGGCGCCATAATCCCTGTCAGCGCAAAGAGCCTTAACTGTGCTGGATCTGAAGAGAAACTAAAGAAAAGGAAGGCTTTACATAATGGAGCAGAAAATCCGTGACTCGCTAGAGCCGAAACTTCAACCTCTAATGTTGATTGCTATGGAAACCGTTCCAGAAATTGAAATTTGAAAGTGAAATTTACATTTACATAGTTAAAAGAAAACGGGATTAGAAAACATTGAAAGCAGTGAGAAACAAAACAATAGCCACAATAATCATAATGATAATGATGGTAATAATGATCCGATTTGGTCGTTTTCCTGGCCTTCCACTCCCTTTTTTCTGCTCATAACCTCTTCTAATTTCTTTAGAACACTAGACCCACACTTTGTTGATTTCCCTTCCACAACGGCCCCCTGATGCAAAATTATGACTTTGTGTCTGTCAAATTCTGTCATCTTTGGCATTTTGAATGGAACGGTGTGGCTGAAAGTGGCGTGGTGGCAGAGTTTTTGCCTTTTGTGTTCCTTGTGTAGTTATATCTTCTGTTTAATGTCCTTTTATTTTTGCAGAGAGGAGGATGGGTGCAGATTGAGCAGGGTTTCCTGTGCTTGCATACCTGCCTCATGTTAACAGCAGTATTTTAGCCCAGGTGTGCTAATGGCAGCCAGTTTAATTTGTCAATGTTATGTTAATAAACAACTAAGTTTAACTTCTTCATTTCTCCCATTTAAGATGAAAAATTAAAAAAGTAAAACAGCTTAAGTTGGGTTTTTTTTCTGTCATGACACTGTAAAAAAAATGGTATAAAAAAATGGTATTGAAATGTATGTTCAGGAACTGGTACTGAAGTCTTATATTTTACATTTTTTGAAAGATCTTTACTGATGTAACCTCTGAAAGTTGCAACTCACTTCGGAAAACAGTCTTTATTGATAAATTGCACTACAGCTCAGAAGAACAATGTTAATTTTTAATGTGATGACAGGCTGTTTGATCAACCATCTGTTAATTTTTCTCAAATTACAAAAAATACAGATTCTTTTTTTTTTTTTTTTTTAAACCACCTGGTTTAATTTTCAGCTGACATAACAATCGTTAATCAAACCAGCCAAAGTGTAATTTGATAACAACAACAGCTGTGGATCATTTTGATTCTACGTGCTGAAGAACTTCTTTAATGGGACAGCAGAATCCAAGACATGGAATCATCCCATGACAGTGATCAGAATCTCTCCTGCTGGTCAGGAGCTGTTTGTCGACCAGCCTCCAGCAGCTGCAGCAACGACGGCAGCACAGCAGGAGACACGTCCGGGTGTCAATTTGAATTTCATTTGGTGATAAGCTGATCAGCTCCTGATCTACTAGTGTGAAAAAAAAGAAGATCCAGCCTCAAATGTTTTTTTTGTGCCACACTGGCATGGCTCAAACTTTTCAATGAACTATTTGACGAGAGCATCGTGGCAGGAGACGCGTCAGGGTGTCACCATGGACGACTATGATCCCCTGATTAATTCATATGGCGCAAACACAAAGGATGTGTGACCGCAGCGTCCGAGGCAGCGCTAATAATTCAACAATGACGCACATTTTGGAGGATATGATAATATCAACTGTAACTAATATTCATGAAACGAGAAAACATTTTGTATATGTACATATTTTATGTGTGATAAATCTCATCTGTAATCCCAAGTACTGGCCTGCTGGCAAGAGCAGACCTACACACACACACACACACTCCAGCTAACACTGTACCTGCTGTTTCTATGATTATTATCAGAATGGTTTCCTGTAAGAATGCTGAGCATACTGGGTAAGGACCATTAGTGTCAATGGTGGGACCATAAATCACATTTAACACTGTTGAACTTTTCATTAATGATAACTGCACAGAGGAAAATCAATAGAAGGCAACATGTGTCCACTTGTGCAACGTGCTGGAAATCTGAAAGACAAACACCTGAGAATTAACTGAACATGAGAGGACGAGGTTATTTTCTGACCCCTGCAAAGCAAAAGCAGGAAAACTGCAGGAAACGATCGCTGTGAAGTCTTGTGGGATTTCACACGCAAGGAAAAGGACGGAGAGAGAAAATATCCCTCCATCTGAAAATCGTGCTTATGTTAGGCTACAGTCACACAGGGGTCCCAAATGGTGGGAATCTGATTTTCCCCCCATGTGACCCAGATCTTATTGTTTCATGACCGTGTGAACAGCACAAATGGAATCTGGTGTTTTCAAATCCAATTTCGGCCACGTTCATATAGACTCACATACATCAAATACAGATCTGCTGTTTCCTGACATGTGACCTCAGACTGAACAGAATTCAATGGGACTTTTATGTCAATCTAGATCGACATTCGTCACAACTATACGCACAGGCAGGAGGGGGGGGCGCGGAGTCACTGCTCTTCCTTCGTCTTCCTCTTCTTCCTCCTCCTCCTCCTGTTGCCTCCACAACACAATAACTTATAAATACAACTGTAAACACTCATGTCTTTGGCTGTTCACACTGTTGCGAAATCATGCAAAGAGCCACATAAAAAAGATATCAGATCCAGAAAAAAAAAACAATCTAAATTTAGCCCTGAGGCTTGCAGGGTGACCGCCGTTGTAGGTGTCGTCTCTTTTCTCTGCGTCAGCTCTAAAAAGTCCTTCCTTTGGGAAGTGAATGACTGATCAGTGCACAAATGCCTCTATCTGCTGCAATATAATTCAAATGGTGCTCACATCAGATGTCAGATATCAGATGTCCCCACAGCAGCAATCAACAAATGTAGTAAAATGAATGGGCTTTTTTTTATGTCGCTACAGTATGTGACATATTAACAACTTATTATTATGTATAACGTTATATCAACAATCAGTATAGTTTCTCAAATATGAACGTTTTTTGCTCTTTTCTTCTGACAATAGATGGACCATCAGTGAATCTACTGTATGTCTTCAAAGGTCCATTTTTTGAACGCTTCAGGTGTCTTTTCAGAATTCCCATCATCTATTCGCACCGTGTGTCAGGGGAGCCAGCAGAACTCGTGAGACCCCTCGAGTGTTACAACGAGGGATGTTCATGATTGAAAATCCACAGGCTTTTTACCCCTGTGCGTGCGTGCGTGCGCGCGTGTGTGTGTGTGTGTGTGTGTGTGTGTGTGTGTATAGCTCAAGTATGAGATTATTACATCTCCAGGACACAGTATAGGGAAGGATGGCTATGAAGGGCAGGTTGAAGCAATGCCACCAACTTACAAAGCAAGAAGACAGCGATGTCGGTGACCTGCAGAGAAGGATGGAGAGAAAGAGGGCGCCCTCGTGACGTGAGTGGTCCAGATTAGCAGAGCGGCGTGCCCGTGCATACCAACAACTGTCATGAGCTCAAAGTCAAGTGGCCACACACAAACAAGAAAAACTAGCAGCCGCCGTGAGATGCGCACAGGCAAGTGCACGGCTCACACAAGTGTGTGATTCATTGCTGCTGTGTGGATGCAAGCCGGAGGCCGAATGTGATGGCGTCAACACGACGCGCAGCAGATGATGTCACGCTTTATGCTGCGAGGTGCCATCACACGCAGGGACATGCTAGAAAATGTCTGCCCAGTGGTATATCTTTAAATGGATCGGGGGATATTGGCTTAACGTGGCTCAGCACTCACTCAGGATATTTCTTATTAGAATGCCGCCTCAGGTTAGTGTCATGCCTCCTGAAAATGGTAATCAAGGTGCCCAAAGTCATTATGCACAAAGTTCAATAACTGCTCCATCTCCCAATGATTAGAATCATGGCATAAGTCCTTTGAGCTATTGTGTGCAGAAGGACCACACGCGCACACAAACACACGCACGCACACACACACACACACACACACACACACACACACACAGATTCATACACACATTCAGCATGAACAGTGTCAGTGTGCACAGCTACTCGGATGAAAGACAGGCAGGTTGTAATTCAAAAAATTTAAGTAAATGTTGTAGCTTATTTTATTTTAATGATGATAATATTGATGAACTTCATTTGTACAGCACCTTTCATGGACGACATGTAGCTCAAAGAGGATACAACACGGATGTTTCACATAAAATGAACAGAAAAGATTAAAAAAAAAAAAATTAAGGTAGTAAAAGTAAAAGAGCAAAGAAAAATCTCAAATGTTTTTTTTTTGTAGTAATTGTCAATCATCAATCTTTGCTCGAGTAGTCAGGCAATTATTGATCTCTAGAGCTCTGAGTTTGATTGGTAGAATCAAGCCTGGTGTCTGAGTCCAACCCTGGTTCCCTCTGGACCATTAACTCTTTTTCACACAGATCGATCAAAATTTACTGTCACCTTTAAATTCTTGTCTGTAACAGTTTCTTGCAAATTCTCTTCAAACTCCTGACACTGATGATGATGTGGTGCTGATGTGCCCGAAGATGAAGAATCTCTTGCTTGTGAAAACCTGTACTGAACTGCACCGCCCTCATGATGGCACAGCAGATTGTTCCTCTGATATCTGTCCTCTAACGTGACTAAGACTAAAATTACAACTTTATTCTAATAACGTTTTGACTTCTTTTTATTATGATATTTTCGCTTGTTTTTTTTTTTGGTAAATTCATGACTCAATTTTCAAAGTCTCCAAACATTTTTTTTTTTTTTAATTCTTTTATTGTGGTCCTAATACTCCATCGCACTCGTGACACAAATGTGTCACCTCTTTTGCTGCCAAGTATCATTTTCTGGCACTCAAAACTGAGACTGAAAAAACAAACAAACAAACACAAAAAAAAAAAAAGCTAAAATTCATTCAGAAACAGCAAAGCAGTGCAGCTATGGAAATGCTAAGTTAGAAATATACGTCTTAAGTTTTCTTCTGAACATATTAAGTGAGCCTGCTGCTCTGATATCATTAGGTAATGTGTTCCAGAGCTTTGGGCCGAACTCCACACAAGCTGCATCCCCAAATTTTCCTTCCAATGAGTATCGCACGTCCTTGAGGGTCGCTGGAAAATGAAAAAGATCCTCCATCAATGAAAAACTGGCAAATAAGTGAGGAAAATGTCAGCTTTGAATATTTGTTATTCCCCTAAAACATGCAGCGTAATCGATATTTATTCAGGAGAGATGTCATTGAGGTCACTCTGTTTAACCCACAGAGACTCAGGCGGCTGTGTTCAGTAGTTGAGCTTTCAGCCCGTTGATTTGGTCCGACAGCCTCCAACTTTACGGCTTCAGCAGCGATTGTAGAGTTGAGTCAGAGACAAAGGAGTAATCGCCTCCCCAAACAACCGGTTATTGTACAAATAGGAAAAAAACAAACATTATTGGTCATTGCCCGGTTCCTTGCCACACGGCATTTCTATAAGGTGTCCTACATGTCTGATGTGGGGTGAAGGATTGTGTTTTAGGGCAGTTTGATCTCATGCTTGCTTCAGGATGTTCCAGCTGTCTGACATCTCTCTGCGTCTCCTATTATAAATAAGCATGTGCAGATTTTATGTCAGCAGTTGGTCGTTGCAGACAAGACGGCCTGGTTGGTCAGTCGAGAGGTTCTGCAAGAGTTCTGATCACAGACTTAATGCACATGGAGCTCCCTCTTTCTCCCATCAATCTTTCTTTACTTCCCCTTTCTCTGCTGTTCCAAGGCATCATAAAGACATTAAGATATGATCACAGGAGATAGGAGCCATAAAACACAAACACTCGCCTCTCACATACAGAGCACAGTGTGAATAAAGTACACAGATGAGCAGGATCCATCATCGGATCCAGATGGACAGAGAGAAGGACAGATAAGACAACCATTAAGCTTCAACTACAATATGAAGAGTAGATGGTTAAAAATAGACAGTGTACAATGAAGTGTCATTCAGAGTCCCAACGATTAATCGAAAAGGGAATTATTAAACAACAATTAATCGTATCTGAGTTTTTTACTAAAAATGTCAAACTCTTGCTGGTTTCAGCTTCTTGAACATCAGGATTTGCTGGTTTCCGTTGTCATTTCAGGCAGTAAATGTGCAGCCTTTTGTTTTGTAACTGCTGGTTGGAGTAAAAAAGAAGCATTTTTCACTATTTGACAATTTATAGAGTAATGATGGTGATTTATATGTAAATGATTCTTTACACAATAATATTTTTCAATGCGCGTAAAAAATATTTATCATGATTCATAAACGGAAAAAGAATCCACTTATAAACGAATAAGGAATGCGTTTGTGGTTTCAGGAGTGTAAGACAAATAGCAGTAAAACTCCACACACAAATGCAGTCAAGTTCACAAACCAAAAGCAGTTTCTAAGTGCAGATTCAACAGTTTGTGCATAAAAATCACAAGATACGTACTCATGATTCTGCTGAAGATGACGGAAGAAGACTGGGGCCAGGCATGAGGAAAAAAAAGAACAATGGTAAAATGAAATTTCAAAAATGAAGTCGATGTGTTTCCAGAAGGGATATATTATCATTTTGACTTTACTCTAGAAATTTCATTTCAACATTATTCTCAAGTTTTTTCTCAAAGCAAAAAATGATTTTTCTCATGTTTGGCCCTAATCCTCTTCTGTAA
>KV751343.1:2120929-2158318 GCA_001698575.1 Mola mola
TATATACATTTTAAAAAAAAGGCCTATTTGTGTGTGCATCAGTAATACATTTGTGTATTTGTTATTAGCTTATATGTGGATTCTTTTCTTTTGACAGTTATATAGAATAAGAAATATTTCTGTGTGCAGTGATTTGGATATAAAAATCCCCAAATGCATTTGTGAATCCTATTGTGTGCATTTGTGAGTTTTGAGACTGATCGAACTCCACGGACTTAGTTTACTTTGTGTCACTGACATTTAGGTTTATTCCGTGCACAGACTGTCCAAAATGTAGCCGGTAGTTGATGTTGATGATGACTAACACAGCATGAAGCTTCTGTGGTTGTTAATATTTGCGTCACATGATGATCTGGTCTCCTCAGCTAAATGGATGCAACAGTTTACATCACTGCGGGACTGTGCGCCAGAAACAGACGACGGAGAGCATCGTGTCGTGACATATTTCCAACTGAAACGGGAAAGAACCAATCACAAGATAGCAATGTTATGCGCAACATAACATTGGGATGAATCGTAGCTCCTCTAAGCTCTGCTGAATTCTGCTAAACGTAGAAGATTGATTGATGTAATTCTATGTGATGTGTGGTTTTACAAGAAAGTCCTGATATCAGATTTTAATATAGAAATACAGAGAAATGTGTTTCATATAATAATTTGTCTGGATATGGATATTTGGAGGAGCAGATATAGAGGCAGCGGGGGAGGAGAAGAGATGAACTCAGTGTATCATGGGGTGTCCCCCCAGCAACCTAAGCCTATAGCAGCATAACTAGACACTACATTGGCCGGCCCTAACTATCAGCTTGATCAATAAGGAACGTTTTATGCCTACTCTTGAAGGAAGAGAGTGCGTCTGCCTCCTCATGCCAATACTGGAAGATGGTTCCACAGGAGAGGAGCTTGATAGCTGAAGGCTCTGCCTCCCATTTTACTTTTGGAGAATTCATGGGACCACCAGTAACCCTGCATCCTGGGAGCGTAAGGTTCTGGATGGGTGATAGGGTACTATGACTTTAGTTGATTCTAGTGTTCAGTCATTTTACAGCAGATTTATGTACCTGCCGTCATATGTTATCGACCATGGAGCTGTATCAGCCCAATCATCACAGTAGCACAATGACCGTGTGATCACTGATGAGGTCATTTTGGAGACTAGGGATACATTTGGGGAGAACATGGATTTTAAAATGTTTACTCTCTTAAACTCTCATTAACAATATAATACTGTTATACTGAAAATGTTAGTCCAGTCCGCCTGACATCTTTGTCTGACTTTGTGCTGTTTCAGAAATACAATTCACAGAAATATCAGTAAACCGTCTGTGTTCATAGATGGGAGTCACACTGTCAAAAATGTTTGTTTGAATGTTTAAAGTGTAAATTTCTGATCAGTTTGGTTTTAGCTATTGTTTCGATCCAAGAGAGAGAGTGTGAAAATGTCTCGATGGACACCTGAGCCCGGCTCTCGACTGAGGCAGGCAGGTGTCTGAGCGGGTGTACGAGTGGAAATGAAGGTTTTAGGATTAGATGGTTTGTTAAGAATGAACAAAGCACCCACTGATTGTACTCTAATGATCTTTATTGACATCGATACACAAAGGAAAGGCAAAAAAATTTTTTTCTTTTTTCTTTTTTTAGCCATAATCTATTTTGTAAAATTCTGTCTTAAATTGAATCTATATAAAGCTTTGTGTGTAAATAAAAATGTTGTTTTTTTTAAAAAAAAAAAAAAAAGTACTTGATTCAGAAAAACATAATACAAGTCACACACACAGACATACACATGAATAAATAAAAGTGACATCTCCTTCCTCATGTCATGTCATCTTGTCCTACCACCCTCTGATGACGCCGGTGATCCGAGCAGAGACGGCTAAATATAACTTTGCACTTGAAATGTCACCACTGTCACATTTCTGAATTTAAAAAAAAAAGAACCCTCAACACAGCTTCACATGAGATCTGGTTGCATTTTGGTGGAAGAGAAACTTTTCAAACTGAGCAACAAATTATCAAAATCACCATTGTCAGCAACACATTAGTGAAATTGAGAATTAGCTGCTCAGTCCAGTGTAAAGAAGGTTTAACCTCTCGCAGTGACTCCCGACTCCATGCAGTGGTCAGACAGTCATCTTTGCCTAAAGGTGCAATATGTAAAATTAGAGTTGTAATTTGAGTTTAAAGCATTAAAAGGTGAGGAAACATTGTGAACAGAATGTCGGGATTCGGTAATAATGTCGTGTTAAAAGATGCCTGAGTATTGTGTTGCATGCTAAACAGCTAGCCCGAGGCCGCCCCGTGTTCTGCTAACACTTTATACCTCGCTGGAGAAAAATGTGAGTTGTGTGGCTCAACATGAATCGAATGCCACGGGAAAAAAATCAATTCAAATCAAATGCAACCTTAGGCCTAACCCAACTAAACTAAGAACCATTTTAATTCTTTGTAAAGCACAATTCATTTGAATTAAATATTAAATCAGAACCATCTCGCTTTGTCTTTGACAACCACCTCCGGTTTGGTCAAAATAAATGTTTCACTTTTCTCAAGCTTCACCTCTTTCAAGTCCTTACCGCAGACACTGGAATTCACCTGTGTAATGTCAATTCTACTGTCCAACTGGCCTCCGAACCTATATATATATTTACAGCATCTTCACCTAAGTAAGGCAGTTAAGGATGAAATCGGTTACAGAAGTGTCCTCTCTCTGTTTTGCTCATTAAATGCTTCTCATAGTCAGTTTAAAACAAGTTCTTTGTTCCTTGCTCAGATTTTCTCGCATTTCCGTTTATTTTTCATGTGTTTTAGGATGTTGTTTGGCATTCAAATTATAATAAAACCGTTGCAAGGAAAACAAAGTGCTTTTCTCCTGACAAGACCGATGGCGTCTGATTTGTGCTAATGTCTGTTCTCAGGCAGGCTGGGAGAAAACGCAATCGCACTTTGTTCGACTTGATTCAATTTGCCGTTTCGCAAATTCAAATAATCTAATGCAGATATTGTTAAAGTGTCACTATGAAGCTGTAATGAGTGGAGCAGAGAGAAGGTAAGAAGGGGGGACGGGGAGAACACCTGCCTCACACGTCTCATATCCAGAAACACATTCATTCTCATTTAGACGTTCCTCGAGGACACGGTACTAATGGATAAATTGAATATGCTCATTGTGAGCTCACGTTGTCGCAAACAATCACAACATTGGCGTGATTGCAAAAACAAAAAAATGTGAGACCTGCTCTCTAAAGAGACAGCGGTAGCCATTTTCCTTTCTTTTCACACATGATTAAACTGTGAGTCTGTTATGCAGGTCGACATTGTGGCTTCAAATTCTAGAAGAATGAACTTTATTAGTGTGGCTTTTCGCAAACACAGTGAGCTAATACACGATAATACACGTCATGGTTGCACAACCATGACCAGACGCTGAAAGATGCTGCACAACAGCAACTTTGAGCTCTAAATGAAAACTTACGTCATTTTTTGACGCAACAGACACTTTCAATGTGTCAGTTCTTTAGGGCACTGCAGCACAAATAAACCGTGAAACACTACCATCCTGAACAAGCTTACAGTTGCTGAGGCTACGGCCGAGGATACCGACACAGGATATAGTCCAAATTTAATTTATAATGTTATTTTTTTTGTAATGCTGCCATTTTTTGTTTTCATTTTTTTTTTTAAGTAACTTCAATTCTGGTTTAATTGTATAAATTACACCTTTAAAGTTAACTCATGAGCATAAAAACAAACCGTTCCTCAGTTTAATACACACTGGCCCCATGTGACCAGTGGCTAATGGTGGCTGTTATTAGCTCATGCTTGTGTGTGCATCACACACAACAATATTCAGTACATATCTGCATATATTGATAATTTTTGTGTGTATTGTGTATTTATCAATGACATATTCTTATTTTTTTTCGGATTATATATACTTTTTTTTATATTTATTATTACTCTGGTACCTGATACTAAATGCTCTTGCTATTTTTATACACTCCTCTGCTGTAATAGTCAAATTTCCCCACCGTGGGACGAATAAAGGAACTATCTTATCTTATCTTATCTTATCTTATTTTATCTTATCTTATTGTGCTATAAGCTTTTATACACAGATTGTGCAATATTACTGCAACAACAACAAAAAAAACCTGTACACATCTATTATTTGTTTGAACAAAGCAACGTTGTTACACATCTAGAAGGGTTGTGTTGAAAAAATGACACATCTGACAGGAGATATTTTGGGTGGATTTCAACATGCAATGTGAAGAAAGTGTGTAAACAAAGCATAACACTCTCAATATGTTGGAAAAACTGACTCTGAATCCCGCGCAGCAACAGGTGTCGCAATCCCACGAAATTCCAAACGAAAACACAGTAACAGAAATCATCTGTAGTCATGCAATGAAGTTAGGAAGCTGAAGGTTGCTGTTACATAAAGTTATTTGGCTCCACAAACCAGCACATTACCCAGTATTCCTGCAGCGCTTGAGACCATCAGAGCCAGACCCCCCTGGGGAGCCACATACAGCGGCTACTATCAACTGGAAGCATGAAGTGAGACTTCTCATCCAACCAAAGAGGTAAATTTAGCTCCTATATAAAATAACCAAGTAACTCATATGTTAGGAAAAAATCCATGATAAACATCATTTTTCAAGGGCTGAAAAAGTTTATTTCTACCGGCTATATTGCCAATATTACAGCAGTTAAATTTAAGTTTGTAACATTATAGCAAGACACTGACACCTTTGATTAAAGTTGGCATGAAATCTGGTTAATAACTGACGTGTTTTACGCCGTGTAGAGCGTCAGGATGTAGATGTAGTAACATCTTTTTATCCATGGAGGTCATTTTGATGGATTTATCAGTAACTGATTGTGACCATGAATTATGAGGAGTAATGAAGAATTTCTATTTCCTTCTCTTTTTTTAAGGCAGAGGAGGTGGGATAAGCTTGAGTACAGGAATTAGAATGGGCCAGTGTTGTTGGTTTTTGACTTTTTCTCTTATTTCAGTAGCAATTAAATTTCAGTAAAGGTGGCGTGAAATCTGGGTTGTTACTGGTGGGTTTTTTTAAGGTTGAAAACACTGCATGATTTTTAGATCGATTTAGAAAAAGATATTATTATTGTTGTTATTATTTTGTAGCATTTAATATTTATTAATAGATATGTTCATGTAAAATCTTATCCAGTTTCAGATTCCACCTACAGAAACTGAACTTCTGTCTACTTAATGAGTAGTTTCATGATTTAAATGCATATTTATTAGCAATTCTAATTGTAATGATAGGTAGCAGAAAATGCAGAAATAAAGACTGGGAGCAGCACCGGGAGATAAACGTTGAGTGACGGTGATGAAGCAGCGAGGAGTGTCAAACTCAGCTGATGACGTGGCGTTGGCCTGGAGGGCCCTCATCTTTAAACATGGTTTCATGCAAACTGAAGGCTGAAATAAAACTTTGCGTCCAAGTTTTGTCTAAACCCACTCATCAGAGCGTGTGTCGGCAGCTTTTCAGCCACCAGGGTGAGGAAGTGGGAAGTATTGATTTATGGAGAGTCGTATTTCCGCAATAAACAGACACTGTCTTCTTTGAACTGATCCCCACATTTTTCCATTGTGTTTGCATCATTTTCTTTGTTCGATAGTGTGATGATAAATCAGAATTCTTTCTCCGGTTACACATTTCTTGCAAAAGTTTTGGTTTGAAAATGTTGTTTCAAAATTCCCACGGTGCAACTGCAACCTCCTCTAGGGATGAAGTATATATCTCTGTGTGTGTGTGCATCGTCCTCCTCCTCACTCTCCTCTTTTTTTGCTCCCACCGGTTGTTATTATGTGGCTACAGCAAATGGCTGGATACCTCACCAATGACCTTAGTGAACTCTTGTAGCCTCTTCTTCCTCTACAAAATCAATACCACTTTTTCAGACACTCCACGGGCTGCTGAGTGTTAAACATGTTCAGTGCTGTTGAAGCAAACTAAATCGCTGTGTGTATAATGTGAGATAATTATAATAAATGCATGCCAACGGGGAAATAATGACAGGAAAAGTAGACCTCTTCAAGCAGAAAGAAAATGTGGGGTTCTCAGCACAGGGCTGACATAAAGAGACAAATAACCTCGGACACTCACATTCACATGTGCACCCAGAGGGGACCCACGCCATCCAAACTCCACACAAAGGGAACAAGCTGTCCAAGTCTTTAGACTTGTGAAGGAGTAGGACCATCCAACGAAACATTCTATCTCAGAAATTCACTCTCACACATTTATTGCCTCCAGCTGCACAGAGAACAGATGTTTTACATGTTTACACTGGGCTTGAAAACCTCTAATGGCTGCACTTTAAACCCTACGGCTGGCGTGTGTGTGCGGCTGTGTGGTTGTGGGTCTGGAGATGAGGAAGAGAGCAACCAGGAGAATCGATTAGGAGAAGCTCGCTTCACGGCTCTCAGTTTCATTCAGCCGGCTGACGTTGATCACAAAGATATAACGACATGATTGAAGTGCACAGCAATGTGTGAGTTTGGGAGATGGAACATTTGCTCAGTGATTGGAGGGGTGTAGTCTCCAGTGCTCCACTTAAACAAATGTATAGGATGATTGTATATGATATGTTGCTTCCTTTGATAAACATTTGATAAACAGCAAATCATCTCAGGAAACAATTCAATAATAAAAGTGGAATTATATGTACCAATATAAATAACCATTCCGTGTCCAAAAAGGGTCTTTAGATGAGGCAGAAAGAAGTCTAGGGCTGAAACAACTAATCAACAGAGTTTGATTGTTAAGCTGAGTAGAACGAGCGGAAATGAAACGATAGACACCCATTTAGACCGAAGAAAGTGGAAAGTTTGGGAGCATTTTACATTTAAAACGAGTGACTGTGTTGGGTGCGATTTGGCCTGAGAGGGGATCACTACAGTAATGATGCAGCATCTGAAAACATGTTGCTGCAATCGTTGATGGTGAGGAAGGGAACACGACAGCAGTGTAGGTCCCACGAAACCCACACCTGTCCTGTACTGGAGTGAGAAAACGGAATGTGTCTCTGCATAAGTCTTTGTTTTGTTCACTCTCTCTTTATCATTAATCATAAACTTCTTGCTTGAGTTTGTTTGAGTGGTTTCCGAATACAATGAGTTTATTTCTGCTTAAATTTAGGGTGATTTTTTTTTTTTTTTTTGTAATCAAACCAAATCTTCAACTTCTTTTTCATCTTTTCATCAGCTCCTGTACTCAAAAGTTGTTCCGAATGATCCCCCAAGCAAAGCAAGTTTGTGTCATCACCGAATAATTGATTTCATTGTTGCTGAAACCTCACATACTGTCAATCATTTCTATACAGTGAGAACAACAATGGTCCCAATATCGAGCCCTGAGGCACCACACATTCCACTGTAGCAATGGGGTAACTCAGGGGTGTAAAATACATATCGCAGGACAAAAAAAAGGGCTTTTTTAAAAAGGGACATCAGAAATATTCCTGGTGTAATTGTTGCATTAAATCCTTGCATGTTCTTTTCCTGACCCTAACCAAATGCTTCATGTGCCTCAACCTAATCCAGCATTCACACATAACAAAATTAAATGAAAAAAATTGTTCCCCGACATTTGTTTCTCCTGCAATATGGGACTGGGTTTATTTATCCCAAACCTTCAGTTAAAAGAGGAACAGAGGAAGCTGAATGTGCCCTTTCAACCCAAACTACACCATCATTAGCATTTCGACGTACGAAAACAGCTGGATTTCACCAAACGTTCGTGTTGTCAAACATGCAGGACTCCATAGAACAAGTGTGGTGGTTCTGGCAGCATTATGGTCAATTACAGAATCCCTCCTTGTGGTCACAATGTGAAGGATCATTGCTGGAGGCTGTTGGCTCTGCAGCACATCACGCCTCCCCTCTTCACGGTGCGATCCCGTCACTCAAGCGGAGCCACTTGTTAATCTGTTCCCAGGAGTCTGGTGACTAGTCCGGGCTTTTAAGCATGCACAGCAGCAAGGACGAGCCCAGTAGAGATCAAGACTTACCCCAGGACATGTTTTTGCATCAACAGTGATGTTCAAATCTGCACGCTTTTTAAAGTCAGCCTTGTTACAGCAACTGATCACCTCCATAAAGCGCCGCAAGGCTGTGCAATTAATAGAATCTCGATTTCAATTCCAACTTTAGCTTCTGATGATCACAGAAGAGTGTAATCCTGTGAGTGTAAACAAAATTATTTTACCTCATTGTGTTTTATGAGTGTGCTTTAATTTTGTGGTGTGATGTAGGTGTCAGGTAAGAAAAAATGTGTTGTGTGCGAAATATCAAAGATTGTGATAAATAATCATGTGATTATGATTTTATTCCAGAACCAAGAAGTCCCACTATCAAAAAAGAAAAATGACACTACTAGAGAAGCTGAGCAAAACTTGCCTTGGAAACTTTTAGCATATTTATTATCATATTTAATGTTTTGTTCTGTTTTTTACCTGTTGTACTTTGTGTGGGTTGAACTTATTCTAGGATGCCCATTAACATCAGGTGAAGGGACCACCCTTGCTTTTCAGCTGTTTTGGGTATATTTACATTTGTTAAAAATGTTAATTAATCTCCTTTTTCAAATAAATACAACTGAAATTGAAAGCTTGTCCCGCTTGTCTTAACTTTCTGTCCTGACTGCATCAACTGTGCTGTTTTAGTCTCTGCTGTGGCACCTCAGACACCAGCTACTTCTCCACTAAGCATCAAAATCCAGTTTACAACCACCCAGTGCTGTCCAGATCCATCTGTCCCTTTTCCTCGAGCTCCTTAGAGAAGTTGCTTTTTGTCGCCTGTTGCCTCTCTCGTCTCATCCTGTCTCGTCTTTTACAACTTGTGCTTTTGGAATCATTTGCTAGAGAAAGAGATCATCACTTTTCCTCGATCGACAACTTCCTTGGCATCACTAATATTAGTTTAGCATGGGCCTGAAATATGTCGGCGTGTCGCCTGATCATCTTCAAAGATAACACCCTGTAACAAAGAGAGGGTGGAGGAAAACCCCCGGAGATATGCCGAGCTCCGTCCTGAAGCCGGAGGAAGAGCGCATATGGGCTTGCTAAGGCCTGCATTGGATGCATTTCATAATATCACAGTGCTGGGTTGTTTTCTTTTCCTCTCTGGGCTTTGAGTTGGACTTGGTTTGTGTTTACACCAGCTGTCCGTTCTTTTCTCTGAGACACACTGCCTCCTTGTGGAATAAAGTTCTACCTGGTCCAAAAGTTCCACAAATCGCCCTGGTGTTTCTGTGCCATCGGAAGGAACCACTGATTTCTCTAATACGGCACATTTATTTAAATGAATATTTCATTAACTGAGCCCCAGGGCAAAAGCAAAGACTATGATGGAAAGGAGAAATAAATTAAAAGGGGTCAAGTAGATGGTATTTGAAGAGCTCATAAGAGAGTAAAGACGTTGCACTTGTATTGCAGCTGATGCTGCCAACGCACACTACATGATCTGCAGGAAAATCGATGCAGAGATAAAAAGCACGAAGAGCTTCTGTACAAAAGATGTTACCAGCAAGCGGAATATAAATATCTGAAATTCAAAGCGTCACTAACAGAGTAAATAAACAGTTGTTTTCTGGCACACGTGCTCATTTGCACATCCACAACCTGACCTGGTGTGCTGGGTTCAGCTGGCAGGGTCAGACCTGAAGGCACGCGAGACATTTCCTTCTCTCCGTCCTTGTGAGTGTGTTCAAACAGCTCTCCGTGTTATTTGCAGATGAGTCAGCGGACAAAGCCGTGAATGTCAAAGTCTGATGCACGGATGATATTTTTCATGTCGGTTACGTGCACCCCGAGGCAGAAAGTCACAGCAGAGTTTAGGGTTTGGCAATGTGTCAAGAGTTGTGAGTGTGCATGGAGTCATGTTTTATCAGGGAGCCACTGTTGTGAATGGAGAGGCTGAACATGAAAGCAGGTTTTCAGTTTTATTCACTGCCTTGCTGTATGATTTTGTAATTTTGCATGATTTTCCATCATATCTCCCAGCTCTGTTATTAGGAGTGAATAACGGATACTCGGCCGGAGGACAGTCCTACCACAGCAAAGGGGATGTAATCAACTTTGTTGAACAAGATCTATAAATCAGCAAAGCTTTTTTATCCCGTCTGACGTGCTTTTTCAAATGGCTGCGTTATACTACATTAACAAAAAGCAATGAGGTCATTCTTGATGTATTTATTTTTATTGACAGTACAGCTGTAGAATAAAACACTTCAGCCCCTGAAGTTTCTTTTTTTTTTTACTAAAAATAAACAGATTAATTCCCTGTTTTCGTTCTACTGTTACAGTTTACCGTTAGGGAAGAAAAAAAAACACAGCATGACTGCATGTGTTGCATACATTTACAATGTAATAATAGCTTCCCTTTCTCTGAGGTTGACACAAACTGACAAAGAAAAATCACTATATCTTACAAATATATATGGCCTTACAGCAGGGTTACTGTTTGCAATCACTTACATTCAGATGATTCAGTTGAGTCGCACAAAAACAGGCACACACACGCCAACTCCTCCTCGTCGCTTCAGTCTTAGCACTTAAATACTGTTATTCTTAAGTTTTTCCCTCAAATCGACATCAGTTAAGGGTTTTAATAAAAGGACAAGTTTATCATTTGACTACAATAACAAACGGTCCAATAAAAACAGCATGAGAGCTCAAAATATACACTCTGCAAAAGTCCTTCAATGAAACATGTACAGTGGATATACAGTTCAATGCATGCTTCAAATAATCCCAAGCATTTAATAAATATATTCAATGATTATAATAACAATAGCTATAATTTAACCCCTTAATCATTAAGGATTTCATCAGATCACTGGCAGCGACAGAGCCAGGCTTCTCCTTTCGCTCGCTGTCAGTCAGCAGCCCAGTCGCAGTATCGACCACAGATTTAAACGCTTTGTGAGAAATCACACATCCGACGGCCGTTTCCCCCCCCCGGCTCGACACTGGAACCTCACTTCTGCAACAACCTGATAAAGGCTCCGTCTGCTGCTCCAACATTTTTAATTTTCAAGTCACTTTACAGTTACATTCAGAAATATACACATACAGTATTATACTGCCGGCTATTGCTTCTTTTTTTTTTTTTTTTTTTTTTTTTTAACCCACACTTGATTTTGACAGAAAGAAACATATGGTGATCCAGGTTTGCGCTTGCGATGTGGCGTAAGAAGCAAATTAGTTATGTAGTTTTTCGAACAGACGTGGTGAATACTGTGCTGTGGTGCTACCCTCTGTTTTCGGGTCTTTTTATTGGGTCTAAATTGACAGACAGCTCAGGGAGCCGCTCTGCCTGAAATGGACATGGACACGAATGAGTGTGCGTACGGGACGTACGGGGAATACGTTAAATTTTTCTGATTTACTCTTTCTACCGCTTTTAAATAATTAAAATCAACAACGCTCCAACAACATACAGTATGTTAGCTGTTTAGGCACGTAAGAACAGTAAGTCGGAGCGAGATGACACATTAAAGCAACCAGTCAGATTATTTTTTTTAAAATACTGGTGACATACATTCGATGACAGAAATTAATCTTTAGTGCTAATATCAGAGCTTACGTTTAACTCCAGTGCAACACAATGAAGACACAAACAATTATGGGCTTAAAAATGGCCTCAATATAACATGAAAATGCACTTTGAATGAGGAAAGGCAGACAATTAAGCCATATTTGAATGTGTTACCACATTTGAATAAAAATACAGTGCAGCAAAAAAAAACAAAAACAAAATTAAATAACTCATCGCTAAATAAAGGTTCAGTTAGTGGACTGGCACAGCTATACTGTGTCTGTATGGGAGAGATTTGTTTCTCTCTTCCAGGTTGGCTTTGACATTAGTTTTCCACATCAACATGTGACATGACAGACTGAACACTTGGCATCAAACATGTTGTTTCTGGTGGACTTTAGTGTTTATTCTTCTGTTTATAACAACATGGCGCCGCACTTCCTTAAGAGCAACGCCTGCTTCAGTGAAACGTGTGATTGTGCGCTCCCTGAATACACGACCATCTTTAAATGTGAAATGTGAAAGGACAGAAAACGCTCGTATCAAACTTCCCGCGTGACTAAACGTGTGTTGTGGGACAGCTCTGCAGAACCTTGACCAGACTGGGGTGAAAGTACCGCAGAGCGTTTGATAACAAATCATATATGACACAGTATATGGCAGATACATGACTTGCAACGGACACCGAGGAAGGCAACGTACTCATCGTCACTCATATTGGTATGACACGGTGTAACAGTGTGAGCCACTGATCAGACAGCAGCGGGAGTCTGTGGAGCCTTTGGTCAGTGTTTGGTCTTTGGGGCTCTACAGCTGAGGGATGTCTACGTGTCGGGTATTTGGTTTTGAAATGTGATAATCCTGTGAGGTGTTGGAACAGGGGCTGACGCACTCATTATCTGTGCTGATGTCTCAGTTCCTTCATCAGCATGTGGGACGTTGCTGGTGGAACTCGGCAGTGCGACGTTCGTCCTGGTGAGTCTCTGTATAATGGTCTGTGGTGTGACTGTCTCCAGTGGCTGTAGTGTCTGTGGTGTGTGTATGGTCTTTGTGACCAGGGAGGGATTTGCTTGCATTTCCTGTGTGTAATGTGAGTGGGGCAGGCTGGCTTTGCATCGTGTGTGGCATGAGTATCTCTGTGCTGGGGGGTCCTCCTGGGTCTTTCATGGCCATGCTGGCGCCAACCATGGCTGGATAGCTTCGATTCCTCCTCAGCCCTGCGTTCAAACCCGGAAGCCCCCCACCCAGCGCGCTGTTCCCCAGTCCCGTGGATCCGAAGGAGGCTAACAGAGTACTCCCGGGAGAAACAGAGGCGGCGTGAGCGGGGAGGGCGCGGAAACATCTCAGCTTGTCCACAAGCCGCAGCTGCAGCGTTTCCGTTTGGCTGTCGTCATCCGTTTTCCCCCCTCGCTCCTTCTCGGCCTCCACCAGCACCTCCCTCAGGATGCTACGAGCTGGTTTAGAGGCGAGGAAGGTGTCATAAAATGGTGGGTCATCCTCAGAAGGGCTGAACTGAAAAACTGGGCGGGCGGTGGCGGTGGAGGCAGATTTAGGCCGAGGGGAGTTGGGCGGAGTGGTGGGCTGGAGGATGAGGGTGTCCGGACGTTTCCACCGTCGCGTGGGTTCGGCCTCCCTCGCTGGGCCGCCGCTCTGCCGCGCTTGCGCTCCTCCAACTGGTGTTGAAGCTCCCCCGACATCGAACACTCGGTCCCAGCTGAACGGGTCATACACTGACGCAGAGATCCCCCGCTCCAGCAGGAGGCGCACCAGCCCCAGGGAAGTGCTGGTGGTTCTGGTGGAGTCCCTAATGTTGGTGGAGGACTCGGCCAATGAGAGGGAGAGAGAGAGGCGGCGTGGGGTGCGGCAGGGGGTGTAGGAAGGTGTAGGCGGTGCAGAGAAGGGTATGGGACAGGAAATGGATGTAGGCGTGCTGATGCAAGCGCTGCTCTGACAAGAGGCCCGAGCAGGGCTGGAGAGGGAGGAGCAGGAGGGTGAGAATGGGTGCAGGGACAGAAATGAAAGGACATGTGTTATCAAGTTTGGACAAGACTGAATTATACGGACACTACCTCAAACATTATCATGCAGAATACTCTTTACTCCCCTATGTTTGACCGACAAATAATTTGGCACATTTGAAACCACAGTCAGGAGCATCACTGCTCACAGACTGTTTAGTATATTGCAAATGAATTATTAGAGTTCTGACATAAATAGCTACAAAGTGAAAAGAAACCAAGCGTAAAGATCCAGAGGAGGCGAATCGAGTGTCACATGACCCATATCTGGTCCTCTGGGCATCTGTTCAGACAGCGTCTGTTAAACCTGATGCACAGCAGGTCTGGTCTGCTGAGGACTCCAGCAGAGATGCTAAAGACCTGCCCCACATACATGAGCACTAGTTACCAGAGGAACCAGATTAGGGTCGCATGAACACACCTGGGCCATTTACTTTTGCCAAATGAAGATGCCAGATGTGGTTAAAAGCTGTGCCCTGTGTGCCACCATATATCCTGCTGAGGTCCTGACAAAGTTAAACGTGATCAGTGAGTGGAGTCACAGCATGGACAAGTCACAAGCTGGATTGTTAGTTACAAACAGGTGGATATTAGAGGCAAACTGCTGGCGTTACTCGTGTTTAAACACACCCGCAGGCTTTAGGAATGCACGGCCATGCACTGCCTCACCCAGGTGCACCGCAGCGGGTGCACTCAGTGGGTCTGCTCTACTTCAGCCATGACAACCGTATGATACAACTCCACTTCATCGTCCCCATCGCCTGACCTGCCAGGGCCAATCAGACAGCAGAGTTTCAGAGCAAATGAAACCAGCAAAAGGCTGCGGCATCGAAGGAGCCCTGATTTAAAACCTAATTAATGGGAACGGGGGGGTTGCTCCTGGGCTGAGAGGCAGCAATCTGATTCATAACGCAGAAGGAAGATTTCCTTGTAGCCTTGATCAAATCACACCACCACAGTCGGCAAGAACTGACACTAATTTGGGCAGTTTGTTCTGAGAAGCTGCAGCAACTCTCCTTCATGTAGCCATTTGGTGAAAAGATGAATACAAAAATGAAATGCATGCAGAAGAACGACCCCATCTTGTGTTCATGACAGTATAACACACTAAATTGTACACTTTAAGGATTAAATTAAACTGCCACAGGCTGACTTAAAAGAGTGCAACAGTAATAAAATGCAGCTATTTACTGCAGATGTTTACCTCGCGGACACAGAGGTCAGCTCATCGGAAGGGTGGAGGATCCTGCAGGTGGTGAAGGTGTATGTAGAGCTAGTATGGGACATACACTTCCCAGGGAAATTAACTAGAGTGGAAGAGAGAGAGAGAACAGAACAGAGAAGATCGGTGTAAAAAGGCAGAGGTTTCAAGCAACAGTGCAACAAAAAAATAATGTGGACAACCAAGTGGAGGAGAAACAAAAAGAGCAAGAGCACCAGCAAACAGCAGCTTGTGCTTTTCAAAGATAGTTAAGATGGTGTGTTGATACAGTGAAACAGGATTGAGCAGGTAGAAGATGAGGAACCCTTAAACATAAATGTAGAGTGTTATGCGATCACGCCTGTTCTGCTCGTTTGACGATAAAAACGCACGATATGTCCAATAAACTCATCCTCTTAAATTCAAGTTGACAGTGATGAATAAGAGATTTTACTTGTGTGCATAGCACCAACGTCACATGATAATCGTGGCGAGCTACACGGGGAGGTGCCTCCTGATGGCAGAAATTATCGGGCGGCTCCACATGTGGCAAATTCATGACGGCCCATCAGCAGAATGTTTTGGAAATCGTGCGTCATTAATGTCTCGGACCTGATCCTGATGAAGCTCCGCCGTTATGTTTTAATTGTTTCACTCCGCCAACACACCTATTTCAACTGGACATCTTGCTAGCAGGCTCGATGACATGACTATTTGAATCAGGTGGGTTTCAGACTTTCAATTATCGGTTCAGTACCAGAACACATTATTCTTCCTTGACAGAGAGACTGACATTATTAGTTAAACATTAGAATAATCCAGGCAGGCTGAGGTTATAGAGCCGATGGAGGAAAAGCATCCCTGAAGATTGAAACGTAAGTGTGCTTGGTTTAAATAAAGCTCAGTGAAGGCGCAGCGGAGGAAAAAAAGAAAGGTATGAACTGAGGAGAGATGTGCAAACTGAGAATTCAACCAACATGTACTCTGTTGCGGTGGACTTGGGACGGCTGCGAACACAGGGGCCGTCGGGTGGATGTGCAGGTGTGTACACGTGAAATGATGGTGCAGGAAGGGACGTCACACTGAGGCTGTGAAATGTCCCTAATTTCCCACCCTGCTCTTCACCAACCCCCCTTTATGGGATGGCGGATGCAGTGCGGTGACCTCAGCTAACTGCTCCCTCACCAGGCGTACGGTCCATGGCGGCAGCCCGTAAGGCCTGGAGCTCCTTCAGGTCCACGTGCCCGTTCATCTCTGGTGAGATGAGAGGAGATGAAGAGGAGGAGGGTCTGGAGGAAGAGAGGGGAACCTTTGCCACGTGTCCATCTTTCGCTCGCGTGCGCGTCTCTGTTTGGCTACAGTCGTCTCCGTCTTTGTTGCAGTGGGCAGAGGGAGAAGAGGTAGAACGAGGCAGACCCACAGGGGAACAGCTGCTTCCTGACAAGCCGCCGAACGAGTCACACAAGAGTTCGTCCTCCTCCGGCTGGTCCAGCTGCCAGCTGTCCCGCTCCTGCTGCTCCTGCTCGTGCGCTAAAGTGCGGAAGCCCTTCGTGACCACACCGGGCCGATGATCCAGCAGAGCGCCCATGTGAGGTTGAGCCAGCTGCTGCCACGCATGGAGGGTAGCAGAGCCTGGAAAGGAGTCAGACACATGTTACGTTGTGATCTATCAGTATTGATATAACTGATTTTATCAAATGAAATACAGTTTTTTTTGTCAATAATGCGTATTTGACAGTAGTACTGTGCAAATAATCCAGCCTAGATGTTAGACTTCGTGGATCGTCCCTAAGTATAATTGTTCATTTTATATTAATTTTGGACAGTTATGGTTACAGACTGTCTCCGCCTCCTTATTTTCCTATATTGTGTGAAACAAAAAAAAAAAATTCTTGCATTTGACTTATTTATCACATTTTCTTCAGATTTTAATAAAAATTTGCCTAATCCAAACCCATTTTGAAATACTCTTTGCTACAAATTCATCTAATCAAATACAAAATTTTTACATTAGAACTAGTAAAATTATAAATGCCAAACTAGGCCACTTCAAAATAATCACAGAGGATGTTTATTGAATAAAATGAGACTTCAAATGCTCACTTCTAAACAACCAGGAGAATAAACTCAACATATTATCCGAATAAAGCTGTAGATTAATGGTGGGAAAAAAAAGTTAAAAGAGAAAAGTAGAAAAACATTATGAGAATGATATTGGAATTTAAGAGAATAAGTCATAACGTTCCGAGAAAAAAAAGAAGTAATTTTACTGTTACTTCAGAAGACAGAAATCAGAAGAACAATTACCTGCACCATAAGTACAGATTCACAAATAGGGAAATTCTTCATCTTTACACAGATCAGCACCGCATTTGCATCCATAACAGGACTTTGAAAATAATTTGCAATTGTTTACTTTGAAGAAAAAAAACTACGTGGCCTTAAAAGAAATTGCTTATTTTGGGAGGCTGTCCAAGGACAATGTTTTTTCAATATGGCCATAAAACTCTGTCATAATGGGGCAATATCTGCCTACTAACATTTTATTACAGTGTAACTGCACTGTAGGTAGATATATTGACATGATATCTCTTCAGTAAATGTCTTTCAAAGATGTATCAAAATACTTCAGCTGCTTATCGGCAGATATTATTCTGAATATAAACAGACAGACACACGCACATTTGAGAGGACACGGTCATGCATATAAACACTGATGTTCTCATTCAGACAAGGAAAGTAAAAAAAAAATATGTCTCATTTCAAGTCCAATGAATGGTTGTTTTCTCGTTTCTCATGAAGGGTTTTAGAGATGTCAATACACAAATGTACAAAACAAACACCAAGAGAATGAGAGAGAAGGGAAGGTAAGAAAAACAAAAGAGGAAGGTTTGACTAATGAAATCACCAACAACAAAAACAGAAAACGAAGTGAAGAAAGAGGTCAACAAAAGAGGAGTGAAATGTATGGACGCTACTTATGGTAGTATGGCAGTAATGTAGCAGAAAAATCTTGTACCGAGGAAGAGAAATTCTAATAAAAAACCCCAAATAATAGTTGATTTCAGGACTTTTTCCATTTGAAAGGATGCAGGATAGACGGCAGTCAGAAATACGAAAAATATACAGTAATTATGAAGGTCAAACACCATCATGCAAACAATCTGACATCATGACATCCCGAACAACCATCAGTGGCCTTGAAATGAAACACTGCCACATTTTTAGTCTTTATTTCAAAAAACATAAAAGAACATATTAGCATTTTGTATTTTTTATCTGATGGTCGGATACAACCTTTCATAATGTTGTTACGCAAGAGGCGAAACTGGGTGTAAATTCAAGTGTGAACACTAGGTGGTGCCACAAAACCAGAAATACCTTTGAGAAACTGATTTTTCAAAGAGGGTCCACACGAGAACAAAAAACTGTTATTGTTGTTCAACCTATAAATGCAACAACAATGGGATAAAATCCTATGTGTTGTAATTTGTACTCCATTCATAGTGGCATAATTTCATCGATAATTGTCTGAAACAATATATTAACAATTACACCTACCAAATGCACAACCAATAAAGATTGGAAAGAAACATTTATAGTATTAAAAACATTCAAAACACGGCAGAAGAGCACTGGGAACAAGTAACGTTCTCATAAAATCTCTTTGAAAGTAAGGCTGAAATCTCTTTATGGTATAAAATATTCAAACCTGGTGAATCTCTCATATGTAAAATCAGAACCACTCAAATATTCTTTGAAAAACATAAACATTAAAAATATCTACTGTGAAGTGAGGAGGGTTACTTAGGATTTGCTACACTTCAAGCCAACAGCGTGGCCGTGTATGCCTCAAGTAAGAGGAGTGCTGCAGATTCAAACTGCCTCCCTGCTCTTCCAGGATCAGGCCTGTGGCTAAAGCCAGCGGAGCTGTGAGGTGAGCCTGCCAGCTCTGCTGGCCGCTCAGCTCGAACCAAGTGCAGCTGCTCCGCAGGCTCTCAGGACCCCGTGAGCCACTCACATACACTCTGGATGCACCGTGGTAATGAAAAACCAAGCGCCCACTCTGGCGCTGGCTTTGGCTCCGAGACTGGGTCTTCTGACAATAACTCTGAGGAGTATACATCAATATACATTTTGGAGTTCTGTCGCTCTGATTGTGCTGGTGTTTCTGAAAGCTTTCATTGCCATCGTGACCGGCGTTCTCGAGGGTTAGAGGACTTGTTTCTCTCAGAGGAATAATCACCTTCTAGTGGCTTCACAATTTGCAACTTCTCCGGGAGGTAGGACCTCGCTGTGAATGCGTAACCCGACCAGACGCTTCCGAGGGAGGGCTGGGAGCACAGCGAGAACAAGCTCTCCGCTGGCGTTCCCGGACCTCCGCTGCTCCCCCCACCTCCTTTCGTTTCCTCTTTGGCCAGGTAAGCCAGCTTTCTCTCCCTCTCCTCCTCGAAAAAGCGTTTCTCTGAGAGGTAGTTGTCTCGGCGGAGGGAGAGACGCCGCAGGGCTGCCTCCAGGTCCCTGCTGCCCGGGGTCCCTGGGGTGCCTGGGGGCCTCTTGTTAGAGTCCTCTGACCTGTGGAGGGACACAGTCGACACTGTTGGGTTTCAGCGAAGTCACCTTCTCAGTCGTAGGGCTGCCATATAATAATGAATAAATCTGTTGATTATTTTTTATGTTTTCAAATTCAATTTTAAATCTATAAAGGCAAAAAGAGAAAACGACACTCAAATCACAATTTTTCAGAGTCCAAAATTATTTTTGAGTTTTAAAATACCTTCTTTTGTCCAACCAACATAGAAAATCAGAAAAATCTTATAATTAGCAAGGTAGAATCAGAAAATGTCATATTGGACACTTTTGATCATGGAAGGATCATTATTAAAATAGTTGGAAACTCTCTTCTTCTCTTTCGATCGACTGGCAAATAAAATCTATCTGTCAGCTCGACTTGCAGGCCCTAGTGTGTTAAGATCCTAATAATAAGGCAGCAGATAATGACTGAAACCTTCATCTCAGGCTTAGCCTGGTCGTTACCAATCATCAGAACAACACCAACCATGGACACATGGACACACAACATCACAGTTACCAATAAACACGGAAATCAAAAGCTTTAAAAGAGAAGATGGACTGAGTCCCATTCCCTTTAGTTACTGGAGAGAATGGAGGAACAAACAGGAAGTCACTATCAAAGAAAGAACTGAAAATCTTAAACAAAAGACCAAACAGAAACACAAAAATAAAGGTAGGTTGCAAACGGGTCTGTACCCATCGTCTGAACCCTCCAGGATGCTGCTGGTCCGGTTGTCAAGGAAGATCCCGCCTCCCATCTCGCTGCCGTATATGGAGTTGCAGCGCGGCGTGCCCGCCCTGCTGGAGCGCCCTGAGGTGAAGCATGACGTCTGATTGGATCCTGGGATGTTGAGGGGGGAGGGGGCTAGCGATGACCGTTGCTGCCGCATCAGGTTCAGGTTTTTTACTGTCTGGAACACCCGCTTCGGCTGCAGTCTGGAGACGATTTCTCAGTTACTCCTGGCAACATCATTAACAACCACTATGTTCTTTCAGGGGATTATTACCTCTGCTCCTCTATGTCCGGATCGTCCATCTGCAGTTCCTTCCTCATGGTGCCTTCTATTTCTGCTGCCAGAGAGTCCTGGAGAAGACAGCGACACAAGCGTTTTTTTCTAGCTGCTGGGATAACAGTGACAGAGGAATGGCGACGACTGTGAGCTCACCATTGGGAACAGACCAAGAGAATGGAAACGCCTCGGCGTGCTGAGCGGCAGAGTTTTATTCCTCAGGTTCTTCAGCTCCTCCTGAGCCTCGTGAAGCATCTCCATGCACTCGACGTACTTATCCTGCAACTCCAGCAGCTGGGCGAAAGCACGGGAGAAAGGAGACATGAAGAAAAGTGGAGAAAAAAACCATCATATGAGCAAATTATCCTACAACGCGAGTGTGATGAGATAATGCCTCCATAAGAGTAGAAAAACCAGACACTAGGAAACAGGGTTAGTTTAAGGTAGACTCGTTAACATATTTGTTGGTGGAAGCTACCACTGCAATCGAATGATGCTGATGAAGTAGTGGTCAGCAGGTTGCTGCCTAACCTCAGCAGTGAGTTGCCGCTGGGCGTCCTTGGCTGCGCCTAAGTGCTGAGTCAGCTCCTCGCTCTCCAAGGCATACTACAAACCCAAACACAAACAAGTCAACGGGTTTCCTGTGAAATCTGCTACATGACTCTGGCGTTTATAAGACAAATATACGGTAGGTACTTAGCAATATGAGATGTTTCTCACCAGCTTGGCCTTCTTCTGCAGGTCTACTATCTGCGAGAGGAGGTGCGTGATCTCCTCCTGCTGTCTGGAGGCGTCGTCGTTCTTCCTGGCCAGCTCTTCGGACAACGTTGTGATTTGCAGGTTGGAATTGCCTGAAAACATCAACATGTGTTGTGACCAAAAGTGAGACTCTGACCCGTAAAGCTACCAGCCTCCCTACGGACAGAGAGGGAGAGAAAGCCGACGATAAACATGACATTTCGACTGCGGTCAGTCCAGTACTCACGCAGTTCTTTGACACAGTCATTGACGAGCTGCTGCTCTTTCTCCTCATAGGAGATCGTTTCTGTCTCCAGGTGACTGGCCTGAAGACAACAGACATGACTAATCGTTTGCTTCATTGTTGATTAGTGTGCACTGTTCCATATGTAGATATTATTAAACAATACCTCAGAGCGTAGTGACTTGTTTTCTTCCTCCAGATCCTTGAGTTTCTTCTGCAGGGAGTCCAGGGGGAAAAAAATGGGAGTAGACGCATTATGTTCACTGGGACGCACACTGTAAACACACACACACACACACACACACACACACGAGATTCAGTTGGTCAATCGTGAATCCATAACTATGCTTTAATAAGAAATCCTCTTCTTACACGTTATCAACACTCACACAGCAGTTATTCAGTGACCTGTGTCAGTTACATATCAACGTGTAATTGCTGCACAGTGTAAAACTTGTGTAAAAGGAGAGAGGAGGTGATAAAACTCACGGTGTGGAGGTGATCGACTCCCCCTCACTTTCATCCGCAGCGTTGTTAAAGAACTGTAACAGCTCATCTTTCACAGACAAGTCATGACGCAGCTGACAAACCTAAATGTAGAAACAGTGACGTGAAGAGAAGTAAAAGAAGACGATAAAACACTGACAGACCCACTGTCTCACACACACACACGCTGGGTACCTCCTCCTGTATGTGCTCCACTTGATTCTCCAGCAGTTCGTTCCTCTCACTGAGGGCTTTGTTTTTCTTCAGCAGCGACTGTCCGATGCGAGCTGCTAACTCCAAGTCGGTCTCTTTCTGCAGGAGCAGAGGAACAGAAGTTTGTTTAGTGCTTTAATGGCTTAACGTGACATTATAAGAACATTACGTTAAAAGTCGCAATACCCTTATTTGTTTTTTTTGTTGCGAGATGAGAAGAGATGAGAAGATTGAATTCTCTGCTCTTTCCACTTAGAGAATCAGTCTAACAGCTCTCTCTCCCCTGTTTTAATACTAGGTCATGATTCTCGAATATTCTGAAAATTATGAAAACTTGAGTTTGCCGATTTGTGGTTTGTCTGAAAATATATTGATTTTCCCATTGTTTTCGCCAGCGTCTTTAAGGTGCAGTGCAAACTCTGCTAGCCAAAGCTTATATCATATCGCACAGTGACAACAACTTGTTTGAGGGTGGAGCCCCCAGCAGAAAGTGGGCTGTCGCCCACAAATTAACCATCCACGACTACTCGTGAAAAAGTACAGCAGAAAAAGTACGTTTGATGGCCGACGGGCTTGTTTAGCGGATCAAGGTTTTCAACAGTTTGATGCCATTTGTCCAGGCAGAGTATAGAAAGACAATCACTGCACGACTGGAGAAACTGTGTGATGATAATGCTGCTTTGTGCTTGACCAAACCATGACCATCCCCACCGCACACTATACTTCATATCTAAACCGAGAGACATGAGAGTCGTCTGGATCCTCTCATCTCAAAGCGAATAAGCGCATTTCACAAACTGTCGAGTCATTCTCTAAAAATAAGATCTGCTAAAATACTGTGCGTGTGAAGGGGGTGAATCAGAGGACAATGGTATAGAGAAATGAGATGTTTTGTCCCTGGACGACTGTGTCTGTCTCTTAATGCCTCGACCTCTTCCTGTTCACAGAATTGAACAGTAAACTCGTTATGAAACTGACTGTCAGGCATTCTGGTGG
This sequence comes from Mola mola, assembly GCA_001698575.1. Taxonomy (NCBI): domain Eukaryota; kingdom Metazoa; phylum Chordata; class Actinopteri; order Tetraodontiformes; family Molidae; genus Mola; species Mola mola. The sequence goes on from KV751343.1 coordinate 2,143,992, forward strand.
CAATCAGTACCAACCAGGCCTAGAACAGCAAGTTAAATTTCGGGTTACAAGCTGAATTTGTTCCTTTTTTTTTTTTTGTAATGGTAAATAATTTATTAGCAATCAAAATTGTTAAAGCGTGTATTTATGCAGAAGGAGCTGGCTGAGATCTTCACTAGCGACGTCCTGCCTGATAGCCTGATGTGGATCAGTTACATTTGAGTATCAGTACCAGAAACTGGTTTCATCACGTTTTTATCCAAACAAACCTGCTCTGCCATGACCCTGGTGAAGCAGCCTGCACTTAGACAAAAAGGTCACATAACAGCATTTGACCCAAGCACCACAGTCTGCATGCAACAGGTGTTTTTATTTCTGATTTCATTAGATGTGATCCTACCTCTTCCAGTAGGCGTGTGACAGCGTCAATGTCACTGTAGGTCTTCGTCATCTGGCCCACTCGGTCGGCGCACAGTACTGCAAAGACGCAAAGAAAAGATTCTTTAAGTCTGCAAAGAAAATTACTGGTCAGTGCACTCAATAATATATCAGAAAATAACAGCTGCATGAAAGCAAATTTGCTCTCCTTTAAAATATTTAAAAGTGTTAAATTGCACAAAACTGTACATTTTTTTTAAAATTTAGATCGTACCAAATGTGGTACATTTAACAATAAATGTCTACAATTTGTCTGAAGGCGACTAAAATTCAGGGTATTTCTCTGTTGTAATGTAGCTTTTACAAAGCAGAAATAATCTCAGATTTATCTCAGAATTATCGTGATATCTCTGTGATATCACATCCACTCTGTCCTTATTTGCACGTAATGAATCCTATCATATTCCATAACAAGTGTATTCATAGAGATCCTCCTACACCTGCGTGCTCAGCAGGTATCAACCACAGATAAGAGGCCACGCCTGTGCCCTTCACTATCAGCTACATCGGCATATGTTTATTCTGAACTCCTCCCAGTCTGATACAAAGCTCTGACTCTGAATCAGCCGTCATTCCAGACCGGAAGAATTATTTATGTCAAAGGTCAAAACAAGCAAGAACATTCATTTTGGTGACACTTTCTTATCATTGCAGATACAAGTGGTGGGTGTGGGTAAGAGGATGTTTATATCTGAACAGTCTTGTTAGTCATTTCAAGGGAGGTGTGTGTGAAATAATACCTAAGGTGTGATGTGAGGGCACACAGCGAGATGACATGATGCACTGCTCAACGCAGACCCATTTCAGCTTCAACAGAAATAATATCTGACTCCTGCCAAAGGACGAATGTCATTTCAGAAGTGCACACAATAGTGCTTACCTGGAAGCCTCACTAAATGCAAAACAGAGTCGGCCAATGCAAACATATTTTCATGTCGTCATACATCACAGGCAGTGAACGTGCTCTGGGATCACAGACACAAGGCGTCGCCTTAAAAGATGTTTTCCATCATTACCATCTATTATTAAACAAGTTGCTGTTTCGAGGCTGAATGAGCTTACGCACTAGTACAGGGAGCAGCTTCAGGAAGGGATTTAGTTTGATCTAATAAAACCACCGCAATGTTTTGTCATGCATATTGATCCAAAGGTTCCACGATGGTCCAGAAATTGAACCTATTGAAAAATGAAACACCTCAGATTGCAAATACATAAGAGATTCAGGTGCAACAGTACTTTAAGCTAAATGAAACGTCAATGATGCCAAGGTTAAAATGCTAATTTTTACACTAATATACATACTATGTATACCATCGTAGTGTAGCATGTTGTAGGTGTTTGCTCATAAATAAAAGTACAGATCAAAAATTGAATAAAGGAGGAAATACAAGAAACACTAAGATTGCAAACATGATAGCTCAAGGTGGTGCCTGTTTACCTGTCACGATTTGTATGACTGCCGGTGTTTCCAAGGAAAGTTGGGTCAATTACTGACTAAATATGACTAATGCAAGCTCATATACCAACGGACGGCTTGGTTATAGAGAGCAAGGGAGCAGAGGGGAGGGAGCATCTTCCTTCACAATATCAAAGTGAAAAACATGCCTATGTTCCTTTGAACACTGCTCCTTATAAGGTTTTAGGAGGTGACTGTAATCTGGGCTGTGTAAAAGGTCTTGTAACTTAACACTGAAAGGGGATCAGGGCAATTTCTTTGTATCTTACATAAGTAACTTTAGATATACGCATTTGCTTCTCTGCCTCAGGACATGTGTAATGTTAATATGATTGTACCTTAGTAGAAGTTGGATACGTTGGCATTAGTTAGATAAGTTTGGATTTAAAAAGTCACTTAAGCTCATTAAGAACCTATAAGCAGATTCCTGGTATTCTGTGTGCTTTGCAGCAGGAGGGCCGACGCACACAGCCTTCTGAAGTTCTGCCCCCCCGTTGCTACTGGGCAACAGACAACACACAGGTTTAGCAACAACAAACAGACGCCGAGACAACAGACAGCGATAATAATAACAACATGCAAATGTATACACAAGAAAACAACAAGACACTACCAGTATGGAGACGGCTATGGAGTACGTGGACTGATATCAATCTCATTTTTTGTGCGCCCTGCATATTTTTACGTAAAACCACACTTGAGCAGGGTGATTTTAAGTGAGCACAGCGCAGAAAAGTCGTACCCGTATGGCTTCGTACCTACACTTTACCTGTCTCTCCCACAACGCCTCTCAATGTCTGACAGCTGTCTTTCTAAACATATATGTGAAAAATTCTGCCAAAATCATGTACAGTGAATGTGCTTAACCCAACAGTGAAAACAGGCGGGGTAAAAAATGCCAAGCCCATATTTGAACAAGTCGAATCAACAATGAAGATGTACCATGATGCACACAGAGTCAACACAACACCACAGCCCACAGGAGACAATATATGCTTGAAAAAAAGACACATTAAAGACCAGCAACCCCCTTCAGAATCCACACGTTTTGAACATGTGACTTCAGGGCTGAACTAATATTAACCAGCCAGAACCAAAAAGAGGGGCCACACCATAGATGATTCCCTCGATTACCCAGATGACAAAAGACTACCTTCACACAGAAATTGTTGCTCTTCATCCATTTCTTCCACCTCTGCGCCTCCAGAAATGGGATGACAAACAAACTCATCCGCTTCTCCCTCTTCCTCCAGGTCTGTGCTCCCATTGCTGGGAAGACAGACATATTCCTCATCCTTGTTTGTCTGGTTGGAGTTCTGCAGCTTGTCCTCTGATGCACCAGCTGTAGCAGTGCCATCCTCCGCTCCGGCACTAACGTAGGTACGCCGTGGCTCCATACGCTGCGGTGTGCATTTGTGGAGGAAGTTTTTTTTGTTGCAAAACTAAGAGTCAATAGCAAATCTGTATGTGCCAATATGTGAAAATATCTAATAAAGTGTCAGTTCCGAAGAGGACAGGGAGTATAGTATGGCTCTCTAAACACTCCATTGTACAAGACTGTCGAAGTCTGTGTGTATTTATCTGGCGAGGATTAAATAATGTCTGCCAAGTGAGTTTCTAAAAGTGTTTGTCCCACGGTGTGGTAGGAGTGCGAGAACACCAGACAACCTGACTCCTCCCCATCTCCTCTTAATGGCCTGCTCTACTCCACTGCAGACAGAAGGGGTGGACTGTCCATAAGCTATTTAAGGTTATAAAACTAGGTTAAGACAGATTTAACACAAAGATGTGAGCATTCAAAACAACCTTTAATGTATATGTTTAGGTCTATCCTTACAATCCTCAACCTTTCAACCGATTTCAATTTCAAGGGTTCAGAAGGTTCAGGCTACCCACAGCAGCAATTCAGCTCTGTTGTAGACACTCATTCCTCAGGTGGTTTACAATGCAACGAAAGTGAATCTTTTATCACGACACCCTTTAAGTGACAGTAATTTGGTACAGTCCTGTTCAGCCTCTATGGTGACAACAGGGCAGAGTGAACAATAACAGACCTGCACCTGTTTCGAGGGTGTGGCAAGTCAAAGTAAAACCTTTCTATGACAGGAAAACGGTTCATCAGGATCAGGATCATCATATTCAAGGCGAGATTTAATATGCTCCATACTGTGTACAAAGGGAGAGAGTTTAAAACTCCAGACCTGATCTGCTCCACGTTGACCACTGGTGTAACCGCTAAACTAGAGTAAACTAAACAAAAGTGTCCACTGGCTATCAGTACTGAGGGATTTCCCAGTTGGCCAATAAACCCAACAGTATTGCAAATAAACTCCACTGGTTACGCCCTGATAAACAGGCCCACAATGGGGTGCAGCAGTGCTCTTTAGTATATTTATCTACTAAATATTTTCATCCCTTCCTCATAGCTAGCTAACCCTTAGTCAATGTTTTTACTAATGGTAATAACACAGGTTAATATGAGGGCATTACGCACAGCAAGAGAGAGAGCGCAAACCCTCCCAGGCAGAGTATCAGAAGCATGGTGATTCTGATGATGGTATGGCTTATTTGACCAGCCTCCTCCATTTAAAAGTGACAAATAGATGTGCATGAGTACTGTTGACAGTTAACGTATGTTTTCCATGTATCTTGTATCTGCAAAGATATACGAGTGAGCTAATTCCTGCAGCAAAAAACAAATGTATTGTCATTTTAAATACACTTTTTAAATGAAAAGGGGGTATTATGCAATGCACAATAATTGGGGTAATTTTTTTTTTTTTTTTTTTTTAATACAGCCAGTAGGCTTGTTTACACACTAAAATGAGGTGATACTTGATTAGAGCTCTACATGTCAAGTCCAGTGACTCATAATCAAGTGAATTAAAGTGAATGGAAATGGACTTTTTCTTCAACTAAGATACAACACTTACGCTCTAAATGCAATATAAAAACATTTTCAGTTCTGATGGAAACATTTACACACTTTTCTGACAACTGGCACAAGAAAATTGTTACAGCCAGCTTGCAAAAATCATAGTGTCTGTATTATGTTCCACAGGCATTTATGGAAAATAGTGATTAAAGGACAAGCCCAGTGTCAACCTTTGACTGTTATTAGACTCCTCCTGTGAATTTCATAAATACCCACCCTGCAGCATAAGTTACTTATTGTTTAGAGAGACTTGCTTGCAGATTAGAACTATCAACTCTTCTGCAATGCGGTTCAGATGAGACTAATTAGTTGAAGAAGTATTAAGTATTTATATAGGCATATACACAGTTACTATTGCTCTTAAATTTCTACAATAATATACTTATAACTTGATGGTTTTCAGACTGTTGACATTCATAAAGACAATAGAGAAAAATTATGCTTACTGTATGGCAATGTCACATGACCATCTAGCAGAGCCAGTATGACCCACAAGACCACATCCTTCATAAACGCAGAGGGGCAACATCAAAACGTCCCAGTTTTCTGCTCATTAGCCACTGCTCAAGCACTAGAAAACTGATGCTCAGCTCAGTACCCTTCAGTACGCTTGAGTAACTCCACTCAATGGTCCTATGGATGCAATGCTGCAGGAAACAAAAGACAAGCACCAATCTGAGCTTCCGAATAGTGTTCACCCTCTTACCATTACTTTTCTGGTCACAATCAGCCTATATACCCCACTTGTTTTCCAGTTTCCCCTCTCATACACCCCTCTCTATTTTCACTTGATTTATTTGTGATGACTCTCATGAAAATGATGGAACTGGGCGAGAAACAAAAAACAAACATGTATTTCACCGTGAAACAATGATTGTCAGCTCTGGCTAAAGGTTCAACAACTCCATTTCTGCCATTAAAGCCTCCTGAATTCCCTTCTTGCATGTTGCTCATTACAACATGGCCAACAAAGCAGCCTTGGAACTAACCCTATCTGTGCTGCTGGTCATTTATGTGTAAGATTTAAGGGCAATAATTTGCAATATGGGTGTATTAATTAACATTATTTAATGCGGTAATAAGCATTTACTAACAGTTACTTAATGTGTCACATAGTCACTAACAGTCTTCACGTTGACTAAGTTACATAATCAACAAACAATTAACATTAGTTAACACAGCAATGCTCATTAACTGGCAAGCATTTGTACACAGACAGCAACCTAACCCTAACCCTAAAAAAGCATTAATTAACCTGAATTAACAATATATTAATGCTCTTTGCGATGCTTATTGCAAAAATTAACACATATCCATTAAGTGACACTTTATTAACACATAAAAGCAGAGAATAAGCATGACTTAACTGCAATAAATCATTTATTAACCTGAATTAACCATTTATTAATGTTCTTTGTGACACTTATTGTAATAAGGAAAACATGTATTCCTTAAATGACTGGTTGGTAGCATCATAGGTCCTATTTCTATCTGCTTCACTATCTTCATTATTGACTAAATGAAATACAGAAAAACAGAAAGGGATCAAATTGTCTTTGAAATAATGGTTTTAAGGAAAATCTCAAGATTGGGTAGTTCTTCCAGTGCTAAATTCTCAATTCGTTTAATTAATTAATTACTCAAAGCAAATGGAAGCTCATGTGAGAAAAAAAGGTTCCTTTTTTAAACCATTTTATTTTACCACAAACATTCGTTTGCATTGGTATCTACAATGACATGAAGGCTTCAACAAGTGCCGTAGGGCACCATGGCAGGCTGCTATCGACACGATTGGCTGCAAGGAGCATGGAAATCATTGGCCTAAATATAAGCCACCTACTTCCGCATCCCTCCCCTGCTTATCTGAGCATAACACCAAACCAGCTGCTTTCTATTTCTGCCTCGGCACTACAGCAGAAGATTTTGAAACCGCATCTCCCCTTGCAGCTGGTTTATTGATCATTTCAGCATCAGGCACTGTTGTAAAATCTACCATGAGTGTGTAGCCGCCACAGCTCAATAATATTGCAGAAATTTAGGCTGCACAGCTCGCAGTGGGAGGAGCTGCACTGTCTCAAACTGTTACGCAAGGACTTCTCCAGAGCATCCCAGACACATCGATAAGGCACAGAGCAAATACAGTGTCACTGACAATATTCACACCTTTAATGCACCAGACCATTTAGACCTCATACATGGTTATGTTTTACCAAAACAGGGCAATATAAAATCCATAAAAGGTGAGAGACAAGATGTCAGAAAGATGTATAGAGAGAAGAGGGGGGGGGGGAAGGCAGTGATAACAGGCTGGTAATAAACCTTCCACTGCTTTGACCTGCTGCTGATAGTCACACGTTACATGACCAACCGCCGCTAGCCCTCCATATGTCCTGCCTGTGTGTGGGATCATAATCCTAGTTACCGTGAGGCATCACAGCAAGCTGAGCAACTCATGTAACATTACTGTTACATCACTGCACACCACTGGACCAGTGATGATGCCAGGATGTAATGATGTAATGCAAAACATTACATTTTTTGCAGTGATAATATACTGTTTATTGCTTAAATTGTTTTAATCGCATTACTTATCACTTTGTCAAACCGAGGTTCCTTTCATTTACTCACTTTTACCCTTACCAACAAGTTACCAGCTGCAGGTGTCCTCATTTTTATAGTATCTCCTTTAACAATATACTGTAGTTGCTGCCAGACTTCTATTGTTCTCTACAGGTCAGCTGCAATCATGCTCATTTTCACAGCACATTTACTGTATGTACACCCACAGTCAGTCATATAAGGTCCTATGTGACTATTTTAGAGGCCACACTGACTCAGCTGCCATGAAGGACCTGTTACAACACCTACTGCATCCGACAGCCACTGCCTGCTGTACCTACAGCTCTAATGCTGATGTGTTTGTCCTTAGTGCAACATCAACATCTGCCTTCAGATTTGACCATGTTGTGATTGTGAACACGAGGTCGCATTCTCTGGGTCCTCTTAAATGGAAACTACCAAGAGAAAGCAACTGCGAGATGATTTCACAAGGGGTTTCAGCTAAAGGGCAGATAAGACACTTCTATCTAATAATCCACTTTTCCATAGAGAGGAGTGAACTATAAACCTACTTAACATTGTTGTTAATATTTAGTGGCAATTTGATCCTGCCACTTCCCAATTATCCTCAGAGTGTGTCTCAGCAGCGAAACCTGGCCAACGACATTGACAACGCATTCATATGACATCATCAAAGCACATCTTAGAATTATAAGAACCAACCTGTACCACTCCTACATAACGCCAACGACATTGACAACGCATTCATATGACATCATCAAATCTTAGAATTATAAGAACCAACCTGTACCACTCCTACATAATCATTGGCCTTTAATGGTTTGAGTCTGTTGCCTTACCGTCAGTGCACTCGTCATAGTACCAGTCCAGTTCGTAGTAATCTGCCTTGACAAACCTCTGGCCTCTGCTGTGGCCTCGTCTCTTCATTATTACTACTCTAACAAACAGCCGAATTGTTTCCAACGTGCCAGCATACCGAGCTGTAGCATCTCTGGCTAGTCCAGTGTCCCAGCATGCTTTGGGACAAAATAGTTACTGAGTGGTGTCCAACGGGCGATCGGCAGCTCGTTCTGCTGCAGGCTTAGTAGTCGACGGTTGGCATTACTGGAGACAGTAATGACAGCCTATTCTCATTATATGTCCTTTCTGTCCCACACTCATTAGCAGCAAACCGTCAGCGGATTATTTGTTGTACTGTCATTTCTGTCTTTCGTCCCGCTGAACCGTTACGTCCATCATCAGTTGTCAGTACAAAAAAAAAAGAAAAATAAAAACATGTCATTTTACTGTGCTTTTCTTCATTGTGCATTCATCATTATTTCAGCACTTGTCTCAGTAGGAATCTGCCATCTTTGTGAATATGTGCCGCTTCTCTGTCCTCTTTCTTTTCTGTCCTTCAGTTTGATCAGTCACTCCAAAATCTTCAAATGTGGCCAATATATCCTCTGCTTGTCTCCATCCGTGTGTAGCTTCCGGACAATTCTTCTTGCTTCTGTTCCCGTTTGTCCTCCAGCCGAGTCTTTGTGAGGTCACGTCAGGAGCACTGTCTTCTCTTCCTCAGCGTTCCTTGTTCAGTGAGAGCTCTACACATGGACCACAGCGTCTCAAACAGTGACTCAATAAACACAGAGATACAGCGTGAGCGGAAGACAGCAGCAGCAGCAGCAGTCACGAGTTTTGCAGCAGAAGTGATGATCATCGTGACACAGAGGAGTGGGTGGGGTTTCAGGATGCCTACAGCCAGTCAGAGGAGAGCAGCGTCGCTCACTCGCTCCCGCCCCTCTGTTCGTATGTAAGCATCTCTCCCTCCTCTCCTCTACTTTGTCCTTCTGTGTGGTTTCTATAGTAACAGGTTCTGAGGCCTGAGTCTGAGCAGGGAAGCAGGAAGGATGCGCAGTGTTGGCAAGGGTGACGTGGCTATAAAGCCATGAATGAACACAATGGGTGTTCAAGGATTGGCCATTTTGGCTGGGAAGTGATGAAATCACCACGTGCACGGTTCATTGGTAGGAGAATGATGCTGCGTCATCACGGCAAAAGCTAATAAAGCTCCGTTCAAATGACGGAATGAGATCAATTCAATGTCAAATTTAAACAGAGACCGCTATGGTGCACATTCTGGAAGGTTGAAACATAAATCAACACACGTGCAAAGTGAAGCTAAAAAAACCAAAAGCTATAGCTACCAAGCTAAATTACAGATTTAAAAACTGATGCTTACTGGGATCATGTTGGTTTTACTTATGTGTTTATGATGTGTAAAAACTCTACTGCTAATAAAGTGTCTTGCATACAAGTTAATGCTAGCAAGCTAAAGGGGTTACATGACCGCTCCAGATTTTACTTGCGTAAAGCAGTGAGGTTGCATCAGCCCCTGATAACAGATTCACTAATCCATCAGTTTCTACTTCTTTAAAGTTAATACAAAGTATCATAACCTTTGGGAAAGACTACAACTTGCTACCCTAAAACAGATAAAATAGTATTAAAAATGGGAAATATTACCGATATATACACTGTATGTCATATTGCATTTAAGTTGTATTTGATTGTATTATCAAATTGTACTTAAATATAAACAGTTATGAGGAAAATGCATTTTTTAGCCTTTAATGTTACCTCCTCTATCTGTTATTATATTACATCGTGTATATATATTCTGACAGACAGGCTACACTATAGCGAGGGTGGGTAAGGGAAGATCTATCAGACAACCCGCCTCCTCTGGCTTGTGTAACATGCGGATGTGACATCACAACAACATAACGTTGACCGCTATAGGCCAGTTACCTGCAAGTCATCATCCGCTCACACATGTCCTCATGCAGCATATCTAACACTATGACACTATCGCTTACTCTGTATGGCTGCTTTAAGATGGTCAGAATGCAGTATGTTATCAGACAAAACATATCATAAACTGCAGCACAGTTCCAGTCAAACGCAGCTTTATGTCCAGGAAGACGTGACGCCCCATTCAGGGCCCTCATCGTGTCGAGCTCGCAGTCTGAGGCAATGATGAGGAGCAACAAGCCTCAGTCAGTTGGGGATAACTAGGAAGAAGGTGGGGCAGTACAGCTGATAGAAAAGCTCCATCATGTTGAGAATTCCAAACAATGGAAGAACGTCTCATATTTTTTCTTATGTAATGTGACCTTGTCATTGTCTCTTAGCCCGGCTGGCTGGGATGAATATCAAGGCCAAAGTGACATAACAGCACATCGGTGTGATCTTACAGTTCTTGGTCAAGCTTATTTTTAAGACGGCTCAACTATTTTTAGAGACAGTATTTTACCCAGACCACCGCGCAAGTGGACATGACTTGGCACTGAATAATTGATGGTAAAAATATCCACTTTACGCTCTTTGGTTTGCCATGTGGATTGTGTGCACGTGCGTGCGTGTTGTGTGAGATGTTTACAGCTGGCAAAAACAACAACCACAGGGCAGCTCTTAGTTTGATAAGTTAAGAGCAGACTCGTGCATACATGTACAACAGAGGGCTGAGTGCAAGAGAAAACTCGTCAGGTATGTTTGTTGTGGCAACTGTAACTCTGATGGGCAGATGACCCATCTCTCTCCCACTCTCTCTCTTGCTGCTACTTGTTCAAGGTCGGTATAAATCCGTCTCCCTCACCTTAAATCCTCACTGTCACTCTCCAGGAACAGCTTCTAAAGGTTGAATCCAGAAAATCTCATTTTATGTCCCTGGTGCTTGGTGGACATCATGGAACATAATGGAATATGTGAATATGAACTCTAAGGAGAGGAGGCAGTAAGACCAAGCAGCACGTGTTAAATCATCCTATTTTTAGTTTAACAGAATTACATTTCTGTGTTAAGTTTTTGCATCAGGAATAATCATTGAGCAAAGAAAAAAAACTGTACACTGAACACGTCCATTATCTATAAGCAATTATAAACAATGGATGGATGGATCTATGCAGAGTTACATTTACCATCAATACATTCAGTTTATAGTCATTATTACATCCGCCAGTCAAAATGTCCAATTCAAAAAGTTGTACATAGATTTTCATGAAAACTTTCTAAGTACATTTAAGCAGGTTTGACGCACCTTGGCCTAAGGAGCCGGCAATTTAATTTTGGGGGAATATAGTGGAGAATGTTTGTGATAATGTATGATTATAGTGTGTGTATTCAGTGTGACCAACAGTCCAAAACTTACAGGATTCATTGCTTGAATATAAAGCAGTGAGCAATCACAGTAAGGCTCAAACTTCAGACTCGATGCCATTTTTCATTTATCATGGACTGAAATAATTAAAATGAACAACATTCTTGATTAGTTTTTTGCCGATCAATCAACTATTAATCCAATTGTTTCTTTCGGTGCATCATTAAAATTCAGGTTTAAATATGCCATACATATTGAATTAAAACAGGTAGTACGGAGACTGAGAAAATACAATGGGGACAATAACATTGGCATGACAGTCAGAACATCAACAGCGTAAATGTCACCGCCTGTAAAAGTGACCTTTGATCTCTCTCATTTCTCTAGTCTGCTCACATTTCATGCAACAATTTCCCTCGGGGATAAATAAAGTATTCTGAATGAATGAACATGATGCTCGAGTTACATCTACGCTTCTTCAACAGCATGTGCTGAACTTACAGAAGTATTTGAGGGTCTCCTCTATCTGCTCAATGGTCAGGTCAAGGGCGGCGTCGGGGTCCACCAGCGGCGTGTGCAACCAATCATCTTGCTCGTAGCCGAAGATGGTGTTGGCCCTCAGCTTGTAGACTGGCAGCTGCTCCTCCAATAAGCTGATAATCTCGAGCTCCGGCAAATCAGTACTGTTACACACATCTGCACAGAGAGAAAGACAGATGTTGTTGTTGAGGATTTGTGCTTTCATTGTTTTGGGGTTTTTTTTTATGTCATAATATATATAGACTTCACCTACTGACAGTGGAAAGAGGAACCATGTGCCCAAATGTCATTGTTGGGTATTTGTAACAATTTGAATTACAGCGTCTCTCCTAATGCATCCAAACAAGACATGTGTTGCCCTCTAGTGGTAAAATAAAGAAATAACATACGATTTTACTTTGTGCTACCCAAACTTGTACAATATTGAAGGTCGGGTTAAATTGTGTCCCTTTGATTATTAATTACATCAAACTGCAACAGTAAAAATAAGATATAAACCGAATCCTCTGTGTTTTGTGGCACAAGCGTATCTGTTATTGGCTACAAGAATATATTCCTGGTCCATAATGTTCAGGCCGATAACTAATGAAAACTTAAAGGACAGTCAAACAACAGTAGTGCAAATCCAGCAACATTTCTTTTTCTCATTTGTGTGCTCAGTATTTGTATTTACTAAGTGGGTTTCACTAGGGTTTATAACCTGGAGAGCTGTGTACATGAATATTAATATAACTGTTTCAGGACAACAGGAAAGCAGTGTACATTATTCTGTTGTCTAAGACCTATAAATAAATCAAGGATAATATCTTCAAAAATAATCTGAATAAAACAAGTAACATTTTCAGATCATGAAAGTGTACCAATTGTAGTCACCACACAAAAACTTCTATTCTTATTCAGTCTTTTTGAAATGACAAAATTCTGCAATCACTATTACACAGTATTAAAGACTGCATACATACATTAGCCTTGACATGGCATCTAAACCAGTCCACAATCTGTATCATCTTAACAAGGCACCCTCCTATAAAAACCCCTGTGTCAACAACAGAGACACGTTTCTGAGCTGCTGTGGGAAACAAATTAATCTTACCTAAGCTTTCTGCTATGTGCCTCCCTGTTCACACATACATTTTGTGTGCTAGCAGGGCTCCATTAGCGTGCACAGTCTTCACATGCACAACTGAGCTTTTTAGTCACTTTTTCTAAAGAAATGGGGAATTGAGGTCTTAGATGGACAGAATTAGCACAGACGCGAGAATTAACAAACAGTAAAAATAAAATCCTTTGTTTCTTTCCTCTATTTCTGGCTCTGTCGCTACCCTCTGCTGTCTCTCTCTCTCTCTCTCTCTCTCTCTCAGTCTACACTTATGTCTCTCTAACAATGCTGCGTCTCACAGCTTGCTAATCCAGACTCTGAATGACTGACTGTGCTGAGAAAGGGAAAAAAAGGACGCATGCACGCACGCACGCACGCACACACACACACACACACACAGCAGCTGGGAGAATCATTAAGCAGGCATGGTCAGTGAAGTAGTGACTCGCCATCAGAAAAGGGACATTTTACCAGTAATGCCACAGTCCTTATTGTTGTCTTTGGCTCATCACACATACAGAATTGTGCTCCATCTTCATCTCTTTCATTCAATCTTCAGAGAACACAAGCGATCCTTTAACAACTCAAACGCTAAATCTAAGACCATTACAACTGAAACTAAACCCACACCACCAGTAATACCAACATGTAGATAACAGGTATGATTTCATTTATAGTCTCTGTGAAACCAGCCGGTTTTTAGTATCAACTGTCTGGTCATAATCACAGGATTTCTCCTCTGTGCTGCTGTGAAATACAACCAATGCGCTTCAGCTCCCTTAAATGAGGACTGACAGGACATGGATGAGGATAAGAATAGCACAGACCCTTCCATGCTGTGTCTGCTGACAAAAGGTCACTGGAGACACTGTAAAGTGTGAAGTGTGTGTGTCCACTATGTTGTATTTGGCAAAACAAATTTCAAAGTTTTCCAGTGTTTTCAATTCCTCTCTCAATTCAGTAGGGGGAACCTTGAATGCTCTCAGCTGAAAACAATGGCCCAAAAAGTTGCAGTGCAGAAAAAGTTTGCCAGGATTGATCCAAGTACAAAGTCAGCAATTTCATTTGTGCTGAATTGTGACCTCTGCTGCTATTTTACAGACTTCACTTTAAGACGATGCACTGTGTCAGACTACTGGTAATGAGCAATGCCAGGACTCCA
>KV751343.1:2158358-2172444 GCA_001698575.1 Mola mola
ACAAAGAGCTAAAGAGGAAAAAAAGAGAAACAATTATGTGCTTTTTCAATTGAAATTTTGGATCAATGAACAGACTTGATGTTGGCAGTCGAAGTTAAAGTCACTCAAATGTAAATATGGACCGCCTGCAGAACACAACCTGCAGGGTCAGGCCAACAAGCACCAACCAAGACAGGTCAAGTTCAAATGTAGGAAGGTGTCACTCTCACGCTGTGAGACTGAGCCATGAACACAGAGGACAGAGAGACAGAGAGAGTCTGAAACATCAGGTTATTTTCTACAACCGTTGTTGCTTCATATAAACGGGTGCATCTCACAAAAGTAGAATATCATCATTTTTCAGTGTTATTTAGGAAAGTGAACATTTATTATATTCTACACTCTTCACACATTAAATAAATGTCTTTAAGAATCTTGCCATTACTACTATTTACTGATAAGTCAGAATCAAAATTTAAAATATTTTTTGGGGGGCATTTTTGAGGCCATAATTAAAAGAATTAAAATTGCAATATGCTAATATGATATTTGTTTGTTTTTTTTTGAGAAGCACCAGTATATGTAATGTCTCGAGTATAACACATGTCATAGATACCCTGGTGTCATGGAGTTCACAGGTCTCTGCACACTAGTTAATGACACAGGACCATGTAAACCTGTACTTTTATTTATATTAACAATTCTTTGCATGAGTAGCAGTTATTCATAAATGCCAAACAAATTGTGTAACTTCAAGCATATCCATAATATGGTTTCTATTAAGTGTTAGTAGTTTGCAGCTGTTTAAAAATGAACTATTTTCTTATGGAGTTAAATCAGTCTCAAAATTACATTTTAAGATTTATACGTAAATCACTCTGTCACCAAAAATACTTTTCAATGCGCATGATATATTTCTCGTTCTATACAAATGTAAAAAGAATCCACATCTAAATTTCTAGGTTTCACAAATGTATTTCTGAAGCACACACAAATATTTAGCTTTAAATATGAATTAAAAATGGAAATCCACAAATACGTGTATTAGAAATAATAGCCAAATCCATTTTCCATCTCAGTATCATCGTTATTATTCAGTTTCAGTACTGACATTATTAAGGGGCTGTACTACAGAGCATGTTCAGCAAAGTCAGACTTTCTTTGTGAGAGCTGTTTCCACAAACCCTGACGTGAATGAGACGCATATTTGCACTATTGTAGCCAATTAGACCTACAGCCCTTGTTTTGATTATTTTGTCATTACTATACTTTAATGCACAGCTCTGCAGATTTGTAGTTACAGCCTTTAATGATTTTCCTCCGCCCACAACCTACAGGTCCAGAAGTTAACGCTTCAATCACATCTTGATTGTTTTATTTGAAATCCATTCTGGTGGTGTATGAGGGCAAAATGCGTAAAACTCAATCACGTTAAGTTTGCGGCACGAGTTACCATGGTGATGTAGCAGGCTAAAATTGAGCCACCTTTGTGACATTACTCAACATACCTCGCTGAGAAACTGATCCGGCTTCGAAGTGCACCACTTTGCAGTTTTAATTCCCAACATCATATAACATATGAACGTTAGTTGACATTATGTTCGCTGCCGTACTGAAACCCTGTACTGATGTACTGATGATACAGAGATGGAGACTGGATTTAGCTACAGAACTTCGCCCTTCAGTAAATAAACACACCGATCTCTGGCTGGTAATATAATTATTCAGAAACTGCTGTGCGGTTGTGTTAAAGTGATTGGCTGACAAGTAAAATACCTTCACGTGGGCGGTGTTTTACTTTCAGTAGGGAACACCTGATTGGCTACAGATAATCCCTCTTGAAAAAAAATTATATTTGTGAATCAAAGCGTTGGAATCAGTCTCAAAAACTCACAGACAAATGCAGCGAAGCTCACAAACCACAAGCAGTGTGTAAACAGTGTGTAGACAGTTTGTGCATGAATAAATGCATTCACATATAAATCCCAAAATGCGCGTGTGAATGCTTCTGGATACATTTGTGAATTTTGAGACTGATCTGACTCCCATCGGAGTGCATGTAATATAAAGAGTTCAGTGATCACAATCAATTCCAGCAAAGAAAATAATGATATGAGAACACACTTATTTTGTAAGATCACAGAAGCTTATTGTTAATTGTGTACAATTACACAAAGACCAAACATGCAGCATTAAGTCTAATTATGGGAGATAAAAAAATAAATAAATAAATACAGAAAGAAATGATAAGACCAAGTGGAAAACATAACTAATGCTACTGACAGACAGGAAACAACGATGCACACATGTTATCACTAAGTGCAGTACGGCTGAACTGAGACCCCAAATTAGATCAGTACACAAACACTTGGGAGACATAGTGCAGTTGAAAAACAGAATAGGTCAAATCTGAGGACAACGCCTCGTATCAAACATGGCCGTGTTCTATAAGATACAGCATGAGAGTAGAGTAATGCTTAAGTGATAGTTAAAGAGACAAATTGACGACACGTTTTTGGAGGAAAGTCGCAACTTTTACTCTTTCAAACAAATTAAAGAGAAAAAGTTTAAAACGGGTTTAAAAGTTGCATTTTGAACCCACTGACTGAAGAATATAAAGGAATAAGAACTTCTCTAAAGGTCTTGACAATCCTTTAGCAATACATGAGGCAGAAACCAGCTGACTGACTCACAAACAGACAGTAAGACAGGCGGAAAAACAAACAAAGGGAGAAACATCCAGCTGTTAGCCAGGCGGTCTTAAACTTGACTCGAGACCAGCTGAAACTGGCAGAAAACCACACCGTGTACTCACTCATGGTGCCTGCAGTACGACAACCACCGGCTCGCCTGCCCTCCAATCACATTTTCCACTGGACCAGGAGAGGGCAAGGTCGCGAGAACTAACGCAGAGAGGACATGGAGAGAAGTAGTGCTGGGAGGGCACGAGACAGGAAGAGTAGAGAGGGGGTGATAAAAGTTTCAGAGGACAGCACTGGGTGGAGGAGACGGAGAAAGAGAGGAGAGGAGAGCAGGGAGGGAGGGAGGGAGGGAGGGAGGAGTGACGAGGAGAGGAGACCTGAGCCAAAGTGGTTCGTCATGCCTGACATGCCAATGACGATACTCATACGGACCGCCTCTCACTCCCCCTCCCCCCCCCCCCTCCCTCACCCCCCCGCCCCACCACCCCCCATCATGCCTGACATGCCAATGACGATACTCATACGGACCGCCTCTCCCCCCCCCGCCCCCGTCTCTTCCTGACAGCTACAAAACCCAGCTGGGGTCCACAAGCCTCTCTCTTTCTCTCCCTCTCGTAAACAGTATTTAACAGCAGTCTTCAGGCGGTTCTGACTGTTTTTCTGTTTGTCTTTCTAGCCGAAACTTCTTCTCTGCTTGCGTTAAACTCACAAAATGGAGAGTCAGAAGCTGCAGCTGCCAAAATCCCCTTGAGGGTCCCTCTCATGCAGTCCTACAGACGGCATGGTGTTTGATACCAATAACCTGAGATGTCTGAATCTGCTCCTCAGCTTGTGTATGAACTGAAGCTCTTACACTAATCAGCTGGTTTAAGTTCCTACGTTGTTAAAATCTCCTATTACTCTGAGTGGTAGTCAAGTTTACTCATGAAAGCTGGTAACAGATTGTTGGCCCGTCCACTCATTTTGTGCAACTGAAAAGCAAGTAGACCCCCTTCCATTACTCAGTGGGCCTGGGAGGAGTTGTTAAAGTTAAAACTGGATCATCTCAAACATTGTCTCCATGTATTTGATATGTTTAAGATCTTTAGTTTTCTATGGATCAATAACCTGCAGGTAGCCTGTAAACTGGCTACCTGAAACGGACAACGTTCATAATGTGATACCTGGTTAAGAGGCTATTATTCTGTATGTATGTATGTATTCTGTAAGTGTTTGTTAATCAAGTTAGTCATATTTTATTTTGTTTTATTGCTTTATTGTATATTTTTTATTCATGATGGATATGATGGACTGTATATGTATTTATGTAAGTATGAACATGTATGTTTGTGTGATTTTCACTCTTGGAAATTCCAATAAAATATCTCTGGCCATCTTTTAACTTTAGGTAATAAACAAAATGCTTGTTGTTTATTGTGCAAACTTGTTTGGAACTTGTGCTTTGATTCGTAAGCCACTGGTGGCTTGATGGCTGCTAATGGCTAAAACCAATCAAATCAACATACTTGGTGGATCCGTGGTGAGAGGATGTTTTCATTGTGTAAAAAAGACTAAATTCAACCGATTTAATGGATGAAAAAAAAAAAAATCTATAAAATCATTAAAATTATGTGCTGTACATTGTGTATTTTGGGGAAAAAAGTAGGTGTAGGAAGAAAGTCAATGTAACTTTAATAACAAAAGTCAATTAAAAAAAATAGCCTGACTTGAGCAAACCCTAATCTATTAAAGAATAATTCCAAGGTACAATATTATCATTCAGCACTGTAGCACAAGTTTGTCCAGAATTAGATGCAGTGCTGCTGGTCACATGTGGGTATGCACATGAAATATAGCAGTGCATCAGCACGGTCAAATGTCACTGGCAGGGGGTAGCCTTTAAGATCTGCTGTGCCAGGGTGTTCAAATGTCACCACCGCTGTAAGTCTCAGTCTAGTATGTCTTTGTGTTGTTCTTCGCCACGACGTTACCATGCCTGAGAAAAATTACCACTAATGCCAGAGTGGAAGCACATGCCGCATTTTGATTGTAGATATCAGCCATAACAAACCTCAACACACTGCAATATTAATGAAGCAGAGCATTTGTGAGGCATTCGGTAGGTCAATATATTTGTATATTTATTATACCACCCGTGCATAAAACAGACATCTACTCTCATATTACACTGAGAGTTGCCAAGTTGCATTTCTAGAGCTGCTTCTGTTTAGTACAAGATTGTTACAAGAGCTGGAAACAATCACATGAGGAAGCAGGGACGTGACGGGAAATAGATATGTAAACATACAACATCACATGGTGCAGCTCTTTTGTGAACATGCCAGACAAAACAAAAAAGTAAATAAAAAGTGTCATTTGTGCCTTGTTGTTTCACGTCTGTTTAAGGCTCATTTTGTGAGCACTCACATGCTCACAAAATGTAGTGTTTTTTTATATGTGAATTCCTCAGTCAAAATCTAATGCAGATCAGTTTAGTAGCCAGTCAGTCCACTTAGTCCTTGCTGACATTTCATGTACAAAAACAGTATATCCAAGGTCAACAACAGGTTAATTAAATCCTAAATGACTACCAGTATGGTTGGCAACACACTGACAGACAGGCCGTATCGGGTCAACACAGTTAGAGTTTCATGTAACTTGACTCTCTACTGTGTGACTGACTGTGACAATGCAAACAGTGAAGAAGAACCAAGAACATTACAGCACAACGGCTGTTTTCCCATTCCACGATCGGAGCAGAACAAGGGAACAAGTTCAGCAATTTGGACTCCACAGTACCCTGTTCGTCCACTTACGTAACTTCACTCAAGTTCTCTGTTCTCCATCTCCTCTCCCGTTTCCCTGTTTGGTCCTGAGCTCACTCTCCTCACAAAGCATCCCATAATTTCACAGTTACTCAACTGTTTACATCACTGCTGGCTGGTAACCACGGAGAATTAACCTCACGCCCAAGGAACTGCCCAATGGCAATGAGCTGCTCTATTGAGCTCTTTGTGTTTGTTCAAACTCGGGACTTGTTGAAATTACACATTTACTCTCACTCCCACAGGACGGAGGGTCATTCAGGGGGACGTGACAGAGATGAATGAGAAACTGAGAGAGAAGCAAATACGGATGTAAGAAAAAATTAAAAAATAAGACATCAAGAGTCAATACATCCAACTTTTAGTGTGAAGTCAAGTTTGTTGCAATAACAATTTCCTACCAGCAGATGGCAGCAATTCCTAAACTGTACTATCCCTGAATGACTTCTGGGATGATGCATGAGTGTAAATATTACCACAAAACAGGTTCAAAAGGGTTGATCCTTGCACTCTCATGTTGTAGTCTGTTCCTGTTTGTGACTTATAATGTCAAGTTCAAAAGGGTTGAGCCTTGCACTCTCATGTTGTAGTCTGTTCCTGTTTGTCTGACTTATAATGCAAGAATCATGACCTGAATATTCACATTTGTTTATATTACCAAATAAAAATAGGTGACGATAAAAACATTGCTACAGAGTACTAAATTAAAGGCAGATTACAGATATTAATGTTAAGATTTGAAATAACCAGCAGCACTGTAGAGCCTTGAATCAGCACTGAAGGAAGAAAAGCAGTAAAATGTTCCTCTGCAAGATCATCAGGGAGTGTTTAGTACTCACCAACAAACAGTTTACTATATAATAAAATATAATACAATATACAAGCTCCTGCAAGCTCCTTTTACTTAGTGCATCACCTGATTACAGAATGGTTGTGTAGTTTGCATTGGGAAGTATCCATTAATGTACAGATCCAGCAACCAAAAATAGTTAGTGACCCAACTCAACACACAGACTTCAGAAATCTACAAACACTGAATTCCATATATACATGTATACATATAATTCCATGTATACATAGATTATCATTTTTTTTAGTGGCTCTTTGGTAATAATAAAAGGAACTCAGATCATGATCGAGGCTGGGAGGGTATACACTCTAAGAAGCTACAGGAAGGACCTTTTCCTGTTGTTTGCATGCACAACAACCTGAAGTGAATTGATTCTGGAGGGTTGGGTGCTGTAAGAGCTTGGCATCCCCTACAGCCTTGCTGAAGTGATTCTTGGCCAGGCTGAATACAGTATCCTTTGCCTTCCTCTGGCCCAATTTTCCTTACAGTTCCTCCGAGTCCAAAGCTCCAGGACTTCTCAAGTCAGCAAGATAAGGCCCGCTTCTGACTGTTAAAAAAGGGACTACTAGGACTATTTTCATAATTCAAAATAAAGAAATAAGTAAACATTACAAGGAGAAAAATTGGACAAAACGGATTCCACTACATTCAACACATGTGCTTTCAGCTCAGCGTCTTTGCCTGTCATGAATCCAAATTTAATGTAGTCACCATTATATTTCCTCACCAGAAACTTAAAAGTTCAATTACCTGGGGCAGACTAAAGCTAGCTGTAGCAGCCTATACAGTTGTAAATGTCATACCGTTATGAAATTTAGATATAAAGAATAACTACATGACAGTAGTAATAATAATAATATAACCATTTAGCACTGCCTCTACGGCCCACTGGGCGATGCTTTGAGGTCCAACCATGGGGCCTGGCGCACTGACTGAGAATATCTGCATTATTAAACAGCATCTCCACCCTGTTGCAGCCAACAGTTGTCTTCTGAAATTTCATCACATGAAACGCAATATGGTGCCACATTAGTGTATAACGATCAAGACTGCAGTATCAGCTCTGTGCAGTTTTAAACTATAACTGTAGTACTGATTTGTTTGTTATCAGTTTGTATTTCCAGGTCGGGACAGTCTAGACTGCT
Source organism: Mola mola (assembly GCA_001698575.1). NCBI lineage: Eukaryota > Metazoa > Chordata > Actinopteri > Tetraodontiformes > Molidae > Mola > Mola mola. The sequence goes on from KV751343.1 coordinate 2,165,839, forward strand.
GTGAGATCAGCACTGCAAGAATCAATACTAATCACCTTTTATGTGTTATCAATTTAGTTTTTAAATGCCTAACACTTGGTCAGGAATGGCTCGTTGGACTCCAACAAGAAATGGGCAGGGCCACAAACAGCACAACTGAATTCTGACCACTGGAGATGAGACCCTCTGCTGTGTTGGAGAGGAGGATGAGTGAAAGAGCTGACAGAAAGAGTCCTGGGGAGCTCTTTTCACAGGCTGGTCTCTATGCAGGGCTGGGGCACCCTGGAGCTGCTTTACTGACAGGATGTGACACTAGAAAAGGGTCACAGAGAGGGACAGTTTCTCACTGCTCTACATGCTCACACACCATCTTCTTCAGCCTACAATGTCCCTTCAGTTCATTCCACTACAGACGGAAGGAGGATTCTAATGCAGATATTTAACTGGGTTTACTGGATAAAGAACTTTACTAATTCATAACAATATTGGACTGACGAAGTTGGCCTTCTAAAATGATAAACATTTGTAACAGGTGAATTATATACAGTATTTATGCATCCGTTGCCGATAGGATTCCAGTAAGTCTCGTGGTTAAAATGAATGAGTGCAACATTACCGGTAATGGTCTCTGCATCTCTGCACCTGGCTGTGAGCTCTTGGAGTTCAGCAGATGGACTTGCTTCATTGACATATTCCTCCTCTTCGCCGGCCAATATGAGCCCTGGGTTGTGGAGCTTAGCTGAGTGTTCGAGGGACTCTGTCAGGGGTGGGGAAGAGGACCAGGCGTAGGGAGGTGAAGTCTTCGGGTCCAGCTTGGCGCTGAGTGGTTACCGTCTTAAAACAAGACTAGCCATGGATAAAACTTGGATTTGCCGAAGTAGAAATGGGACAAAAACAGATTGGGTTCATCTTGAGCGCCATACTGGACCGGAATGGATAGAACTGGTCGGGACGACTCAAGCACAGCCAAGGCAGGTGGGAGCAGAAGAACCAGAACCACATTTGGATGAGCAACTTTTGTAAACTGGATGCCTAAAAGGATAAGGAACAACAAAAAAAGGAGAAGACGTTATTTGTATACATGTTATTAATTGATGCAAGAATATGAAAACAACAAAATTCTCTATATATACACATATATGCAAACATAATAACGGAAAATGGGATTTCATCCAAAAATCCCTCTCACTGACACTATACTACACTACGCTGGCATGGTGTTAGCTGACAGGCTCCGGAACAGAATACAAGCTGAAGAGAAGATAATTACAGACATGATTTCACTGCGTGGTCAGTTTATTAGGAACTGTATAATATACAATCTGAAACAACCCAACAATTCTGTAAGAATTAATTTCTTTGAGAAATGTATGCTTTGTGTTTCATTAAGAGTAAAAACTACTTTGTTCTTTTTGCGGCTGATAAGACTGAGGAGTGTTTTGAAAACCAAGGCTCCAACGTGCTCTGGTTGCTGCTTGATGTTTACATCTCGCTCTCTCTCTATTATCAGTAAAAACATGGCTGTGGATTTGTAGCACCACACCCTACACCCTACTTTCTATATTCCATCTGTACTCCTCCTGCATTTGTCTAAACCTTCATCTCTATTGTCACGTCTTTCATTCTCCAACACAGCCTTTCCTTAGAAACACTGAGTCATATCCCAGTGGCTACTGGAGAAACAGGTCACACAGTTTCCATTATTTTTGAAACTCAAATCTCCAGATTTGTTGCTGTTGCTAAGGACAACAAACCATACAGTCGTGGCCAAACATATGACAGGCTGCAATGACATGTTTCTTCCATCATACATTAGTGTTTTGATGCCTGGAAGGGTTTCAGGGTAAATACAACTGACATAATTTTCAAATAAAAAATTATTAAGATAGAATATCAGAATTTGCAGTGTGCTGAACGAGCGTTCTGATTAGTTCTGGTCAGACGGCACGATAGCCCAAGTTAAAGCTCAACCCTCCTCCAATCAGAATTCACAGTGACCTTGGTCAGGTTTGGAGGAAGTGGAAGATTGCAGTGGAGCAGGAGCTCAACACAATATAACCACAATTTCTCTCCAGGGGCCAAGGCGTGGTTTTCCTCCTACAATTTATTTCCTTGGCATAAAATATATTGTTTTCCTTCATTTCCTTAAGTTTATAGGCAGTGCTTTGCATCTTACCCTTTACTTTTGGTACTTTAAATGTTTGCCTAGGTTCTTTTGTGAGCTCCCAGATGAGCCATAAAAGAGTTCTTGGACAAATTTCGTTTGGGTGGCCGATCGCGGGAAGGTTCACCACCGTTCAAAGTTTTCACCATTTGTAGATAATGACGCTCCCTGTGGTTTGCTGGAGTCCCAGATCCGGAGAGCTACTTTATCCTATGTCACATTAACAGACAAGTTCAGTTTAAGCGTTGTTTGGATTGATCAGACTAAACCCAAACTAAACTCAATTATCAATTAAACTATTTGATTTTAAAACGGAGGGGCAGTTCCTGTTTCACAAAGGGCCAAATGGTGTTGGACAGCTTTTTTTCTTTCTATGAATGAAATCATCATTTATAAACTGCATTATATGTTTACTTGTGTTCTCTGTCTAATATTAAAATCTGTTTGATGGCTAATACCAATATACAAAATCAGAAAAAAAAAAAGAAAATCGAGAACACACAAATGCTTCATCACAGCACTGTATCCTCTCACAGATGTTTCTCAATGCATTCTGTTAATCAATGCCCTGCCACTGTGCTTTAGTATAACAATATGGACAGTACATCACAGACCATAAATATTCATTCTCAGCTCCTACAGCAAACCAGAATTACACAATCAAAACCTCAGTCAGTACAACAAAAACTCTGTCAACTCCATCAGCAGTTAATATCAACTTCAAGAATGAGTCAAGGCCCAATTCTTCAGTCCCTGGATTTTGGTGGTGACTTCACCTTCCCACCTGTAAGTCATAAAACATCAACTCTTTTAAACTGTAGAACAAACATCCAAACACAGGCTCCTATAACAGGCCATCCATATTCAAACCAGTCAGTCAGTTTGATGTTCAAGGACTGTAATACTATGAAAACACCACTGATGTTAAGATGACCAACTCGAGTTTCACACATTGGACATGATGACGAAATACCATGACAGGATATTCTATAAATATGTTGTGATGCAATTACATTGCACACAGTGTCACAGTAACTACAACACCACAACACAAGAGGAAACTAAATCACAAAGCCTGTCAACACACAACCAACAATTTTGCTTTAATATGTGTAAACCCTGCAGCAATAATCACATAAGAAGGCTTGATGAAAAGCTTGATGCTCTGTGGCAGGTGTGACAGTAGCACCTGAACTCAAAATAATATCAGAGGTTGTGTTAGTGCTCTTTTATTTCTTCACATGCAGCTCTTCTATAATTCTAGAATATTTTACAACATTACTGTGTCCATTGTCTGATGCTACAGCAGTCAATACATCAATGCACAAAGCATGCCTCTGCACAGCATTTCAGAATCAGAGTGCTGAGTTTTGTCCTTGCCGGAAGGGGTTTCCTCACTCTAAATGGCTGACTGTTTAGAGCACTTTGACTGGAGCAGCACTGGTTGGCAGCCATTATACATACATGATGTTTCTGCTTTTAGGACTCCTGGCTTAGAATAATGGAGGACATGCTAATGGATAACTGTGACTGACTATGAGCAGGCTTTGACTGACTGATTGGCTACAGCATAGAGTTGGAGCACAGGAAACACTATGGACAACATATTTCCTCCGATTGTTTTTGCCATGGAACATGGGTCTTTCTTGTCAGAGGCCAGAAATCTCAAATCATACTCAAGATATTTTACAGAGAACTATATCACGTTCCATTATACAATTATGGACTACAGAAACTCTGTCTCCTCTGGCAAACAGAGCAGAATTTTAGTGATAAATGATTGATATGTTCGATTCCTTTCAATTGCTCAGCATTTAGAAAAACCTGCCATTACCTCAACGATGTGAGAGAGAATTTCATGCCATAAAATCGCCAGTAATTTGAGGCTGACAGAAGGCTGAAGGATAGAGTAAGTGCTGAATGCTACCTGAAATCTGAAATGTCAGCATTACCCTGTATCCCAAATTACTTAATAGTAGCCATGTACATATAAACCTTAAAAGCACAGGCTTGGGCCGGTTAAGCCTTCCCTGAGGACAAGTTTTTATTCTGAACATAACTGGTTATGACTTGACCTACTTAGTTTAGCCTGGACTTTCTGAATTTCTCTTTAATCCTCTCCAAATTGATTTAGTTAGAATTTATCCGCCATTCATTTCTCCGTAATCAGACTGTGTGAAGGTCGCTCAACCTTGCCAGATCCTACTACCATAAGGTGGCCTTAAGGGAAGAAAATGTCTTCTATTGTTAACAGAATTACATAATTTCGCATTAAAAAAAAAAAAAAAACCAAAAAACATTTTCTCTCACTTTTTAAGGGTAACTTACAATAAACATTACCTGTTGATTGGATTTAAGAACGCGGTTCCTCAGTCTTACACGTTTCAACGAAGTGCCTGAGTAAGGCTGTAAATGAAGGTCGGTCTAATCTGCAGCCCTTCCTGTCACTCATTTTATGATCAATGGTTCCCGTCAATACTCCAGTACCCTGCTGACCAAAGGTACAACCAAAGACAATCACAATTGTGACTCAGGAGTGAAAACAAGATTGAGGAAAGCTGGGAAAAAAGGATAACACCTATATGATTAAGGTAATAAACTAATTACTCTTAAGTTTGGATTTTTTTTCTTTCTTAAAAATTGCACTGAATGTGAATGGATGTCTAGAAAAAAAAGGGCTCCCCCAAGATGCTGAGATAGGCTCCAGCCCCCCCCGCGACCCCTAACGGGATAAGCGGTAGAAAATGAATGAATGAATGAATTTAATTTTGCATTGAAAAATAAGCAATTTCGTACCACTGCAAGGATGTCAATGACTGAAGAAAGACTCGTTGGCTATTCTCTGCCACGCTGAATGGAACAGAACCTTAAATGTGATTAATTGCCTGATATTTCATGTCAATATGGCTGCCGTGAAAAGGGTCCATTCGCTGTATCTGTCTCTATCGTACTTCAACCCTCCCTAGTCATCTCTTGTCTCTCACTCAAAGCACTTTCAAGTGCAAGCTTGTTTTCAAAAAACATAAAGGAGATTCAAGGTTCAACTGCCTTCAAAGGAAGGAGGGACAAAAAAACAAGAGGGAAGCTGGGTTCTACAGAGCAGCAGCTCACATGAGCAATCAAAAGGAAGTTAGGAAATCATTTTTTTGCTTTATGTGATGTCTAAGTTTAGCACCTCCTGGTTGAAGAGTGATAGTCAAAGAAATTGATGCAAGGGCAAAGTCGAGTGACCTTGTTTCATATCACACAGCACAGAGGCTCAATGAGGGAGCTGTAGAGCGATAGAGGGGGAGAAGAGGAAGAGAAGGAAGGAGGAAAGATAAGTGGAGCTTATATGAGGTCTAACCATTAACAGTCAATGTTCTGTAACATAAAGGCAGTCAGAAAAATTCAGAGAACACAGTAAAAACTGGGGTTAAAGTTCTGACGGTTTTTGTCTGAAGCTCATTAACTGTATAAATGTTCCACACCAGGGACGGGCCTGACAAAATGAAACATCTGGCAATCACTTTACGAAAATAGTAAAGTAAAAGAAATCCTGAGCACCTTTCCTTTAACATCGGAAACATTAGTTTGTCATGGGTCTGAGTCTGACACAAACTTCGGCATGACTGACCGCGATCTTCGCCGCGTCGCACAGACGGCTGCATCACTTTGGCTCAGTTCAGTGAATTGTAACTCCCGACACTAAAAATAACTCATCTTGTTTGCAAACAGATGGGATCTTTTTTACATGTGAACGTTTAACTGTGTTAAAATTACTACTGGATTTAAAAACACCCCGTCATTGATATCAACCCTGGATCTTATAAATACACTCGTATTGTTCAGTCTTTCAGAAGGAATCTCAGCCTGGCTCACTGATATCACACAAGTCCAACTGCAAGTGATTTTGCATGTGCTACAGGCCTTCTGTCACACAAGTGGTCTGTTATCTGTCCAGCGTCTGGTTGTGCAAGCACGGCCAAGAGCCTCTGTGTGACTGTTTGGACAAATATTTTCTCCGCAGATCATGGCTGTTAGTTGGCAGCCTGACTGGAACCTTTTTTAGCTTCTCCACACACTGGCTGAGATCTCCCTCCTTCTCAGGAGAGCAGCTGAGGTAAAATTAAAATAAAATTGACCCCCTCGTATCATCACAATCCTCAACTCACCAAGTTTCACAGGCCCTCTTCAGCTGGCCGGAGACTTACTACAGCCCCGTCTCCAAAAAAAGCTTGGACCCCATTCTAAGGTGAGAGCTGAAACAGAATGTAATCGCCTGCACAATGTTGAAACTCGATATCGAATTGAAAGAAGAACAAAGACAAGAGTTAAATGCTGAAACTGAGAAATTTCATTGCTCTTTGCAAGTGCCAATTTTCAATTTGATGCCAGCCAACATGCACATTTGTGAAGGTACCATTAATTCCGTGCAGTACACACAGGTTTTGGAGCAACATTTGCTGCCAAGAAGATGAGGT
>KV751343.1:2172483-2206801 GCA_001698575.1 Mola mola
GTGAAGTGTCTGGGTGCTAAACTGGCCTGCTTGCAGTCCCCAATTGTCACCCATTGAAAAAGATCCTGAAAAAAAACATCAATGCATAGAGGTCGGAGAACCAGCTTTCTCCAAATCTTAATAGGGTTATAGTGAAAATGAACTATAGGGATTTTTGAAGTCACGTCTGATAAATATCATACATTCATCCCGCGCAGCAAACATGTCACTTGGCTTGTGGTGACCTGGGGCCCTTTAAAGAGTCCGGCAGATTAGCGGCAATAGGATTTGTTCGTCCTCAACCTGAAATCAATCCCTTTAAAAAGGTTGCCATAAGCTGCAGCGAGACGGGCTCAACGGTTTCACTGGAGTCAGAAAAGCTCATCGGATCACACCAACAAACGCTGAAAACTAGAGATGTGCGATAAATCGGCTCGGTATCAGCACTGGCTGATATGGATATCAGTGACTAGTATGAGCGTATTGGCAGAATCAGCTGGGTTTCGTTAATTTTGCACTTGCTACATCTGCAGTCCTACACCTGGCTGCCACTTTAGAGACCCCACTGACAAAAATCATGTTTTTAACGTCCTTAAACTGTCCATGAAAGGTTTTTTTTAATCTACTATGACACCCATCGAGTTTGAAATCAGCAGTAATATCGAGGCTTCGAACCTTCAGAACCAATCCTGGTGACTTGCGAGGGCGGGGCTTAACCAGGAGGTCAGTTCATTGATTTCTCTTCCAGAGAATTTCTTTACTTCCTTTACACTAAAGTGTATCGGTATTTTCTATCAGACAAAGTGTTATTTCAACAAGAGGAATGTCTATTGGGCCGGGATTTCCGGATCAGTGCGACTTTACAAAAAAACCCAGGTCAGCAATCTGAGGAAAAGACACGAGTTTCGAGAATGGAGGTCGGTCACACTGACCGTTAACAAACCGGGTGGCACGCTGCACCTGCTCCGCTATCGCGACATGATCGGGAAACTTTTATGTCAGGGATGTTCACAAGTTTACAAAAGACTTTTTTTTTTTTTTAGAAAAAGAAACACGTCTTACCACTTTTGCAGGTTTCCGCCCAAGAGACGAAGATAATCCCGTTTTCTCTGTTTCTTTAGCTTTAAATCTTTAGCTGCTAAAGACTCCGTGCGACTCTCCTCGCGGTGTTTGAGCCGAAGTGCAACGACACAACAGCAGTGTCGCGACATTAAACCTCAGTCGGGCGAAAAACAAGCCGAGCGAGCCGAAAAAAAAAAAAATGTAGAGCCATATCCGGTCATACGCTTTCAAAATAAACTGCGGGGATGCTACGTACATCGAATGTCGGAAGGTGGGGGCTCTGAGATGGGACATTCTTCCGACATGGCACTCCTATTGTGGTTTGAGGTCGCAAAGTGAGAACATCGTAGCTGTTTAAAAGACGATGGGTTGCTTTTTAAACAGTTTGATGCTTTATATTATTGACTTTTCCGACCTTGTTGTGGCACCAATACATTCCTTAAAACCTCTGAAATATAGGTTAAATAGCTTTACCTGGTTTTGGCATCAAAACACAGCTGTCTAACCAGAGCAGGATCGGGACTTTACTTTGGTTTTAATTATGGCATTATTTGTGCAAAAGTAGAGATATGTTAATAATTACATTAGACTTTTTCCTCAACTACTATTCTGAGTGAAACTGTCTGTGTGTAGCAACATAAGTGGCAAAATTGCCACCAGCCATTAAAACAGACTATTATAAATTGATGTTCTTTATTTTTATTTACTTTATATGTAAATAATTTGAGATGAATGCAGTGTTAAACTTTTACGTTTGACGTAGTTTGCTTTTATTTTGTAGAATAAAATGGGTTTACAGGAATTGTGTTTCGTAATTTTATGAAACTTCACGTGTTTGGAAATTTCCCCTTCTGCTCAGTGATTGATTCACTCAAGAATTTGTCTCCTGTCTCCATCATTATATAGTCATTTAGATGTTAGGCTGTCCTAAAACATGACTAGCCGTTGTCACCTTGCTTGTTTTTGATTTATTGCACAGCGTATGTAATTAGGATATTTGGTTAATCAATACCTTTTAAAGCTTGTAAAGTAATTGATTCAGGTAAATGACTTCCTTCTTAACGCCAATATAGGCCAAATCTGGTTTGACCTTTGACTAGCCGGTCACAGCAGGTTCCATCTCAACAATCAGGCATTTGAACTTCATCGTAGTAAATCATTTAATCAACATGTTTTTAATAACTGAACATCTTTTGTGACCAATGCCAGTGGAAGAACCGATCTGTGTTCTTTTACCTGCAGCACCAGCAGTGTAAAAATCAGAATCTATACCTCACAGAGAAGTTTGACCTTTGACTAGCCGGTCACAGCAGGTTCCATCTCAACAATCAGGCATTTGAACTTCATCGTAGTAAATCATTTAATCAACATGTTTTTAATAACTGAACATCTTTTGTGACCAATGCCAGTGGAAGAACCGATCTGTGTTCTTTTACCTGCAGCACCAGCAGTGTAAAAATCAGAATCTATACCTCACAGAGAAATATTGTCAGGAAAAGAGTTCATGAAAAGGGAAACGCCGTTAGCTGACTTTAAGCTGAAACTCAGAACTTAATCTGTTCCTGGTTATGGTCGCAGCATGGGTTACCATGGTGATGTGGCCAGGTTACAAGAGAGCCACCTTAGTGACACTGACTGGCTTTTTGCTCAACATAACTCGCTCAGACACTAATCTTGCTTTGCAGTGCACTCCTCCTCTAACATACGCAGGTTGTTAGTACACCACCAATAATGCAAAAAATTAAGAAATAAAAATAAGCTATACACGAAATTAAACACGCATGTTTGAAATACACAGGGGTTTAATTAAATAGTTATAAGGTTATAGAATTTATATAAACTAAAAGTTTGTTAGCCTTATATAGCATTTTTTCAAGTTTAATACTGTTTTAAAGCATATATCAAGATCTGTTTTTTTTTTTCTTTTTTTAAGTGGTACATGAGGGTAGTTTCTTTACATGTTTGCTATGGTCTTGAGCAAATCTGTTACACCCTGTTAACACATCGGGTTCCTTCGAGTCCCAACTAGAGCCATCCCGTAAACATCCTCTGCTCCAGTTTTTTTTTTACTGAGTAGCAGAAAACGGAACAGAAAAGGAAAACGTAAAAATGAAGCTGAACAAAAAATATTAAACACATCACTCTGACTCTGATCAGGCTACTGAGAGCATGTCAGCGTTGCCTGCAGCTTCTCCTGCCTCCTCCTCCTCCTCCTCCTCCTCTGAGCCTCCACCTTCTGTATCTTCCCCTAAAAAAAAGACTAACTTTTCTCAAATCTCTAAATTCAATGAATGTTGATGTTTAGAGAACAAGATTTTGGTGTTATTTGGTGACAGTTTTTTGACCCTGCATGGTGATGAGAATCTTTCTGTTTATGTGAGCACTTTTATTGATTATTTATTAAAAAAAAAAAATGTAGAGCCATATCCGGTCATACGCTTTCAAAATAAACTGCGGGGATGCTACGTACATCGAATGTCGGAAGGTGGGGGCTCTGAGATGGGACATTCTTCCGACATGGCACTCCTATTGTGGTTTGAGGTCGCAAAGTGAGAACATCGTAGCTGTTTAAAAGACGATGGGTTGCTTTTTAAACAGTTTGATGCTTTATATTATTGACTTTTCCGACCTTGTTGTGGCACCAATACATTCCTTAAAACCTCTGAAATATAGGTTAAATAGCTTTACCTGGTTTTGGCATCAAAACACAGCTGTCTAACCAGAGCAGGATCGGGACTTTACTTTGGTTTTAATTATGGCATTATTTGTGCAAAAGTAGAGATATGTTAATAATTACATTAGACTTTTTCCTCAACTACTATTCTGAGTGAAACTGTCTGTGTGTAGCAACATAAGTGGCAAAATTGCCACCAGCCATTAAAACAGACTATTATAAATTGATGTTCTTTATTTTTATTTACTTTATATGTAAATAATTTGAGATGAATGCAGTGTTAAACTTTTACGTTTGACGTAGTTTGCTTTTATTTTGTAGAATAAAATGGGTTTACAGGAATTGTGTTTCGTAATTTTATGAAACTTCACGTGTTTGGAAATTTCCCCTTCTGCTCAGTGATTGATTCACTCAAGAATTTGTCTCCTGTCTCCATCATTATATAGTCATTTAGATGTTAGGCTGTCCTAAAACATGACTAGCCGTTGTCACCTTGCTTGTTTTTGATTTATTGCACAGCGTATGTAATTAGGATATTTGGTTAATCAATACCTTTTAAAGCTTGTAAAGTAATTGATTCAGGTAAATGACTTCCTTCTTAACGCCAATATAGGCCAAATCTGTTTAGAATTACTTGGGTGGGAAAAACTAATTACTTCCAGTCCTGAAGAAACAGAGCGTTATAGTGGCTGTTACTCAATTATATTAGAAATAAATTGGGTTTGGGTAAATCTCAACAATTAACACATATGATTTAACTTAAAAAACAAATTGGTTTAGTTGTGCACAAGATGGGATTGTTTGAAATTTTGCCACATGTAAATTAACAGGAATTTGGGTTTTTTTTTTCCCCCCCTGACATTGACCTTTGACCTATGAAGCCAAAACTATAATCAGCTACAGCCGCGGCCAATAGGAACTCACAAACGCACAAAAAAAAACTGTTGACTGTGGGCTGCTAAGAGACAAACACAACCTTGGTGGAGATCCTGATTAGACTTCTGTCAATTCCTTCTGAAGATATGACCTTTCGGTGACCTTTAAAGCCTAAAGGTTAATTATCTGTAACTCCTGCTGTCATCTATAAAATGTCAACATTTGGACCTCTCTAATTAAATCCCACATGGATTTATGGCCAAAAAACACATTTCTGACCTGACAAGGACCTGGAACTTTGAACACCAGAAACTGATCAGTTCCAGGCTGTAGGCTGTCACTGAAATCGGTCAAGCAGTTTTTGTGTAATCTTGCTTACAGACAAACAAATGCCACTGAAAACAAAACTTTTGGCGTATCACATAAAGAGATAACATGAGACGCTTTTAATGACGGTCATGCTTCCGACAGCGAGTTTGCAACTCGATTATTTTTAACATATTACATTAATGTGTGTTTCAAACACAAATTATACAATAAAAACAACAAAATCAATATCGTGATGACAAGCTGAACACAGCAGGGTGTTCGTTACGAGAACAGCAGTCACAGGTCGACTGTTAAATAGAACAATCCAGAAGAATTATCACTTTAGTCTTGACCAAAATAAACCTGAGCGTTTAATTTGGCCTTTTACTGCGCAGAAAGGTGGTGCAATTTTTTTCTGCTAGCTGTATATTGTTGGAATCATTAAGAGTCATTCATGTTTCGATACATCAGGCAGCGATCAAATACATACTTACTTACATACATACTGTTTTGTGATTATATGTAAAGATTTCAAGTCTCTGAGAAAAACTCAGATTAGCTGGTTGGATATTCTTTAGTAGCATTGAGTCCCATAAAAACAATCCTGTAGTTAAAAAGTAAACTGATACACGGCTTTCATAATGAAGTGCAATGTAATTAACAAACTAGTAAAGACGATCGAGTCACTGTTTGAGTTACACGTGGTCATTCAGCCTGCAGAACGTTAACGTTCTGAATTTCTGAGAAAAGTCGCTCCATCCGTGTTTGTCTTCTTACCGCCGAGGCTGAATCCCAGCATGCATCACGTGAAAGGAACAGCAAATTGAAGACGAGAACATTCTTTGAGGACCCTTGGAAACAGAGCTCCCTCTCTTTCATAGGCCTGAAGCATGCTGGGTAAGGCTCCAGACCACCTACCAGTCTTGATGGATTTATACATGAATTACAAAATGTTTGTTGGTACTTGGCCTAAGTCTAAGGCCACCATCTAATTTGATGTTTCTGCAATGTTGTAACAACCATTTATATTTAATTCTCAGTCCGTTTACTGAATTATGACCATAAAATATGTTGCTGTTTTTAATAAAGAGACTGAGAAGTAAAATGGAAGGTCATTAAAACTTTCCTAAAACAACAAAGCTGGTGGTGTCCCAAGACTTTTTCCAGGTCAGTACTCCATGTTTGAGCTGAGCAAGAGGAGAGATTTCTTGTTTTGCAGCCGTGACTCTTAAGGCACCTGACTGCCACGGCAGCCCGTCACCGGCGTACGAGCAGTGCGGCGGCTGCAGACGTCCTCAGTACTGAACCAGAGAGAACACGTTGTGGGGTTTCAGTTTGTCCCTGCCGTTCAGCTCTTTGAGCTCAATGACCACCATGCAGCCCAGAACCTCAGCCTGCTGCTTCTTCATCAACTCGCAGGCTGCGTACAATGTTCCTGCAAAACGCACACAAAAGAAAAAGTCGACCACTTTCTTTCCATTTCAAAACAATACATTGTGAACAACAACTCGTATTAAGAATCAGAGTAGCCAGCCCGGAAAGCCTCGCTGGCTCAAACCTCTCGACACACATGAAATCCCACGTTCAGTCTCAGGACAGGCTAGTTTAGCCAACGTCACCACGACTAGCCGGTCACAGCAGGTTCCATCTCAACAATCAGGCATTTGAACTTCATCGTAGTAAATCATTTAATCAACATGTTTTTAATAACTGAACATCTTTTGTGACCAATGCCAGTGGAAGAACCGATCTGTGTTCTTTTACCTGCAGCACCAGCAGTGTAAAAATCAGAATCTATACCTCACAGAGAAATATTGTCAGGAAAAGAGTTCATGAAAAGGGAAACGCCGTTAGCTGACTTTAAGCTGAAACTCAGAACTTAATCTGTTCCTGGTTATGGTCGCAGCATGGGTTACCATGGTGATGTGGCCAGGTTACAAGAGAGCCACCTTAGTGACACTGACTGGCTTTTTGCTCAACATAACTCGCTCAGACACTAATCTTGCTTTGCAGTGCACTCCTCCTCTAACATACGCAGGTTGTTAGTACACCACCAATAATGCAAAAAATTAAGAAATAAAAATAAGCTATACACGAAATTAAACACGCATGTTTGAAATACACAGGGGTTTAATTAAATAGTTATAAGGTTATAGAATTTATATAAACTAAAAGTTTGTTAGCCTTATATAGCATTTTTTCAAGTTTAATACTGTTTTAAAGCATATATCAAGATCTGTTTTTTTTTTTCTTTTTTTAAGTGGTACATGAGGGTAGTTTCTTTACATGTTTGCTATGGTCTTGAGCAAATCTGTTACACCCTGTTAACACATCGGGTTCCTTCGAGTCCCAACTAGAGCCATCCCGTAAACATCCTCTGCTCCAGTTTTTTTTTTACTGAGTAGCAGAAAACGGAACAGAAAAGGAAAACGTAAAAATGAAGCTGAACAAAAAATATTAAACACATCACTCTGACTCTGATCAGGCTACTGAGAGCATGTCAGCGTTGCCTGCAGCTTCTCCTGCCTCCTCCTCCTCCTCCTCCTCCTCCTCTGAGCCTCCACCTTCTGTATCTTCCCCTAAAAAAAAGACTAACTTTTCTCAAATCTCTAAATTCAATGAATGTTGATGTTTAGAGAACAAGATTTTGGTGTTATTTGGTGACAGTTTTTTGACCCTGCATGGTGATGAGAATCTTTCTGTTTATGTGAGCACTTTTATTGATTATTTATTTTGGTACTACTGACACCCTTTTTTTTTTTCCATTTGAATTTTGATCATTTCATTTAGTGTTTATTCATGTTGCTATACTATCTGAATTTCATGCCATGCTGTTAAGACAGTTGTTTTAACAGTAAACATTTCAGATTTGGAAATGTATCTGTTTATTTTTCAGATACATTTTGAATATGCATGAATATAGCCATTGATTTCGAATATCTGAAATAAAAATTCTATTTGGGACCCAATGAATTTCCCAGGACTCACTACATTGAAAACCTATTAGCATCACTGCGTTTTATGTCTTTTCTTGTTAACAAATGTTCTGCAGTCAGATTGAAGCCAGTGAATATGATGGTTACAAAGCAGATCTAACCAGGGGATTTCTCACCTCCGGTAGCCAGGAGGTCATCGATGAGCAGAATGGTTTGTCCTGGAGCCACTGCATCCTCCTGGATCTCTGCCTCCGCCTGGAAGAGCACAAGTGAAGGAGTGATTCTCAGCAGCAGAGACCCAGACAGCCTCATGTCTGAGACAACAACGAAGGCAGATTCCCTCTTTCTTTACCTTCCCGTACTCCAAATCGTATTCCACAGTCACAGTGTTTCCAGGCAGTTTGCCTTTCTTTCTGACCAGAACAAAGCCGACATCCAGCCGCTGGGCGAGCAGAGGGCCAAACAGGAAGCCGCGAGCGTCCAAGCCTGCAAACAATATAACAATATACAAAAAGCCGCAGTGGAGTCATCAAATATTAGAATAATAATGTTCTATCTTGTCTGTGAAGATTCTCAGTCATCCAGGTCATGGTAGTCTTGGTGTTTCATCTGTTCTTCAGAACTGAAGAAGCCTCTTGGATGAGAGGCGAGATGTCTTCAAGAAACTACAAGAAGTCCAGTTTCCATCAGATGTAACACCAAGAATGTTCTATCGTCACCTCATTGGTGACCTCCGTACCAGATCCAGGTGCACTTTTAACTTCTATTCCACCAAGAGGTGAAGGATATATCAAATATACTATAGGTACTATGTACAGCAGGTTGTTCCACGTGAGACACAGTAAATGGATACATCGCAACCATCGAGTACAAAGCTCTCCTGGGTGCAAGAGTGTTTTTGTATCGGGAGTGGCCGAAGGAGGAGAGCCTGAGAGAGCCAAAAACGGGGTGAGTCAGTGTTCAGAAACGAGTCCCGCCCCGGGTCAGTATGATATAATACATCGCTGAAGCTGGACAAACAACACAACTTTGAAAGCCTTTGTGTTTAATCGTAGCCCACAGGTCGGGTCGTGGGACTTGAATTAACGCATCTGGAAAGAGACGCGTTTGATTTACAGATAATCGCCGGGGGTCTGTTCTGGTACTGAGCTTTATGAGAGCGGGTTTTTAAAACAAGACTGAAACCGTGCAGGACTCTGACAATCATCAGGCAGTGGTTTGGATTTGGATTAGTATGTGAGCTTACACCCTGCCATTGTTTATTTTCATTTGTTAAAACCTGGTGTGTGCAATTGCCTTTTTTGAAATGAATATTAAAAATAATGAATTTAACTTGATTGTGTTTCCCCCCTTTTTGCAGGCAAATTAAAACAAAGAAAAAAAACTCCAATTGAAACTACTAGTGAACAAATAATACAGAATACAAAAAAATGTTAAGTGTTTTAGGGAGACTCAAACATATCAAGATATATATTGTGTATCACAATACAGCCTAAAAATATTGAGTTATTATTCATGGGCCATATTGCCCAGCCATAGTTCCACCTATTCAACTTCTCCGACAGGAGCATCAGTAAATGACATAAATCTTCCCAGTAAAAGGAAGCGAATTAAAAGGTGAAGAGGTCCAGTAGGGTCCGCTGAGCTTTAACAGCTCAGACAGGAAGACATCAGATAAAGCTCAACAGCAAACATGTGTAATGTGTGAAAACGAAAGCAATCTAGGCCAAGATGAATCAAAGTCTGTCAATGAATACTTTGAAAAGAGGTTATCACTCATGTTTGTCTGCTCTTTTATGTCTTACATACCGTAATAGCGGTTACATGGGGTTGTATGCCAAAATTTGAGCACCCTTTGATAACTAGCATATTTTCATGATTTTCTAATTGAAAACATGCAAACACATTCAGTGTAGGATATGGAATAAAAGGACAATTTTACTAGCAAACATGAATGCATAGTTACTTATTTACTTACTCATAAATTAAACCAAAACTAAATTTGTTGCTTGTGTAAACGTCTCAGTGTTCAAAAGTCTCAGATTCTTTTGACAAGTTTTTATGATCTCAGATCATAGTCAGTTCGTTAGTCATGTCAGCAGGCGTCATTAGGAAGTGGCAAAACTGGTGACAGTTTCAAAGTTGTAAATACTGTGACCCTTCAAACCTTGTGCCAACACTCCTCTAAGCAGCTGTGTAAAACTGAAAATGAAAGTTGTTGATGCCGAGCTTGCAGGAGAAGGCTACACGAAGATAGCAAAGTGTTAGCTTGAAGTTTCCACAGTGTGAAATGTAATAAGAAAACTGGGGGAGAACTGCTCATAAACTGGTCAGACTGGCAAATCAAAAGCCCCATTTGAATGCACAAAAACCTGCAGGAAGAATTAGTAGAGTCATTAATGGTGGTGCCCTTAAGAGAAACACAAGCTGGAGGTGTTGGAATGGCCCTAACAGTCAAAAGATTTAAACATCATGGTATCTGTGGGTAGATCTTAGAAGAGCTGTGCCTGCAAGACAGCTCAACAATATTGCAGAACTAGAGGTCCTTTGCGAGGAAGAATTGGAGAAAATCCAAAATACAAGAATTAAGAGACTTTTAGCTGACTATAAAAAGCATTTGCAAGTTGTGATATCTGCAAAGGGGGGGTCCTACTTACTAAGCACTGAGTGTGTAGAGTCCCAAACCTTTTGCACGTTTTAGAGTTTATATTTTTGGTTCAATTTATGAAATAAAGAGAAACTAAGCGTTAGTGTTTGGTGGTAATATTGTCCTTTTTCCGCATATCCTACAGACTGTGTTTACATCTTTTCAATTAAAAAAAATAATGAAAATCTGTGAAGGGGTGTCCTAATTTTGGCATACAACTATACATACTGGTTAACATGTTGTTGTCTTACCCACAATCAGATCAACCTGCAGGTGATTCTTCCTCACATGGTCTTCAAACAGGTCAATTACTGCTGTCAGAGCAGCTGGATCCTTCAGAATGGGACAGATATCCCTGTGGGATACACACCTCAAATTAACATCCAAACATTCATAACGGACATCAAAATGAAACTTAATTCCTTCAGAACTGTGCAAGAAGTCATTGCAGTACAAGCCAGGTTCATCCCTGCTAGCAGATCCATGGAGGATAACAACAAGCAAGTGGATTTTAATTGGGAACATACAGAGCAAACCTGGGCTTCGTACTCACAGATTCAGAGGAGTTTTAGGAAAAGATTGTCTGCAGCTGAACGAATGTGATGCAGAATTAAGACAACTTTTGCCAAGTTGGGACTACGCAATTTTCGAAGCCGGCAGGGAAGAAATGGGAGTCAGCTGCTAGAGTTTAAAGTAGTGACGTGTCGCCGAGCCTCCCAGGTTGTATCTGTGAAGAGTTCACACACAGTAATGGGTGACTGCCGAGCCAATACTGGCATGGCGTGGAAATTTGGGCTAAAAGTCGTGTAGCACCAACTAGCTTTAACAGGATGCTGTAAAGAGCATCAATGTGGCCAAAACCTGACAATGAGCTACATTATTTTATTATTATTCTTTCGGCTTTACCTCACTTTTTCTAGGAGTCTCCACGGCAAATCATCCTCCTCTATCTCCACCTGTCCTCTGCATCTTCTTCTCTCACACCAACTATCTTGATGTCCTCTCTCACCACATCCATGAATCCTTTGTTTGTCCTGTCTGGTAGCTCCATTTTGAGCGCCCTTCTACCAATATATTCACTGTCCCTCCTCTGCATATGTCCAAACCAACTCAATCTGGCCTCTCTAACTTGTCTCATAAACGTGAGACCTGTGTTGTCCCTCTGATGTGCTCATTCCTAATCCTGTCCATCCTCATCACTCCCAGAGAATCTCAACATCTTTAACTCTGCAACCTCCAGTTCTGCCTCCTGCCTTTTGGTGAGTTCCACCGTCTCATAACCAAACAACATCGCTGGTCTCACTACCCTCTTTGTCACAGATCACTCCCGACACCTTTCTCTGTCCACTCCAACCTGCTTGCACTTGCTTCTTCACCTCTTTACCACATTCCTCATTGCTCTGAACAGTTGACCCCAAGTACCGAAACTCATGTACCTTTTACACTCTCCTCCCTGTAACCTCACTGTTCCACTTGCCTCCCTTTCATTCAAACACACGTATTCCATCTTGCTGCAACTGACTTTTATTACTGTTCTTTCAAGCACATACCTCCACCTGCTCCCTGCTCTCACTACAAATCACAGTGTCATCTGCAAACATCGTCCACGGAGATTCCTGCCTGACCTCATCTGTCAGTTTGTCATCACCGTAGCAAAAAAGAAGGGGCTCAGGGCCGATCCTCCATTACTCCTACAGTACACCTCACCTCTGTCATACTGCTCTACATATCCTGCACCAGTCTAACGTACTTTCTTTTATTTTGGTATTATCAAGAAATAGCACAATTCTGGATAAAAGTATCTCTTTTAAATAGTTAAGCTGTTATATTTATCCTTTGGCCATAATGTTTGTACGTTATGTATATGCATATGTATACAAGAAAAAAATGCATTTCCTAATAAAAATGTGTATGGAAACTGCATGCTGAAATTGAAAATATGAAATATGAAAATTCAAAAGGCACAATGTATTCTGACTTTGATATTGACATTTGTTTCTTTTTTTAAGGTCTTTTGTGTTTTATGTTACATAAAGTACATTAAAGACTTAAAAGAAATTCACACTGCACATCTTAACACTGCAAAGTTTCTACACTAATCACAGAAAAAGCTGAAATATAAAAGTATAAAAAGGTCAAAATGAGCAACATTCATTGTTTCCTGTGATATTCCACCTAAGTCCTTCAAGGGCTGAACATTTCCTACTCATATAACTTATGGGTAAAATCGCAACCATTAAAATGATGGTCCTGCCCAAAATCAAATTTCTTAGTGATCCCTAATCAACCTCATTCAGTTTGGTTTAAGTCAGTCGACTCAAAACATCTCATTTAAAAACTCTGCAACAGACAAAAAATTGTGGTGGTTTAGAATTACCAAATTTTTCCCACTATTTCCTGGCAAGCAGACTACAATATACCGCAAAATGGATCAAACCTAGCTCACTAGACAACACCTGGTTGGATACTGAAGTAGGATAATTAAAAATTCCGACTTGCCATTCATTAGTTCCAATATCAAACATCACAGTGGCTTTAAAAGCAGCACTGTAAGTTCCTCCTTGACAGCTTGATGGCAGTTTCCCATATTAACTAGGTCTTCACCTATTCCATGCAGACGCACACTAATCTGGAACAATCCTGACATCCTGCAAAACAAAAAATGCTAAATTTCTCATTGTGGTATGAAAAAGGGACAACACATCTCGAAAATATCTGATACAGACACCTTATCCCATTCAAGGAATTGATAGCCCAATGTGGAATTAGTAATAAAAACTCTCAAGCATCAACAACCTAAACCCATAATCCGAACAAGATTCAATTCTAATCAACTGGATTTACAGTTCAGTGGTAAGTGACTTACTAAACCTCTCAAACCCAAAACGGTTGTCTAAAATATACTGGTTACTATCTAGAACAGATAAATAATCTCTCTCCTAACCTCCAAATGGGTGACAGACTTATCCGTTAGTCCTAATCAACTCTTCTGGATTCAGATATGTGTAAATACTTTCAATTGACTAAAAAACCCAATTTACAATTTATGCAATATAAAGTTCTTCATAGAACACAATACACAGGACAAAAGATGTTCAGAATGGGTCTCATGCACTCAGATCCCTGATCCCACTGCACAGGTAACATTTCTGACAGTTAAATGCATGAGCTACAGCATTGCACAACAGTCCAAATGTTGTGGCAGAAGATATGTGAAGACCTATCAACATGGCTAAGATGCCCCATCACAGCCTCTCCCCCCTGGTGGGAGAGAGAGAGAGAACTATCTGACCATGGTCTTTTAAATCAAATCACATCAAATTTTAAAAGACACATATACGATGGTATAGGCACTCTTTTGGTCACAAGATACTGTCATGTTGCCTTGCTTAGCTAAATCCACTGACAGTATACCTAACACGTCGTCTTACATCACAGAAATGTACGTATTACATGTTTCGTGGCAAAAGATTCTTGACTCTATTACATATTTATCCCATCTTCTCAGAGATAGATATATATACATATACCAGCAGATCTCCAAATATTATAATATTGTGGAAAATATTACATTTTCTTTTGGAATTTAAATCTTTCATATATTCTGTATTGATCACACATAAAGTGATATATTTCAAGCATTTCTGATTGATTTCATTCTGATTATGGCTCATCGAGTTACAATAGTCTAATCTTTTAAGACGTATTTTCTTTTTTTATTTTTCGAGCTGTAGGCCATAATTATGAAATTAAAATTGAAACATTTAAACTCTCGATGAGTCTAGAATATATTAAATGTTCACTTTCTTAAATAACGCAGGAAAAATAACGATATTCTATTTTTTTTAGATGGATAGACAGACAGATAGTGTAACTTGTGTTACAAGAGTAAAGTCTTCCACGTGTGAGTACAGACGCACGTCACAGCTGTTTCTGCACCGGACTTTATGCGCGTGTTTTTGTGGAACATTTCTACCGGATGTCCAGCTCTTCACGTGCTTCTGCAGATTAAATCAAACCAAAGCCAGTTTAAAGAGTACAGATAATCTGATCATTTTACCTGAACATGATGCCTTTCTTCGGAAAGTCCGGAAAAGCTCGGATGTGTTTGTGAACCTGCTGGAGCTTTGATTCTGTGTCTGCTGCCATTCTTACTTCAGTACCAGTCACCTGATTATTCTCTCTCACGCTTTTTCCGCTTTCTTCTTGCTCGTATAGTTGTTAGGCAGTTTGGACGCTTCACTCGATGTATTACTGCCTCCTGCAGGACAGATTAGTTAACACAGTCACACTTCATATCCTCACACACAGGAACTGTAAAACTGCTTCCATGATCAATTGCTGATTGTCATAATGGGTAAACAACGATTTAACAGACAATGCTGACACTCCCAGGTCTGAAAATTTCTTGTAAAGGTTTTCCTTTCAGTGTTATATTTGACACATTCCAGAAACACATGTTTGATTGTTTCAGGATGTCCGCATTCAGAAGCTTTCCTTTAACATCTATTTACTGATTTAACCCACAGTGACCAAGCCTACAAATTTTTACCCACTCGACAATGTCTTAACCCTTACCTATCTGACTCTCCAAAGCAGCACTGACTCTTAGGGATTTAGTGCCCTAATTCCTCCATTTCCCTGTTTTTGACATTTGACTTTAAATAACACAACAGATTCCTCATGATTAACAGTTTTCCTCAATTTATTTTTTGGGCCTATTTTTGACATCTGTGCCTTTCAGTCGGCCTCTCAGAGTTTATCAGATGATACACTCTTCTGACGTCCCATTCCCACTGTTTTCCTCCCTCTGCACCCCTGTGTTAATCCAAAAAGTTACACTACTACCATCACTTTAACTGTATAAGACATATTCAGCAAAACCCAAACAACAACTGCCTTGACACATTTCACTTTTTGTTTAATAAATGTAATGTATATCAACGTTTAACCTTTTCACTTCAATTATGGGATAAATAGCGCATATTGTATGTTTTGTCAGTTTAACTTACATTCATCGTGCATGTATGTGTTTGTGCGTGTGATATGATTAGAATCAGATGAAGACTTGATAAATCATTATTCTTTATAAATTGTGCATATTATGTTTTTTTTTAATCTAATTTTTAAAATGTCATTCAGATCTTTTGACGGTGAATTTTGTGCGCCGTCTGTTGCACGCGCTACGGTATCCTAGCAACACAGGAACAGTCTGTACTATTTGGAGGTGGACAGGTTCAGACCAATACAACTCTGAAAAACAAACCCGCGTCGTTCTTTACGCAAGTTTATGCCAACACATTTTACAAAAGATCTTAAAATTATTGTCATTTATGCACTGAGTGTGGTGAACAGTGTAGTGTGGTTTAATTTCATGTAAAGAATTTCTGTCTCCCCTCTTAAACTCAGAATACACGGTCCGACTCACTTCCGCCATCAAACAGCGGGTCATTGAAGAGGTAAAGTTTACTTACTTTTTAGTAACTTGTGAAACAGCAAACATATCATTCGTTATTTTCCCGGACGTTTTGTGTGAATACCTGCCGTTTTAACGCAACCAGGGTACTTTTTAGGTGCATTTTTGACAAGCGAACAAACTGCGTGACGTTCTCGACTCTAACGTCGAAAGCGTCAAACGAACGGTGAATTATACTTTATGTTACATTTAGCATACAAGCCAACTACATTTGTCAAATATGATGATTTACTAACGTTGTGTTATTTACATTTACTGACAGCCACATGTCCCTACCTCTCGGTCTCGCTGAGAGATAAAATCTTTCACATATTTTACCATCAATTTAAGAGGTCCTGACTGACACAAGTGTCCTCTTCAATCGATTATTTTGCTGTAACCGTAAATGATAATCAGTAATGTAAGTGGCAGCCATTTTGTAACGCAGTTGTGAAAAATATTAATTGTTCGTATTTCTTCACTACATGAGTTCTTATGCTAAACTTAACAGGACACATGCAGGTTATATAGCATATAATTGGATTTATAATATTGTTTTTGTTTTTTTTTCTAAAGCAGTTAACACTGTCTCTCTTGAGCTTATGATAATATATTAATTAAACTCAGCCAAGCTCCAGTAGTCATTGAACTGAACACCTGAACATGCTTTTTACCAAAGGTATCAAATGGCAATCATAGAGGAGGGCATGATTAAAAACTGGGTACAAGTTGGGGGGCCAAAAAAGGTCAACATTTGTCATTCATTTTCCATGTCTTTTTTTTGTCATGCCTTCCTCTGTATCTGCAGTTTCTAGATTGGTGACCAATAATGGAGCTTTATCACAGGCAACAAGAAACAGCCAGAAAACTAAAATATATTTGAAAGAATCTCAAGTCAAATTCAGTTTTCTGTTAACAGCACCATCAAATAAAAGGACAGTATCTTAAATGAAATGAAAATACTCAAATCTGGTGAAAATGTGAAGATATATCAACCATAAATATGTGTGCTGTATACTGACAGAGCTGCAACTAACAATTATTTTAATCACTGATTAATCTTCAGATTTTTTTCATGATTAATCATTTCTCATTTTTTCAGACCCCCAAAGGATGTCTTTAGATTGCTTCTTTACTCCAACCAATAGTTAAAAACAGAGAAGAGCAGCACATCCTGACTGACATTTAAGAGGCTAGAACCAACAAATGTTAAATAATTTTGCTCAAAACAAGAGTCAAACGATTATTTGACTTTCAAAATAGTTGTCGATTAATTTTCTTTCAATCAATTAATCGATTAATCAATTATTCGTTGCAGTCTTACTGGCAGTCCAGTTATGATAGAAACATATTTTACTTTGCAGACCGGATATAAGTGTACTATTGGCCAGATGTGACTTGAGGGCCTTGAGTTTGACATGTATGCTCTATACTATGCCTGATATTTCTGCTTGTTCTCTTACTTGATCCCAAACCTTATTATCTATCTTTTAGCTCAGCTTATTAAATATTTAAATCATAATACTTCAAGCCTCTTGTTACCTTTTTACAGTGGATGGAGAACTTCATCTTGTACGAGGAGCTTGGAGCAGGCAGTAGCTCTGTTGTCTATAAAGGTCGAAAGAAGGGCACCCTCAACTATGTAGCCATCATCTGCAACGACAAAGCCAAGAGACCTGACATCACTAACCATGTATGATAGTTTATTTAGCCGTATAAACTTAATAAGCTATCTGTTACACACTACATGTTTCTTTCCATGATTTTTTTTTGAGAATATCCTTTAAACATAGCTACTTATGCCCTATTTCTCTCTTGTTAGGTACGTCTCAGCCATGATCTGGATCATCTAAACATAGTATGCTTCTATGAGTGGTATGAGACAAATAACCACCTTTGGTTGGTAGTGGAGCTCTGCACAGGTCAGGCACTATTTCTGGCACTCATAGGCACCATCTTACAGCATGTTTAAAACTGATAAGATTTCATAAATAGTAAATACTCCTGTGAGGCAATACATGAATCACATTAAAATCGCAATAATCATATCATGAAGCCTCATTCAAATAGTATCTTATTTGAAGATGTGTATTGTAATACTCTCATACTATTGTCATCACTAATATCATGTAGTTAGTGTGGGAATGATGACTTATTTCACAAGAACTGCATAAAGGATTTACAAAATGTGCAGCGAAATAACAAGAAAACTCACAAAAGTGAAATTCTGGTCACAATCATATCAGTTCCATTCAAAATACTACTGATCAAAGAATAAGTAGGAATTCTAGTATGTAATGTATTGTAATACATCAAATCATGTTATGTGTATCGTGATTTGTATTGAATCATGAATACAGAGTATTTTTCACACCCCTCCAAATTGGATTGTTGGCTTTTTAAAACAATGCGACCTGTGTCAAGCACTGATTAAGTATATGCATCTTTCTCATCTTTCCTTTGGGGTCTTCCTTTCTCCTCTTTTCTGTTCATCTATCAATCAGGAGGTTCTCTGGAGTCTGTAATTGGTCGAGATGGATGTCTGCCAGAAGATGTGGTTAGGAAGTTTGGATGGGACTTGGTCAAAGGGCTGAAACACGTCCATGAATTAGGGATCATCTTCTCTGACTTGAACCCTGCAAAGGTTTGGATCTGAATTATTGTGTATTTCTAACAGTTTAACACCAAAAAGTCAGCATTTAATTATGAATAAAGTAACTGTGTTGCTTGTAGATCCTGCTGGATGGCAGTGGTACTCTGAAGATTGGTAACTTCTGTAAGTCCAAGGCAGAGGGTGAGACCCTGGAGGATTTCTATACCCTGTTCTCTAGGTCTGAGGAGACAGGGGAACAAGACTGTAAAGTGACCCTTGACGACATGAAAGAAAGGCTTCAAGGTTGGATATTTATGGTTATAGTCATGTTGGTTATATATGTTAGACGGAGAAACTAACAAATATTTAAGGCTATATATAATTTTATGATATATTTCTGCTTGAATGTCATTGATAGCTGCGAAACATGAACCAGCAGGCAGGTATTTTATGTAACAGGAAGGTTAGAGAACAAAAGTAAAAGAAGACAAATGTCAAGCTTAGTAATGATTGGGTTTGCAAAAATAGGATATGTATTTAAGTTAACAAAAAAAACATCTGATGGGGCTAAATACAGATTGAGTTGCCTAGTTTAAAAAATGGTTTATCATTAGCCGCCACGTTGACTATTTTCACAATTGACCGCATCATGAAAAGGAATATGAGAACTGGTAAAATGATGAAGATAACCCTGTTTTACTGTTTTTTACATGTCTTTTTAGGTTCTCCGATGTACAGTGCTCCAGAGGTTTTGCAGGGATCAGAAACCAGTGTGAGCTCTGATCTGTGGGCTCTGGGATGTATACTCTACTACATGTACACTGGTACTCTCACACGTACAGTGACACATGCATTCACTAAACGTGATAAGATGCACACTTCACTATGAATATTTTTTTTTCTTATTGTCTAATGCATCTTGTTTATTACTTGTAATTCATGATAATTTTGATAGTGGTGATGATGATAAAATAAATTTCGCAAAATAATTGTAAATAGCAGAGCCCAATCGATATATTGGTTTGGCCGATATCATTGGCCAATTTTGGCTTATCACAGCTATATCAGTATTGGCTTATATGTTATCAATATCGGCCAATATCAAATATTATAGTTTTAAAGAACACATTGCGGAAACAGATGGAGTAATTTATATTATTAATTTCCGGTGAAGCTTACTGTTTAAGTCAGTAAACGTTCATTGTAAATCTTAGATATATTGTGTTAAAAGATTTTTCCTCCATTGCATATCCTTGTTACAAATATTTGATAACCTCATTTGAGGGATCATTGTGAAAAATTTGTCTGTATTGGCCAATATCGGATATCGAAACTTTTTTACATCCTGATGTCATCGTTATCAGCTCCAAAAATGTCATATCAGGTGTTCTCTAGTAAATGGTTATGGACAGACTTCGTGAACTGTAATTTACACCTGAATCATGAGAAGCTGAACTGTGCCAAAGTTCAAAATGGCACAACACAGGCAATAGGACACTGACACTGATGTCAACATGTGGTGTTATATTGTACTTCATGATATGATAAATCTAAACTCAAATGTTTGGACTGTATGTTTTCCAGGTAAACCTCCATTCGATTCTGATAGTTACAGGGAACTGAAAGAAATGATTTTATATCAGGAACCACCACCTCTCAGACAGACAGGTAATACACACTTTAATCAGTCTCAGCATTTACATACACAGTCAGTAAGCAAATGCACAACACCATGATGCAAAAGTGTTTAGGGATGGCTTGAAGGACATGTCTGAGAGCTCAAGATGCTGATGATGCCCCCAAATTCCCAGATCTCGATATGTTTGAAAATCTGCAGGTTGTGATGGAAGAAGTCTGATCCACAGATGCCCAACCTTGTAGCCCATAGCACCCAAATTGACAAATCTTTGGATGCATAATCACAAGGAATGTAATGATGCACTCAACTCACAATCTGATATAATTCCTGGCTTGAGATATGATATTCTCACAACAAAGACTGAAGACAAAGAATGACAAAGAATAACACATTTCACTGGCAAAATCCACAAAATCATTGCTTATCATTTCTTTATCAAATTAAAGAATCACTTTATTTCTGAAGTAGCTATAGTTTAAAATATGCAAATAAAATTACATGTCCTCTGGGATATCCTCTGGGATCCTTTTTTTTTAGTCAGATGAATTACACACCAAGCTGGACAGAGAGAAGCAAGTGATAGTTGTAGGCTAAAGTAGCTTAAAAAAAAAAAAAAAAAACTGCACCAAGTGTAAATAAGCAATAAAAATTTCAGTCAGAAAGTCAGGAAAAGCTGCTTAAGGAACAAATTTATGATTTTAATCTAGCAGATAGTTTGCTGTGTTGATAAAACTTTAAACAAGAATTTGAAGTCTTGAGGTAACTGCGTCCAAAAGCTAAAGGATGTGCTGAGATGGCAAGGTGGATAGCACAAGCACCCTCTGCTGGTTAAAATGAAAGTTGTTTCATTTTACCTCTCAACTGGTTTGAATCTTTGCACATTTTCATTGATTTTTATCTGTCTTGTCCATCATTACATCTCTACTAATCAACTTGAGATCTGCATAGTTTGGGGCCATGTTAAATTGTAACTCACATTGTTTGAGTCATTCCTAAACAGCTTTTGTCACTTGATTGGGTACATTGCCCTGCTGGTGGTGTCTGTTACTGCCATCACGGATTGCCATTGCCATGAGGAGATTTATTTGGTATTCATTCTTTAACCGGGTCATAGTTGTCAAAGTAAAATCCACATGAATGAATTTCTGGACCCAAGGTTTCCTGGCAGAACATTGGATTGTAAAGAGATGATCATTCTTATGCGCGTCACCTGTTCTAGCTGATTAGTGTATGCACATGCTTCCACAGAGACGCTGGCTCAGATGTAACATTTGACATTCACATATTTGTTGCTATTAGAAATATTTGAAACTATGTGATGCCTTATTGATGACAATCTCCCCTTGCATGTTGCTGTTTTTTAATTTTTTTTTAAATAATGTAATGTGTTGTTTCTTACAGTGCTTTCATTCAGTCCTCCCAGTGAGGACTTTCAGAATCTCCTGAAAGGGTTGCTCAACAAAAACCCGGAGAAGAGGTTCGGCTCATAGACGTACACAGTTCTATCACACATTCTACTACTACTATTGCTTTATTTACTATCATCATAACAATTATCAGAGCAGAAATCTAACGGCAGATTACAGTTTGTTTTTTATTGCAATTCCAATCCCAAATCTATAGTGTTTTGTATTTGTTCTTTAGGATGGACTGGCAAGAGTTGATCGTCCACCCATTTTGGACACAAGTACTAAAGGAGGAAGAGGATGAAGAGGGTGAAAAAGGGCATCAGGAGGAAGAATGTAGCTGTGAAGGCATTGGTTCAAGTAGTTTGAGGTGTGTTGATGTTTTTTCTTGACAGTTCCTGCAGATGCTTGTTCCAGCCTTTTACTGCATAGAGCACCTTTATGGTACATGTGTAGTTCAGGACCTGTTTAACCTATTTTAATCCACATGGGACAAAATTTTTTTTTGACTTGATTTAATACATTTCAACAGTACAATAAGCAGAATTACCACAAAGTTCAGTCAAACCAACTAACATCCTATATATAGTATATATTTTTCCCTCAATTAAGTGTCAGTTTTTATGATTTACTCCACAGACAAACCAAGGTCCCCAACAATTTCTCTCCAGGAAAGGAATACAAGATTCCCACAAGTTACTCTGCCATCATCCAGCCAGCCTATAGGATCTCTAAGACTGACTGCCAAGAAGTTGTCAGACACACAATGTGTGGAGTCATACGGAACAGCCAGGGCTTGGACGGGGAGGTGGGAAAGGAGAGAGGAGGAGAGAAGGAGGCAAAGACTCGAGATGATCTCATGCTGAGTGGGGCCCAGCAGTTACACAACTTGCAGTCTAATAAGTCATTCACACTAGGTAACAAATTTCCTCATGTCTGATGTTCAATCAGCTGTTTGAACCTTTAGTAATCTTTTGTAGATAAAACATTTTTTTCTTTTTTCTTTCTAGTTCACTGCAAACATTTGAAGTTTTGCTATTTGCTGCTGTTACTATTGTGTAATTAAAATTTGTACACCACGTCTTGCATGTCTGGCATTTACCAGGCATGTCTACATATCACAGTTCAACTTCTATGTTTATATCTCCCAATATAAATGTCCAGCGTCAATTTTTATTTGTCCCAGACCAAATTATTCTACTTATTAGACTTAGGTTATTTTTTATGTTATTTTTATTCTATTCTGCATAGCTGTCAAAACTTGCGGCAAATTGTAAAATACGTATACTGTGTTTTACACTAAGCGATCTAATAATATCTCCCTGTTTCCACAATAACGTATATATTTACTTGTGCTTTATCTCATAAACATGCTGCCATTTTTTCAAAGTGCAAGATTGTTAAAAAATACAATATCACTCCTTAGGTACTTGCATCATTAGCTGTAGAAAACAATGATTTGATAATTTTTTTTTTTTTACCTGATCAGTGAAATGGGCTGTTAAATTCAGTAACCTGTGGGTGGTTACTTGCACAGTAAGTGCTAAGTCCCTTGTTGTTGAGCCTTATGTATGTGTCAAAATGTCAGAAAGCTTATCTTGTGTGCTTTTGCAGATAATGTGTCAGAGCTCAGGCCAAAGTGGGGTGTGGATGAGGACAACACTGATGCTATTTTTTTGCTCAGGTATTGAGTTCAGTTTGTTTCCTGCCCACCTGGTTTGCCAAGGTCATATGATTGTATACTGTATGTTTTACTGCGTTGTTCCTAGCAAATGATTAGTGACTTGAAATTCTTTTTTAAAAAAGCATGTGAAAGTGAATCTCAAACGTGTCACTACACTGGTACTCAGACATGGATCATCTGTCCAGTACTGAGCTCTGTCAATTAGGGATTATCCTCATGCACACAGCTGCTACCTATAAGCCACTAACAGTATGTTTTAAGTAATCGTTCCTGTTGTTTTTCTAGCTCCTGTGCAACCTCGAGGAGAAGCTGCAGAATCCCAGACTCCCTGAACCAGATCCCTGAAACCCAGGTTACTACTACCCTATACCAAATCTATAGGAACAAGTAAATAGCAGAGTAACACATAATGAATCACAGGAGTAACTGACAAATTAGTAAACTGAGGAATCATGTCTACCTAATAATTTTATGGCTATTTTTATACCTACAGAAGACTAAAATATATTTATTTGTGATCTAACATTAAAAGCATGTTATCCACTGCAATAACACATAAGTGCTACTCAGTAGCCCTTTTGCTGGTTTCTTTTTCCTATCCATTCATCCCAGGGCAGTCCCGGTACTGATGTCACATCCTGTGTGAAAACTCTTCTCCATACTGACGCAGACCTGACTGTCACCCCAATAATAGACAATCCCAAGGTACAAACATACTGTATGATATTGTTCAACAGAGGATTATTTTAGATTTCAGATTTTTAGATACTTTAAATATAACTATTAGGCTTTTGATAATCTTGAGTTTTAATATAAACACTATTAAGTTAAATTCTAGTTTAAGCTTAATGGTATTAAAGACCATATTGCTTCATACAATGTTTTAAAGCCAGTTATGTTAAATTTTCACAATAAAAAATGCTTGTATGCTGAACTCCATATCGTTGCTATGAAGAAACGAAAATGGCTTCTTAGGGACTCAGATATCATATTGTTCATATCTAAGCTCATTGTGCGGTTTTTCAATTTATCAGATTCTTAAAAGTCCTCCTGGCCGATTTGATCCCAAAACCCTTGGTTTCCCAGCATATTCAGGTATGGTAATTTTTTTTTTTTTGTCCTGTAGAAAATGTTGATCTGTCAGGTGTATGGTGGTTGGCAAGACTGCCTTTTTTCCTTTGTCTCATTTCCAGTTGAGAAGCTGTTGTCCCTGGGTGATGAAGAATGGGCTGTCTACTTCCAACAACTCTGTTCATCCCTTGGAGAGCAGAACTCCTCTGCTCCTCCCTCTTCCTCCTCAACTGCTCGTCCTTTTCCCTCCACAGTCATTCGATCCAAACTCAACCTGCTGTGCTACCTCAGCTCCGTGGTTGTAAATAAAGTTATTGCTAATAGGCTTCTTAACTCAACACTGGTAAGATAACATTATCTATTTATTTTTTTAAAGATTGGAAATAACATAATTTACCATTTGCATATCATCAAAATGATGATGTTGATACAATACCCCCTTATACACCTTAATACTACTAATTAAATTATACCAAA
The DNA here is from genome assembly GCA_001698575.1 of Mola mola. Classification (NCBI taxonomy): domain Eukaryota; kingdom Metazoa; phylum Chordata; class Actinopteri; order Tetraodontiformes; family Molidae; genus Mola; species Mola mola. The sequence goes on from KV751343.1 coordinate 2,197,292, forward strand.
GCAAAACTTAAAAAATACCAGGAAACATTAAACACTTTTTTACAAAGTGCTATTTATCCAACTACTGGACATTGATTTGTTTAAAATGATTAAAATGATGACTTGACATATGATCCTGTTTGTACCAACAAACCTGTTCTATTACTGTACTTATGGAGAACAAGATTTTCAGCCTACTGCAGTGCTTCATAAGTATGCTTTTTTTAACTATTGCATATGATTTAATGTAATACATGAAAAACATTTACAAAACATTTACATTGCTATTTTGCATGTGATTTTTAGTTGTGTGAAAGTAGTTTAAGTTACAGTTCCACCCTTTACAGTGTGAATGATGCATTTGCATACACAGATGTTTACCACATCTTATCATCTTAAGACAGAAGTTAGTTATAATTGTCTCATCAAACTCAGGTGGTTTAAAAAAAGAGAGAAATTGTCATAAACGAAATCATGCTTGATTTACTTAAATCTGGGGAAATGTGGTTAACTGTCACTAGTTTTGCTGCCACTTTTTGAATACCTTTATAAGTCAGCATGTCTGCAACTGGATGCACTTGGTTTAAAATATCTCCCACAGTAGGGTGGGGTCTTGAGATAAACTTCGCCTTTCCTTGACTCTTGCCCATGAAAGTGAAACAATGCAGAATTTTGATCCATGTGTCCGCCTCATCTCAGCATGGCCTTTTTAACTCATTTTACTCTTTATCATCATGAAAACTGTATGAGAGAAAAAAAGACGGCACACCTACTCTGCCTGCATGGACTGGAGCGTGAAGTAGAGTGGTGCTCACTGCTCTGCTCTGTCACACTTTATTTGGTTCATATTCATAGAAACACTCATTAACAAAATGAAACATTGTATCTGCATTACATTATTATAGCTTGCAATACTACTTTCAAGTTACAGTATGTCATTAAGAATAACATGGTGTCCTTTAGAAATTAAAATAATGCACAGTTAAGTACAGTCTCAAACAAAGTCATAACGAATCTAAAACCCCTATTTTGCTGTGATGTATAATATTATTCATTTATTTTTTTAGAAGATGAGGTTCTTAATCTTTCTTCCTTCTCTGTGTATGGTCTTGTCCCTCTTATTAAGCTTCCAGTTTTGATGCAACAATTACGACAAGCTCCTAATTGGGATGTGTAAGTACATTTTGTTCATATTCTCAAAATAAAACCGGGATCATAGTTGTGCACTTTTAAATTTGATATCAGACAAGTGCCTCTCCTTTTTCTCCTTTTCCATTGCTTTTACATTACTGTGCTTCCCAGGTATTAGCTGTTAATTTAGTACCAACACATGTAAGCTTCTATACATTAGAGTGTTTTTTCCTTTAATTAGGACTGGTCTCAGAAACGTTGGGTAATCCTGTTTTGATATACAAACAGAAAACCACTTTCCACTCTTTCTATTGAAAATAAAACTTTTTTTTTCTCCAGGAGGAGCAGGGTTCTCAAAGTGATGGGCCTACTTGCTCTGCACTGCACTGACCTCGAAGAGGAGAATTATGTTTCTGAGGTCTGGAAACACAACCCACATAACACGCACAATCACTCACAGTGTTTCTATGTTTAATGGTAATGCATTATTCAATTTCAAACTGAAAAGAAATCACTTATGTCCACCATTTTTTGTACTCTAAAACAATGTGATTAGTAGTAATAATTAACATGTCGATCAAGACTGAAATAAGCAGTCAGCATTCTGGCTGAGGGTTCTCGTAGCCTGAGTCGTCAACTTAGAAAACCTTAGGAAACAATCCTGCGGACAACTTGCGGAAATGGAGCTCTACAGTGTAGAAACAAAACTTACCGTACTGATGCATCTCATATGCCACCTAGAAGTTTCTCCTCTTTTTCATGTGAATCCATGAGTCTGGTTCTAACATATATGGCTGATCTTCTCCAATGTTTTTACACGCCACTGTACAGCATATAGTAAACTTGTTTAAAAGTCATAAGATGATGGGGCAGGTAAGCTGCAGGTAAGCGGCAAAGTGGTGAGTGGAGATGGGGTGAGACCTAGTACATTCATAGATCCCCACAATAAGATGAAACAAAGGTGAAGAAACAGAAACAAAACATACGTTTTTAAGGGTTTAATCAATAGAGGGAGCAGGTGTTTAAAAAGGGGAATTCAAAAACCTTTGAGGACTTAAAAACTTCAGTCCAGATTTTACCATGAGATGGCAGCAAATACCTCCCACATGCGTACCATTGGCCTACATGATAGCACATTAATGCTTAATAATGTACATTAAATATAGTTATGGGTGCAGTCCTGTATGTAGTATGTATGTTGTTTTATTTATTTACTGTAGTTCCTGCTTAATGTAGCTGCGCCCATACATCTATGTATCATGTATACTTTAGTTTTGTAATTTGTTTGTTTGTTTGTTTGTAGGTATGTCATTTTAACTGTTCTCTTTAGGTGCCCATCATCCTGTCACCAATACTTAAAATGTCTATCCCTACATAAAGAGGCAAATTGGCCCTAAAACAATATGTTAATGAAAATACATATTCTGTCTGCTTTAAATTTATAGTAGTAGCCTGTACCAGTAGGTGGCATTAAAAACCTACCAGATGTCAAGCCCTTCACCAGCCAGGAGATACTGAAAGCATCACACTCCCACCGCCTCACTCTTGCTCTCTCTGTAACAGTGTCACCCCAAAGATCTTGCTGGGTTTTACTAGACCGTTTTACAACTGATACAATAAATCACTTCTAGTTTTATTATTTATTTATTTTTTTAACCATTGTCTCTAATTTTTTCTAATTTTCTTGATGCAAGTTAAACTACTCTACATTTATACAGATATACATTTGCCATTTGTGTAATACATCTATCTAAAACTAATGGGCTCTGATTTGTCAGTTTTAATAATATGCCTCAGTATAACTTCTCGAATACAGTACACAGCTGATCCTTTCCTTAGAACCTTAATCCATAAGGAAAACCCAATAAGAGCAACAGAAGAGTGATCTCTCTTCCAGGAGAGACATACAGACAGAATGTTGCGTGAGATGAGTAGTCCAACATAGTAAAATTCCATCATGATAATGAAATCAATGGTCGTACACAGAAAAAATAGACAGGGAATAAGCCATTAAATCTTATTGCCAAAAAACCATATGACAATGGCTTTTTGGTCTTTTTTAGACTGTTTGTGGCGCTTTTGCGTAGCATTGCACTATACAGAGAGGTGAAATTGTTATTTACCATACCCTGAATTAGAGTATATTACCGGTGGGGCTCGAAATAATATGATATAACACATAGAACATGGTACAATTCATCACTACCACAAACAGCAGCTTCCAAAACGACCTTTCTAAAATAAAATCCCCTTCATGACAAAGGATTATTACAGGACTGTTGTATTAGACTATTTTATTTTACTGTGGTCTACTTTGTAGATACATCATCATGGAAATACCCGTATTCATATCAAATGAAGTAGTGTAAAATAATCAGGCATTTTTGTCTATAAGCATGGTCCTAGATATAGACTGACATTGGAAATTCTGATACTTAACTTAGCTCTCTTCAACACATGCACACTTGCATGTTCAAAGGGTGATGCTGAACTAATTCAATGTTAAAGCTGTTTTGTATGGTGATGAGATCTGGAGCCTTGCTCCTGCAATTGATCCTTTCATCCCGAACAGAACTAACCACCTTTTCCTGTCTTTTTTCTACCATCTCTGTTTCTCTTTTGTCTCTTCGTCTGCTCGATCACATCCATTTATTCCAAATGAAATCCATTCCGGCTAGCTCTGATCCCAAATATGCTCCCTTTTCTGGTTCGTCGTTTTCTTTTCTCATTCTCCACTTGTTCTGACACTTTACTGCTACTGAGTCGTCACGCCGATTTACAAAATGGCCGACTGTGGCATAGCTGTGTATTTTTTTTTCTTTGCTTCGGTGTGCTTGTTGTTAAAGACAAATGGCGGAACATTTTTTCCGCTACCCTCCTTACCTCCCCCTCAGCTTCCGTAGGATAACAAATTGTTAAAAAAGGACAAAGCCGTACATCTGTGCCTGTGTGTCTTTGTGTATCTGTCTGTTTGTGTCTATGAACAAGTGCGTGTCCATCTATTGACTCAGCAGGGGTTCTGTGTGTGTGTGCGCGCGCGTGTATTTGTACGCGTGCATGAACTTTGTTAAGATACGTTTTTTTGTGTGTACACTCAGCAAGGATCCTGTGTAAGTATTTTTTGTGGGTCTGTGTTGTTCTGTTTTTATGTGTTTGTGTGTATGTGTGTGTGCAAAGTTTTTGTGTTTTTATTATGTTGTAGAGATGCTAACAGATGAGCAATACTTGCATTTTTCTGTGTTTGTGTGTGTATGAATGTGTCTTCTCACAGCAGGGGTTCTCCTGCTGCAGCCCTGCTGATTGGAGTGTGAGGGCTGGGTTTAGTTACCATGGTAACTGCTATATACTTCGATCACTCCACCCCATGCCCCCCCAGACGACACACACTTGAGTCTGTCTGTCTTTTCTGGATAACTCTCTCCTTTCTGTCTGTCCACTTACTTTCACTTCTCTCCCATCTCTTCTATCTGCCTTTGTCCGTCACTTTGTCAATCTCTTCAAATAGAACTAAGCAAGATTAAAATTAATGGAATAATGTTACCAACACAAGCTATATGCTTTTCTTATGCAATGTAGGGAAGATGTTATTTGAAACGCACTAGATAGGATTTAGAATTAAATGTGATAAACTTTCCTGGCACTATTTCTAGGAAGACCCTACTTGAAGCATTTGGAAATACTTCTTGGAAGGACAAGATTAGATTTTGAACCACTTATATATGTTTAATATCTGAAATCTAGTTTGATTTGCGTCATTCAAAACCTACAATTCAGTACAGATTCACATGTATAGGTACAGTATGTGTGGTCTAACAAGAAATATTGCAGAGGTGCTTCCTGGACATACTGTATAACTAACCTAATCCCATAATTAAAATTCTGCATTGACTCATTAACAAAACAATTTTTTAGGTCAGTACATTTTTGCTTCGAATATTTGAGCAATTTACTGCCAATTTACTGCAGCCATTTACTGTCTTGTTTTATCATTTCCATGTGTTTTATACCTCTTCTACGCCCACGACCCAATTTGCAAAGGGTTCATCTTAAAGACATCTCAGTAAAAGTTAAGCATGTAAATTTAAAGTTTAATGGAAATTCTGCAATTGATATACCTAAGATACAGAAATGTTGAAATGATTGTAGTGGATTGCTTCATCCAGCAAAGTATATGTAATCCTTTGGGACAAATATACCTGTCCAAGTTATGTTTACTGAAAGATCTTATTTTTGCCACTGACGGGCTTGGTTTTTCTCTGTAATTGTATGGTATTATGGATAGGATCCTTACAGAGATGAGTATGATCCTTCTTGCATAACCAAAAACAGCTATTTTAACACGCTGTTCTAGCCCCCTAGAGTCCTGAGACAAACGCTGTACTTTTACCACTCAACACACAGGAATTGCTGGTCTGCTGCTAGTTTGATCAGCTGTTTTGTATTATTCTATAGTTTAGTTTATCGACAGGGCAGGGTCGACAGTGACATTGATCATTTACATAAACTGAAAATATGCTCGCATCAGATTTTGCGAAATCACCATGTTCCATCTGTAGTCCTACATTTAATAAATTGACAAAAGTCATGCAAGTACAGTACTGAATACACAAAATTAAGAAGACAACAATAAACACAGGAGAATAGTTTAACACTGGACTCACAAAATCCATCTTAAATATACAGTAACTACAGTTTAAGATGACCAGGTTCAAGATGCTATCTTCTGTAATGGAATCGGGTGGAACACTATGATACACAAAATCAATATAAAATACACAATTCTACAATTAAAGTGTTGAAGATAAACACTGCATATTACAAAGGTGTGATATGCACACAATGTACTCAATGACTATATTTAAGGTGACTGAGATGGTAAGATGTCTAAATAAGAATCAGAATCAGAATCCTTTTTATTGTCATTGTACAAGTGTACAAAAAAATTATAAAAGCAACCGAGTATGACAAACAACATATATTGTGAATAAAAAGTACAAGCAGCAGTACTTAAAAAGAAGAAAGAAGCATTAAAGAAGCATTACTCAATAAAAAAATATGTCCAAAAAATATGTATGACTTAAGGGTTTTAGCACACAGATTTAAAAATACTAGAATTACTCGTAGAGCAAGTTTTGTTGTGAAGGTGGGTACTGCATTACTGCTTTCAGTAATGTCTTCAGTATTGCCAGTCTGGTTTTAGTTCAGTTTAGGCAAAGTGTGAATTGTTGGTCTTTATAGGACAGATAATGTGACAACCTTTTCAATCTATTCAATCTTTAAACACCTGGCTGTCTCAAGGGTGTACATAAATAAGTACATAAGTATTTAGACAGGACATAACTGGATAAAAACTTAATACATAACATAATACTTGAAGGGTGGAACCCATGGATATCACCAAATACTGAGCTTCCTCCCTTGAGATGCTTTGCCAGGCCTTTACTGCAGCTACCTCCAGTTGCTGCTTGATGGTAGGTCTTTCTGCGTTCAGTAACTGAAAAGCTGCCTTATTTGGTGGACATCAGGTTAATGACTTAGCCACTGATGAATATCCCACTTCTTTGTCTTGCAAAGATGTTGATTTATGTTTTGGGTCATTATCCATCTCCACCCTGAAGCAGTGTCCTATATTTTTTTTTTTTGCATAATTTGTGTGAATGTGAGCAGAAAGTTAGCCATTGAATTTTTTTTTCTCTCTCACATCCATTGCTGTGGTGTACAGAGGCAAAATAACAAAAATTGTGGCACTGCCCAAATACTGATGGACCTAAACTTACAGTTCCTATGAGGAAACTCCCCTGTGCTGTATTGGGACATCATTCTTGTCTCTGCAGCACCTTATGAGCGTTGTTTATGGATGTTAATTAAATTCAAATGTTTTCATATGTGTAGTCAGTGTGTTAATTGATCTGAGAGAATGTTGATGCTGAGATAATGTGTTTTGGATGTGTTGTGAGTGAGAGAAAGTGTGTGTGTTTGTTTGTTTTTTATGTATTTTTTCTCTATTTTAGCGCAATACACAGTGTTGCATTTCAGCACCCTCTGGCTGAGAGCAGCTGCGTGAGCAGTTTCAAACATATCTCAGAATGTCAACTCCTCCTTAGCCATTTATGTTATAAGTGGGTTCAGCCGAGGAATTGGATGAGAGAGAAGAATGTAGAGCATTGTGGGACAAGGAAGAAGTGACAAATATAACATGTTTGAATAATTTTGATTTAGGTAAAGAAAAAAAGTCAAATGAGATCAAGTTAAATTATAAAATAAGACCATACCACTTATCACAGTACAACAAGTTAGACAAAAAAAAGAGAATGAAAGCAAGTGCGTATGTGTTGGAGTGGTATTATGTGATACATAGGATACATACATAGAGGACAAAAGACAAGAAGTAGAGTGTAGAGGAAGGAGAATTGGGAAGCAGAGATGGAAAGAGAAAAAGGAGATAGACGAGAGGGAGAAAATAGATGAGTGAGACAGAACTTGCATCAGATCACAGACTAGGGAAGCTGGCAGTAGTGCTAATGGCAGGAAGCAGTTAGCCAGCCAGCAAGGCTCTCTCTGCATATATTTAACTATGGTGTGTTAGCATGTATAATTACATGAACTTGTGTACATGGTTAAATGTGCATATATTTGATGCTATGAATTTGTTGAAAGTGTTTTTGTACATGTATGTATACTAGAAGTAGGACTTTGTTTTGTCCTTTTTTAATTGTATCACAATACTGGGGCACCGATTTGATTTGTATTGCGATTTTGAAAATATTTCAAATTGAAAGTATTATTGTGATTTATTTTTTCTTCTTCTAAAAACAAAACTTGTGTTAAATAATATACTTTCATAGACAAGATACAATTAGGTTAGGAAGAATCTGGATACTTCTGGATGAGTAAATTAATATTTATTTATTATTTTTCTACATAGAATATATTTTGTCTTATCAGCTGTTGCAGAGATATCTGAATGTTAAAGGCAGATTATGCCTTTACATAGGATATACTGTATTTGCAACTACTGATTAAATTGTGTGAATTTCAAAAAGTTTATCTCTGCCGAATTTAACATATTCCATTTGTATTCTAAGACTACACATGAAGGAGCACTACTGTTGTGAAAGTGATCCTTGAATAAAGCACTGTTGTGATAATGCTATTGACCAAATTGTCATGTTATACGTTTCAGTTTTAAAGAGAATTTTTTTTAAATTATTTCTTCATTTGATTTCGCAAGAATATAATGGAAAAGTAACAGAATCTCCCATTTCCTCTTTTTCCAGACTGTGTCCACACTAACAGACCTGTTGAGAGACAACCTTAGGAATAGTAAAATAAAGCAGTTTCTCCTTCCACCACTCGGGGAGTTCCTCTACCTCATCACCTCTCAGGTAGACTCTACTGAAAACAGAAACATAAAGGCAAAAAAGAAACTGAGAACATATTAATGTGCAAGCTTTTTGTAAATTAAACAAACATTAGCACTATGAGTATGTACAAACTTTTCTAGCCTCTTTAGAAATTGTCATTGTTCCACAACAATGAAAAAATTCCTTACTGTTTTATCTTGCTAAATACGTATTAAATTGAACATTTTACCATTTAATAAGTTAAGCTGACCACAGATAAAAATCACTGGTGAAAGTCAGCTGTCTGTACCTTTCACAAACATTTTGAGGTAATTAATTTGGCATCCTGAAGTAGATCATTTTTGTTATTTAAATCAAAGACACGTACTTTTAATATACTGTGCAATTACATATTTGTTTTAGCTTACTGTTTTAACTTTTTCAGATAAAACAATACCTTTGTTTTTTGCATACTGCTGAGACTTAATACAAGGCAAAATCTAGAAAAGTTGGGACAGTGTGTATAGCATAAATCAAACAAAAAGTTATATTTAGCAGCCAATACGTGTTGATCAATACTTAGTAGAAAACATTCAAAAACAAACATATGGCAACATGCAGTTGGTAAAATAACCTGTTTTAACCTCATTGATTTCATATAAATACTGCATTTGCTTATCCTAATTTTGATGCCAGCAAACAGAAGTTGGGACAGGGGCAACAATAGCAAAATTTATGGAATGCACTATTTTTAGATCATTCCATAGGTAAACATATTAATTGGTAACAGGTGATTAGGTATAAAGGGGGTAACATCAAAAGTCTGTGGTTCACAAGCAAGGATGAGGGGAGATTCACCGTTTGTGAGATATTTGAGGATATTATAACATAGGGAAGACTTTAAAAAACACAGTTTGTTTGCAAAATTTTTTTCTCAGTTTTATTTACATTCTATACATTTCCCATTTTTCTAATACATGCAGCAAGACCTCCAAGCTGTGTCAACATTAAAGAAAGATCAGCCCACACCTGTTGTCATTCTAGTGCCTGTATTTCT
>KV751343.1:2206850-2223829 GCA_001698575.1 Mola mola
CATAATAATGTCAAATTTATTAACTGACATGAGATTATCATCTGTGTAGGACTGTATAAAGATGCCAAGAAACCAATTTGGTTTTTACTCTCTTACTCTGGCATAAATTTTACTCTTTTAACAACAAACAAAATTGATTGACAACTTTTAGTGCTTACCATAGTGGCCAATATCAGGACCATTAACCCACAAAGTCAGCTGAGGAAGTTTGACATAGAATTGGACTGTGTAAAAAAAAAAAAAGTTCAATTAACGTGTTTTCTGTGATCCAATTTATAATAATGTTTTTAGAAAGTTTTTTTCGGCATGTGGAATTACTGCTTTCTTTTGAGTAAATGAATCTTAGTGGATTGAGCAAAACACTAATGGCAGATGCAAGAAAGATCCAAAGACATTTTCTTATTACTTCAGTAAGAAATGCCAATCACAAGTAAAATGAATGAAATTTAGGGCTCAGTTATTAGGTAATAGAGTTTAAATTTGCATGCTAACTAAATTGAATTGAAAACGAATTGACCTCCAGCCTTGAAAATTACAAAAGAAAGAGTATAGGAGCCCTTGTTTGACTCAGCAGAAAAGGTGATCCCAATTTATTTCTTGATAACCTCAGTGTAGTCAGGCAAGTTGATTAGGAGCAAGATTTTTGCTTGCCCCACTGTTGAATAACCTTAAAAACATCAAGCACTATGCCTGATTACACTTAATACTCGTGTGAATAATCTCATCACTATCCTGTAGAGTGATTCAATAAACTGACTTTGCAGCTCCTAAAAAAGTGCTTGTGTTTTTCTAACAGTGGAAGTGTATCCTTTATAAATAATAACGAAACAATAAACTAATTAATGAACCTCCATCAGAGATCAGGAGTATTTGCTAAACAGTATCTTAAACACATCAATTATCAAACAGTTTTTGTGCAGACGATTGAAATATCATACAAAACAAGTGACAAAGTACTTTATATTGTACCTTATTTCAGTTATTCCACAATTTGTGAATGAAGCACACAGAGCAAGATATTAAGATAATGTAATTGGAGTGATGACAGAGTTATCTCAATGTGCTGGTAAGTTTTGTGAGCCTTTAAATTAACTTCTATGTCAGTAGAGAGAAGTGACATGAATGAAATGCATGCTTTGGTAATGAGAAGGATAGAGACTAATTGTTTGCTCCTAGGTCTGTCATTGTCCAATCATGAATAAGCACATGTGTCATCCCAGGTCACATCAGCATTGTGATAGTCCTTAAAGATCTGGTTGTAAATGTAAGACTATTAAAATATTATAAGTCTTTTGTTTTACTAATAATCTCATTAATAGGTAGCTCTGAAAGCAGAAGGCTGGCAAAAACAATGGCAAGCAGACATTCAAGTGTACAATTGTTTGCCTCCCTTCAGCAGCATACATACACTGTGTCGACAGTACTCGTTATTAAAACACTTGGACAATCGGGTGATGTTTGACATTGATGATTTACTGTAACGTTTGTGGACTTCGTAAACCAGGTTCGTCTTTTAATTCTTTGACTTTATGATTTTCTTGTTGAACTTGTGAACATGATATCTCAAGAATGCTCTGAGGGATTTTCTTCCAACTTTGCATAAATGTCCACTCTGACCTGAAGATGAACTGATTAGATTTTAGAGGTCAAAGGTCACTTTGATCTTGAAATCTTGTGAGCACAATATTTCAAAAATGTATTAACTGATTTTTGTCAAATTTGGCACAAACCTACAACTGGTGAATGTGGTGAAAGGTTAATTTTGTACATTTTGACCTTTTGTCAAAGGTCACTGTGACCTTACATATAGTGAGGCTGCAGTATAGCGATTTTTTTTTGGCCAGTGTGAAAGGGGCATTAGAGACAACAACCTGGTCTCCTACCTTTGCAAACAGAGTGCTTGCTTGTGTTATAAATTCAGTCAAATCTTTGCTATTTTGCACCCTACTACCGAGAAGCATATGACAGTCTACACTATCTTTATGTAACCACTTTTTTTAATCCAATTCAATTACTACCATTAACATTTTTCATTGTATCTCATATCCAGATATCAAATCCAGGTCTATTACAAAATATACATCTAACATTAAAAAAAATTGAATAAAAATACACCCCCAGCGCTTCTTGTTGACCCACAACTGTACTTCCACTGTCTCCTTCGTGTGCCTTGCAGAGGTATATAACTTGCAGGCGATAATGTTTCTAGTTTGAGTTGTGGGATGGTCCTGAAAATGTCCCCAGGTAAAATCAAATGCTCTTTCTTCTTGTGTGGCATCAGTCAGTGCATACATTAATTATCTTGGGGTTTTTAGATACTATTGGCAACATAAATCACAGAATTGCTATTTTATGACAATATATATCAGTTGAAAGATATTTTCTATTAAAAAAATATTGCTTGATGTCCAATGAGTATTAAATAAGGATTGTTCTGAAAATAATCAAAATATATTTAGTTCTACTGTATTTTTTCAGATTTTTATTATTTGAAAGAGTGAGATGATTGAATACAACCAAGCAAAATAAAGACAAATATATGTATAATGCCCACATATATTTCAATGTAAAAATCAATATTTTGAATGTAAATAAGTCAACTGAATAAATAGTCATGAACGCATGTTCACACACAGACATGTTAACCAAGTAATCAAGATGTCACGGCTCCTCTTACTCCCCTCTCCCCTCCCTGACTTGGCCCTTTCTTGCCCTTTTCCTCTCTCTGCTCCTCTTGCATCTCCTCCATGGTATCCCTCTGCCTGTCTCTGACTCTCTCTGCTCCTCCACTGCCCCTGCCCCCCTTTCCGTACCCCCTCCTCTTCTCTCCTCTCACCCTTTCTCCCCGTCTTCTCTATGTCTCTCTATCAGGAGAAGAAGAGAGGCTCCCCAGAGGGACTGTGGTTCGTTCCCGCTGCCGCCTACACTGGCTTAATGAGGAGCCTGCGGGAAGGGGTGAGTGTCTCTGTGTAAGTCTGCGTGTGTCTGTTTCTGTGTCTGCGCCTGTGTAGCAGTGACTAAGTCTCTCTCACTGTGTGTGTGTGTGTGTGTGTGCATATGTGGCAGGGGATCCCTCTGAACGGTAATGATGAGGCAGCTGTGAGGGCCTAAAGCGTTGTTTGCCAGCTGCAAGTCAAGGGCATGCAGAGCAGTCACACACACATGCACACACACACACACACACTCTTACCTGCATCAAACACAACCCTTTACTGCTCAGCAGCCTGACCTCAGCAGCAATTAGGACCCTCCAGACACACACATTAGATGGAAAAGAAACACAAGCAGAAATATACTGTAGGTAGCTCTTTCCTTTTTAGCTGGCTGTCTCACTTTATTTTTTGCTTTTTTTTTACCATCTCCTTTCTTTTTCTAGATCACTATTCTTCCTTTCTAAAAAAAGAAAGACAATTTTTTGCTCTTTGTTGGTATAATTGTCGCTAGTAATAAAGATGTGTCCTAAAATTTGAATAGATATACAGCCAAGGTATACATTTTGGCATCATATACACATTTGGTCCTGTTGTGCAGCCTTTGTGTAACTTCAGCAATGACTACTGCTGCAAGTTTTGCTTTACTTGTTTTTGTATTAAAATGCACAGCCGAGCACTCGCGTGTCACAATATAAGTTATTACATCATGGTTCTTACATATAAGTTGACAGTTTATTGTTCTTAAATTGTGGATAATTGTCTGTACATAAGGATGAGACTGATGGATGCAGTAAACAGGTAGAGGGAGAGAAGGAGATGGATGGATGTTATTTTGTCTCTCTGAGGTAAAAGGGGTCTTACTGTGGTGGCCCACTATAGCAGAATGAATATAGATGAAACTCTGGCCTGCACAGTTGCCAGCTAGTACCTACTGTTGCTTCATTACCACTGGGAGTGTAGTAGAGGGGTAGATGAACAGAGGAAGGGTGTGTGTGACAGGAGCAGGGAGAGGGGTTGAGGGGAGGAGAGAGGAGGTTGACTTATTTATCATTATTGAGCTGTGAGAGTAGGAAACACACACATTCACGTACACACTGCCTTAGGGACCCAGCACTCATCTCCAGACCTATCCTTCCTCCCATCTTTTTCCACCTCCCCCTCTCACCCTCACTCTGTTTCTGCCTCACCCTGACTAGCTGTTATTGTATTTGCTATTACATTACATTGCAGTCTAAATGATCTAAATATGTGCCATGGATTAAGACAAATATTTCGTTCGCTGGAGTTAAAAGGTGGCCACAACATAACTTACTATAGTCCTGCTTAGTTGCATCGTCAAAATACTGTAACATTCCTAATGCAAAAAACACCATATATTTTTGGGCCAGTATGAGGAACACTGAAAATTTCCATGGTCATGGATTTCTTTGTATTGCAGCATGATCACAGATTGGATTTGCTAATCCTTTGAATTTTGCGAGCAATGTCTTTAAATGAATGAATGCTTAGTTGTCTGTGTTGTCTGTCAAAGTGATCAACTCCAAGTCTTGCTCCTTACAGCTAGCATAATTTCTTCTGTATTTTATAAAAAATATTACATGATTCCATTCATTCCCCTATAGTCAATATGAGTATGACAACAAACGTGTCGGTATGCAGTTTCCAGTTGACTTAGCTGGTAGACAACGAGAAAGAAGGAAGTATTGCCACCAATTCCACAGTTATTAAATGTACCACTGTATTCACCTTCTAGTTGCTAACTTTGTCGGCCTTATATTTGTGCTAGCTGACAGTCCTCCGTTTCTATGGGTGGTGGCATACAGCTGCATGTGCTTTCTCCTCATTAGAAACAACTGATACTCAATACAGAGTAAAGTAAAATAAAATTCACAATAAATATTCTTGACATCAACAGTGGATAGATTTATTTTGTATTCAAATGGTATTGACAGGTATTGGCAATTTTTTTGACAGCCCTATTATCTGTTGTAGTAAGTGACCAGCTGTCCTTCTTGTTGTAACTGTTTCTTGTTTGTCCAGCGTATCGTGTCAGGGGTGTCTAAATATTTAGTTATGCCATTCTAGTCGCGTTGTCTGGAGGAGACTGTCTACTAATTTGATATATGTATGTAAAACCGGTACCACGCACTGTGGCATGACAGTGTTGAGATACAATTCCAAGACCCTGCCTAATGTGCTCTAGGCAGTGTGGTTTTGAAGCGTTTTTTCACCCCTATGGATCACCCCAGCTTCCTGTGCTGCTGTTGAGAGTTTTCCCGATTTACAAATAATGCACTGGAGATTGGGATAGAAATGGTTGTACTAGAAGAAAGGGTTGACTGGAAGGACACAGGGCCAAAGCAAGAATTGGTGGATGGTGGTGGACGCATGAAGTGACAGGAAGGAAGAGAGAGAAGTATCAGTGTCATGGGAGGGGGAGAAGACATGACAGGGAGTCATAGAGAGAGAGAGAGAGAGTGTTGTACTTGCAGAAGGGAGTATATGGCAGGGAGTGAAAGGTAGGTTTCCAGGCCAGACTTGAGTTGCAGGAAATTATTTATGAGCCTGAACAAGATGACGCTTCTGCTGCCTATGATGAAAAATCTCTGTGTGTGTGTCTGGGCATGTGTGTGCACAGAACTGGTGTGTGAACACTATTACAGTGATAGAAGCCAGGGGGCAGAAGGCAGATATCTCCGTCACAACCATGCACAAACACACACACACACCAGTGGTGAGGCTATTAATGATTTATCACAATCTTACACAAAAGAGAAAAGAATAGAGGAGGGACTCTCTAGGACAGTCATGGGTCCTGCCCTTGTGTCTCAGGATGACCACTCCGTCTGTATACACGCACTTTCACACCCAAATTTATTCATAGTGCGTGCAAAGCATTGTCTGGTATATTACACAGTGGCATGTGTTACCATGTTGTGCTAATTAAAATATTTCTTAAATGAGGCTGGTACTTTCCTTCACTTAAAAAGGAAGGACAGTGACTAATAATGCTGCAAGCTTGTCTTTTTGCCCATTTCACCTCTTTTGCGTTTTTATTAGCCATCCAATTTTACTACTTCATATTTTGTTTCTGTACTGTTTGTATGGCTCTCTCTATTTACCTGTGTAACTGTATCTCTTTTCTGTAACATTTCCGCCTCTACTTAGTGGTGTATTCTGTTTTGTACACGTCTTTTCCTCTTCCTTCATGCTTCAAGTGTGTTTTAAGGCCTGTTAATCAGACACTCTGTCTCTCTTTTTGAGTGCGGCTATTAGTGGTATTAGATATGATGTTTGCAGCTGATAGATGGTGTCTGTGTCTCTGCCATAGGGGATCATTTTAAACCAGGTGCACTGACTTCTAAAGGACTTTAATTACAGAGGGAAACCACATCAGACATGTGATCACAGGCACTCGTGTACACACAGGCATGCACACAAATCCTGCATCAGGTCATGTGATGTAGTTTTTGTGATGCGTATCTCTTTGTACTTGAGACTCAGTGGCCAGGTGCAAACATGTTTGAATATAAAACAAATCTACTGAAAGACTTGAAGACAGGATTTTTTTTTTCCTTTTACTTCATACCTGCCTTTCCTTTTAACTCTTCTCATCTGAAAACAGAGACTTACCTAACTTTCTTATTTGTAACCCTAAACTACATAAAAGGCAGATTTGCAATTTAACCCGATTGCCAGAAGGCCACTAGGTCCTGTTCAAACCTGAGAAAAAAGATGGATCTCCTTTAAACTGGATACACCTTAGAACTCTATGCTGTTTTATAAATTTACAATTGATAATTTGAAATCATATTTTGGCTAATGAACTTAAATTAGGTGTATGACAGTGGGTTTAACAGAATCTCACTGATCCTGATTCGACAAAGATCCTGATCTCAGGTTGGGGTGCAGTTGGTCTTTGGATTATTTGCAAAATGTAGCCATCATAGTATGAAATGAAAAAAATGAAAAAAGGACGATTGAGATGATTGTTGTGTTTCAGTCTGGTGTGATAAGTGACTTATTTTAAAGACATCTTTTTTTTTCTTTAATGACTGTGACTTTGGGCATTTTCAGTGGAATAACTGGTAAACTGGACATGCTTGTCATACTGTAGAAGTGAATCATTACAATGTAATTTTCACTGCAATTTTGTCAATCTGCTGCAACAAGTATTTATTGGCATTGTTTTATTGCAGCTCTACTTGCACCAAGGTAGATCTTGTCTTTATTCTCCTTTCACTCACAACAGCCTTCACCAGTGTTGATAGTAGAGGTGACCTTGAGGAGTCGAATATTCGATGATTCGATATAGGGAGCCTGATTCAATGGCCAATCTCACAGTCAAATTGTCGCAACCAGGATAATTCCACTCTATATGGGGGCACTGAAGGAGTGATTTTACATAGAATACTAGTTTTCTCCCAATAAATCAAGATAGACAGCCTATTTTGGAAAAAAAAATCAATGTATTAAAAATACTGTAAATAGCTTGTGTGCTTTTAATTAATCTCCTCGGTGTACATGAATAAATCACCACAGTAGAAAATGATCCAATTTTGCGGCACCATCATCACAGCATAACAACTGGGATTTTTTTTTTTAACTATTTAACCATATAAAGGGCTTATCACACTGTGCCGCCTCCAGTCATTTCAATGAGGAAAGGCTCCCTTCCCTCATTGAAATGACTGGAGGCGGCAAGGAAGAGGTGTTGAAAGTAGCAGGAGGACCTGTGCACGTTCACATGGGCGGCAACCACTTCTTGGTCCTATAGCCACTTTTGACACTTTTCTGCTGCCTTATTGAAAAAACCGAAAAGAGAAATTACTTAGAAAATGACTGATTTTGTCCCACTGGATATGAGGCCCCTGAACATTTTTGAGGGTGAAGGTTTTTAAAGAGTTAATGTCGCATTCGAGCCAGGTTACACAGGGCCCAAAAGAGAGACAGTGATGCATGTGGTGAATGCAAAATACACATCCACAACAGAAGAAATATGGTATTTAAGGTCAACGCTGCAAGACTTTTCATATGATGAGTGAAAAAGTGATGCAAAATAAAGATGCTAAATTGTTTAATTGCGCATCTCACCCTTTTGATTGGTGTGGTAACAAATGAAAGCCATTATTGCCAATGTGAATGTGGCTCAGTGAGCAAATGAATAAACAAATGACTGGACTATCAGTCCACGATGGACAAGACCTGACCAATCAGATTCGACTATGCAAATTTTTAGTCAGGGACACCCCTATTTGATACGCTCTTTCTTTTGAGGTAATACTAATCAGATACAGCTGTGGGTGGGACATGGAGGGAGACTAGAGAGGGAGGGAGACCAAATATTTATTAAGAGCTGATATTACTGTTTTTTATTCAATGAAATAAATACGATTTTACATTAAATTATAATTCATCTATGGTTTTGATGCAATGTTTGTCCACTTCCTACAATTTAAAAAAAAAAAAAAAAAAAAAAAAAAAAAAAAAAAAAATGAAGCCAAAATATTCTGTGCACATGTGCTGCCATCTTGCATTGGTGATGTAATTTGGAGCCAGAGTCTGTAGAGTAGCCGCCATGGTAGAATGTCCTCAACCACACACCAATAATAAGCAAAGTTCATCTGTCTAATTGTGATAAATCATCCCATTTTTGTAGTATTGAATAATTAATAACAGTACGGAAATTCAAGAGAAAATTAACACCCAAACAGTGTGTTAGGAAGCACCTCAAATAAGTCGACATTTCAGGAAAATTGTATTTGGGGTTTATTTTAAGATTTTAGTTTTGCCCATATACTATCTGATATTGGCGTTTCTTACCTGTACTGCAACACACCACCGGGGGTGTGTTGTTTTTTTTTTTTACTTTGCTTTTGGGCAGCACTCATGCCAACCAACTTTATTTACAGCCAATAGTACTGACAGCAAAATACAGCATATTTGAATTAATCTAACCCATAATTCTTTATTCCTTTTTAGCAAATCTAAAAAAAAAAAAAATTGTCTGATCCGTTACTCAATCCGTTGCATCCCTAATCAGTACAGGACGTTTTAAGTGAAGGTGTATGGGAGTAGGCATGTACTCATATACTTAGATTTGCCAAAGACAGCGTTGGAAACCTGAACCTCAATGATTATATTTGTAATTGATGAATGAAATGTTTGGGGGGGGGTTTTATTCTTTTTTTAAACATACAGAGAAGCCAGGATTCAAGTTATATCCAGGATTATTTTATAATCTTGATCATTCTTTTATAGATTGTTTAAAGTTGTTTGGCAACTCAATATTAGGTTTTCAGAGTATTTTATGTCTCTGCAGCACTGATAGCTGTGGCCAGAGACACTGTGCTTTTGGGTTGTTTGTCTATCTTACCCATTCTCTTGAGCTGAACACCTTGACAGAAGATCTTCAAATATAGCACAATGATTTACTTGAACCCAAAGATGGAATGATTAGATTTTGGTAGTTAGACCTCAAAGGTCAAGGTCACTGTGACCCAAAGTCAGTCCCATTCTCATGAACATGATATTTTTACATGTGAACATTTGTATTCAATTCCTCCATTCTTGATATTAATCATTTTGTTTTTCGATTTCCTAAACAGGATTGTACACAGTAGAGGGACAAACGAAAGGGAAAAATAATGAAATTTAGTTTGACTGTCAGCCTTGAGGAAGTCTTTTTACTCTGAGGAAAAAAAAAATAGCTAATGGAAATAATCAAATAATCATATACTTGCCAAAGTCTATGTAAAGGCAAACAATCTTAGATGACCTTCGTAGCCATGTTTCCAGGAAAGCCACTGCAAAAATGTTACTTTAAGGTCTTTAAATTTGACTTTGTAGAAATGTTATGTTTAAATAGGGCACTGAGCATAATATAATGGGTGTTGTTTTTAGATGCACTTGTTTCACATGCTGTGAGAAATTATAATGAGTCTTTCCTCTTTCTCCTGCATTTCTCTGTCTGCATGATAATGATGGAGTTTCTTGCATGAGCTACTTGTTTTTCACTTCATGTAAGGATATCTCCCTTGCTCAATCTCTCCTCTTTTTGTAAGTCCCCCACATTCTTTTTCCCTCTGTGTAGTTCCTGGCAGGGCTACAGTCTATTAAACACACAGACAGCGCGTGCTCCCCCGTGGGCTCATTAGTGAGCTGGCCCGCACAGCCGGGGGAATGCTGGAACAGACCATTCTACTGGTTCCCGGAGGGGTGCTAGAGGATTCGTTCATGTTGTTGCTCTACGTTCCCCTTGGTGATGAATACACAATGTGATGTCCTATATTGGATTAATAGATGGTTATTTAAACTATCAGTTATGATTAGAGTTCCCATGTGGTTGAATAGAATGTGCCTTTAATTTCTGTAAAATGTTAACTTACGATCACATCCCGACCATTATTGCATTGTTAAATGTCAAAGTTAGACTGATGCCTCTGTCGGAAAATCCCAATTTTTCTCAATTCTTGAAGATTCACTTTGTTTTGGACATAAGGTCTGTACAGATTGAGGTAAATCTTTTAGTGAAAAATGATAATTACTAACAACCTGCTCTTTCTAGCTACATCTAATTGAATTGAATTATATTTTAGAAGTTTATCGACATTTGTATAAAAACTTTTCAAACCTGAACCCTAATCTACATAATTTATATACATTCTCTATACACGGGACATTGTCAGAGTGGTGGAGCTTTATGAAGAGTCATTTGTCGCCAACATGACTCTGTAAAGCAGGTTAAGCCATCTATGGCTGGACAGCTGAAAAGTATTTTGTTTGAATGTGTGTCCCATTGTTGGTGACATGTTAAATTTAATATTCAAATTAAGGTTTCAGCTATTATTATGGAATTTTACAACAAAATACAGTTTTTATGAATAGGCTGTATTGTATCTCATATCTAGGGAGAGTGGAGTCTAAGTGATGTAACTCAGTGAAACACAATAATAACCTGACACATCTGTTCTGCTTCCTGTCTTCCTCCACAATGACTTTCTGGGAAAAACTAATTTCCTCAGCCACAGAGATTTCATTAGCCTGGTCCCATTGTCAGAACCCAAACAATTACTCTCCTGTGAGGCAAAGGTGCTTGGGCACATACAGTATACACAGAGGCATACATGCACAACACTTGCACACCAACATGTGTAAACCTCTCAAAGTTGTGTACTGAGGTGATGTCAAGAGCTAATCTAATAGTTTTTGTGAAACCTGATTTTGCTGCTGATTTTTTAACCTTCTGTCCAAACAATGAACCAGAGAATGTGTTATTCATAATAGCATTGTATTTTATAGAAGAAGAAATTTGTTGCACAAAGCACTGTTTGTATGCTCTTTTATCAACATGTACAATTATATGCACATGCAACACAAGTATGAAAACTAATCTTAATCTTTTTTTACTCAAAATAAAAGCCATTTGCTACTTAGTTTTGTTAGTTTTAGGTAGTTTTCTTGTTACCAATTTGTACTGGCCTTGTAGGTGAATGGAAGGTGCTTCCAAGGCACACGCCCATTTGGTCTTTATGGTCTCATGTGTTTACTATACTAACCTGACATTAGCGTCAGCATCATGTTATCACTGTTTATGACTTTGAATTCAAACTGCAAGATTTTTGACCAGCTCAAAGTCAATTCTACAGGGGAAATTTTTTTTTCATTTTTTTGGTCTAATTTTCCTAAAACTGATGTAACTAATCAATTCTAAAATAGTTTTTATTGTTGTTGACAGTAATTATTTTACTTAATGGACTCTACTGATGTCACCTTTTGTGTAATGTGTTGAGGTGACACTACAGTGAATTAATGTGGTAAGAGATGGTCTTTTTTCTGCTAGTGAGAAATGTTGTGCTTTTCAGATCTAGTTGTTTTAAATTAATTTCAGTTTACAATATCCAGATCTTTATTCTACAGTGATTACAATTGATTCAAGAGGTTTTTTTGTCTTTTGTACAGGATGATTCCATAGTTCATCATATGGCTGCAAAAGCGATAGAGAACATCGCCACTGTTGCTGGCCCCTCCCACCAACTGGTAACCACAGAGATTGGCTCGGCCCTATGGTACCTGTTCACTCACTCCACTGTGGAGGCTGTTAGAGTCACTGCTATCTCTGTAAGTTCACATGCATATACACCAAACACACACACAGATAGCCAATACTAGATGATAAACTAAAGTTGCTGCCGTTGCAAAAGCAAGCTGTTTTTTAAATTATATGTGCATTCATACTAATTGAAAACTAAAGATTAAAGCAGTCAAAGATGGCTGTCTACTTGTACCGTAGCATTGCTGGATTACATCTATTATAAATTTTCTCTCCTCTCTCCTAGTTAAACCCCAGTAATGAAAATGCAAGACCTTGCACTGTTACGTGATGACAAAAGAGTTGTTGCAACTCACCAAATATTTAGATGGGCTACATGGACATCTATGAATTGAGCCCTCATGTGTCATGCTGCAAGTGGATGGGAACCAAATTTATAAACAAAATTCACTATTTCAGTTTGTTTATACATGTTTATCTGCCTGCCTCTATGTCTTCAGTCTCTTTCTAGGCTCGCCCGGGTGGTCCCAGCAGTCTTCTTGGCAGTGATTGACACCTGTGGCCCTGCAGCTATCTTGGAGGGTGTGGGTGGAACAGGGGCCAGGGTCCAGCAGCACCTGCTCACAGCAATGGCAACTGCCTTACTCTCCTCACGCACCCAAACACACCGCTTCACACAGAACAAGGTACGTTTTTACTTATGTTAACAGAATGTCACAGAGTCAAATTCAGACACAAATTACCCTATTTTATTGTTGTTATTATTATTATTAATATTGTGAAATCTTTACTTTGTGCTTCATCTCCCTGTTAGTCTGGCTCTCTTTTTTTCCACACATGGTTAACTGCAGAAACTAATTTGTCAGGAATTGCTTATTTCATTTTTCATAAGACACCCCATCTAGCATGTATGTGAAGTGCTAATCTTGCTAAGGCATGGGGGCTAAAATTGATTTGAAGGTTTTTAAGTTGGAGTCCAGCATTGGTAATTGACTCTGAACTGAATTTATTTGCATTGAGCATTTCCAATTTAACACAAGAATACAAACTTGTACTTCAACTCTGCTCTAATTATACACTGATATGCATTCACCCCCCCCCTTCTCTCTCCTCCTGTCTCTCCCCTGGCACAAAGACAGACAGTCCAAGACTTTGTTTTCTTAGAACTCTGTCTGTTAGGGAGTGTGTGTATGTGTGTGCATGGGAGAGAGCGTATGTGTGCGGGCACTCGCATGCACATACACTAATTTGTAGAGTGTGTCAGTATCTGGGCTAATTGGCTGAATGAACGTGGCTACAGCCTTCTACTTCAGCAAAGCATTATGGGTAGTGGGGAGGGACTTATCAGCTAGGCACACACTCTACTGGGCTTTGAAATTAATTAACTTGGTGTGTCGCCTCATAAACACGCTTGGGTATTCTCTCTCACACACACAGACACACACAGTCCGAAGTGTATGGTATTGGTGATAATGATAATGGTAATGAATTTTGGCCAGTCCCAAATTTTTCCAACCAGTTACCACTGCTGAGCTTATGCTGAGTGCATGGATGTCTAAAGTAGCTGTAGGCATGCAAGTTTGTTTGTGTGTGTTGTATGATAATGTGGAGTCTGAGCTGATTGAGTTTTAGCCTGTTTGTTAATACAGCATCAGAATTTTTTCTGGACACCTTAGGGGAAATGTTAAATTGAATAATTTCCTATTTGAATATATTATATGGATTCATTGCAGTAATACATTTTGATAAGATGAATTTGTTGCATTTTGCTTTATGTACAGTGTACAAATATTTTTTTCTCTTCGTACTCTGAATATAGATACTCAAGTTTGAATTTTATCATGTAAACATTTAGGCAGCCTTTACCTCTGTAAAAAAACCCCAAAAAAACCCAAAAACCCTGCTTCATATACTTGACTTCTATATAGGGCTGTCACTATGAATTATTCTGTATTAATCTGCTCATAAATTGTCAGAAATTTGACTTTTTATGAATATCTTTTGAGTTATTTACTATTGTAAACAACAAAGAAATGCAGCAAATTTCTTCTATTTTAAAAAACTGGAATATGTCTGTGAAGATTCTCAGTCATCCAGGTCATCGTAGTCTGGAACACATTTCTCTTAAGCGAATAACTGACTAGTTTGGCAATTGTACTTCTCTATGAATTGAAAAGTAGAGTACGAATAGTAAAGTAAGATGGACTGTACACCAACAGAAACATTAAAAACTAGCCAGGAAGACTGACTGTTCATGTGTGTGTTTGATCCTTCTAGGATTGGGTGTTGAGGGTGCTGCGCTGTCTGGAAAGTCCATCCACAGTAACAAGAGCCAAAGCATTACTGCTACTGCTGCTACTAATACAAGAAAACACTCACACACTGCTTTACTGCTGTCAACAAAGGTAAATACACACACACGACACACCAGCACATATTTGCACTGCCATGCATGTTGATAGACAAGGTCTTTCCCTCAGTAATACTTCGTAATCAAAACATCCTATTTTCTAGAATATTATAACTACATTCGTTTAATATGACGTAAAACGACTGGAAAGTTAATTTATTGACAGACACTTACTGTCTGTAAAGGTGAAAATGATTCCTGTATAGTATATTTAGCACATATACAAACATCATCATAAGGAAGAGTTGAATTTGTTTTTTAAAATAGTGAAAAGGAATATTGGGGTTTGACTGCTCTTAAATAAAATGTAACAATCTATGTGCACCCAACATAGAGGCAGCTCTGGAATAAATGACTAACACATGGGTCACATGGGATGAGGGGTATTTTTCTGTTTAAGACTTCAATTACTACATAGTGTACCTTCTCCTGTACTGTGGTTTGGACTAGTTCCATCCAGTCTCTCTGTCAGACCACGGCCTAATTAGTTTTTTGGAATGTACGCTCACACATAGACTGAACTGTCAGAGAACAAATAGCATTTGTGAATTCCATTTCAGGGTGGGATTCCCCTTATTCCCCCTAATTATTTAGCTGTTGTTTTCAAAATGTTTTCTTGCCCATCAAAACTGTAGTTAAGACTGAATTCCCTTTTCACTATACACTGTGGTAGGATAAATCTAAAATTGTGCTCCTTGTTTTTTTGGTTTTTGTGTTATATTTCCTTTAAAAGACATCAACATGTGTACTAAGTACCATGTCAGTTACTTTACAGTTAGTTTTTGCATGTTATATAATGTCCTCCCGTTCAAGTCAAGCAGTCCTGTTAGTACAAAAGACATTCCAGGTGGCTAGATTTTACACTGTGAAAATGTCTCAGAGTAGATTCACAGAAATTTATTGAATCAGGCAGTAGATGATCACATCTGAGCGTGTTTAAGTTGTTGTCTTTCTTACATTTTGGGTGCAGAAAAAACAGAACCTAATGTGGAGAAAGAAAAAAGCTTAAATTTCACTTTTGAATACTGAGGAAAAGTGTAGACTTGTTATACAATAAACTAAATTAGATATTCATGAAAAGATTAAACCAACAAATCTAGCGTGCATGTGTCTTCATCGATTGATTTATCTTGAACCAGTGGTTTCACATTCTGTCACAAACAGTCTTTGCATTTCAACACAACTAATTTGTTATTTAAGAACGACTGCTTTTAGAAGGAATATTTACTTCATAAAAATGCTGCCTGGGGTTGCTGGCAAGGCACTCGTACTCTGTGTAACCTTTGCGTTAACTAGCACAGCAGTCGTGGGAATGATAATATAAACATACGTACCCTGGACATTGAGTTTGTGCCTCTGTATGTTGTAACTGTAACTTCAAATGGTTCATTAGCTGGTTGTCCTGTCATTCACCCCGAACTAACTTGCAGTGCAGCTGTGAAGTTGCATGACCCACATGATGACATGCGTATGTATGATATACTGTATATTCTAATACTGTATATACACAGCCAGTTCCCTGTGTAATTTATGACCAGTTGGTATTTCATTTTGAAAATTATGCCCTAGATTACTGATTTATGGATCCTTATAACCGTGCCTGTCTTTACTCTCAATCTGTTTTTCTCTTTCTTGCTGTTTGTTGTTTTCTTTTTATTTAAATGTCTTTTATCCTTCTCTCTTCTTGTATAAGACTTTTTTCATTCCATAGATGCATTTTGTTAGATTGAGTTAGAGTTAGGTATGTCAAAACAACAAATTATTTATAGTTCTTCATAATATTTTTTTTTAATTCCAATCACTTTGGACATAATGCACGGTAATTCTCTATGCTCTCTTGTGTCAGTTATACTACAAGACATGCCAAGACAAACATAACATACAAAAACATATTTATATATATATAAAAACGTCTGATTTTCAACTCCCTTGGCCTAGACTGGAGACTGACTAGTCAGTCTCATATATTTTTACATTTTACACAAGAATTGCACGTCATACTCACAGCAGCGTGTGTCACTGTCCAAATACTTACGTAATACTTACATTGCATTGAGGGACAGTAAGTACACAACAGAAATAAAAGATTTATTTCTCTAATGGATGTATAACAAATTTGGACAAATCCAGGAATATTTTGGAAAACAAAAAAGAGGTAACTTTTGCAGCAGTAAGGATTAAATAAAGCAAATCAAATAAAATGCATCCTTGAAAACTATTGAAAACCCTGAAAACTACAATAGAAATTAGGTGGCATGATTACCTTATTTAGGATCTTTAAGACTGAACCATTCTCTCTGACATTACAGTCCTCTGTTAGATATGCTTGATCTTTTCTTATAATGGTTTTGCTCATATATAGATATAAATACACTTCTGAAAGTCATCCTATTTCCTTTTACACAGAATGAAGATGTTTTATTTCTGATTAGCTTTTTGTCACTGCCTGTCTACTCTCTCTTCCGCTTTCACACACATTTTCCATCTCCTTCCTTTTACTTGCTCTCCCTCTGTTTGCTGTGTTAGAGCTGTCAGAGTTGACCTGCCTGTCCCTCTCCCACCGAGCACCCTGCATGATTCCACC
>KV751343.1:2223890-2242881 GCA_001698575.1 Mola mola
CGTTAAAAAAAAAAAAAAGTGTATGTGTGTGTGTGCTCTTGCCTGTATGAGATAAAATTGCTCGGATGAGGAAGTGTCAGAATTGCCATTGGGATCGGAATGTGGTGGCTTTCACAGAGGCCTGTGCACACGCACACACACACACACACACACACAGAAAGCACAAAGCATGCCACTTGTAGGTCATCTGTGTATGAATCTCCCACAGTGACTGACAGAAAGGTGGCAAGTTTGTCTCTTTATTTAGTAATCAGGAACAATGACTGCTACTCAAATAAAAGAACACACACGTAGAAGTCCAGCAGAGAAAAGTATAGGCAGGCAGACAGACAAGAAACAGGCATAAAGATACAAATAAGAGGCAAATATCTATATATAAGATAAGCATTTTTTATTTGAAACACAGTGTTGGATTTGAGGCTTGAGTATTGTTGAAGAGAGATTTACACTGAACCAAATAAAATCTAAAGGGTCACCTAAGACCAAAAAACAAACGCATGTTCTGTTAACAAACCTACTTTCAGTGTTAGGATGATTGACAGGCTACATCGCCAGTAACAACAACAGTAACTAAACTTGACTTAATAATGTCTAACAGTGTTAAAGGTGTGTTTACATTAGAAATTATTTATAAAACAGCCATAGCAAGTTCAATAATTCAACAAACAGACAAGCTTACTTTTAGACACGCCAATCACATGGCTCTAGTTAAGCCAGTACTCATTTTATGATAATTTCAACAGCTGGTCAGTCAATGAATAAATTAACATAAAATGTTGTACCAAGAGCATGAATCAAATAACTGGTGGTCACTTGAGTTATGTTGTCACAACTGTTGGACGGGTTGACATGAAATTTGGTTATACAGTCTTAGTCTTAGGATACGTTAGCATTACTTTGGTGATCCCTAAACTAGAGCTTGACTAATACACACTTTTTGGGGCCAATAGCGACATTAAAAAGTTAAAAAATATCTGATATTGATATATCAGCCGATATACATACATTTTTTGCAAAGATCCCTCAAATGAGATTAACAATATTTTGTAACAATGACGAACTATAAAATGTTTATTGTCGTAAATAACAGCACTGGACTGAAACATTAACCTAAACTGGAAATTTAATAATTATAAGTCAAGCATCCTTTTCTCTATTTTGCTCTTTAAAACAACTTTTTGTTTTAAACATTGGTGATACTAACTAGGGTTTGCTTTGGACTAAACCTATTAAAGTTCCCCTGAAATTTAGTGGATACCCAATATACTAACAGTAACTCCAATGGATCCATATAACATAAACTGTGGGTGCTAATCTCTTATGCGGTATTATAAAGTAAAATACAAAATTAATAATTCCCTAATGCCTCCGCACCAGTGCTCTAAAGCTTAGAATCAATATTTGTTAACAAATATGACCTCTGTGAATCTCCCTGCATGTATCTGCATTCATGCTGTGTGTGTGGGTGTTTGTATGTCAGTAATAAATATCAGTTAGTGGTGGTAACCTTTCTGCTCTGCTCTGAATTTGTGAATATAATGTTATTGATTACTGTTCAATACAGGCAGTCTGACAAGAATAAAATCATTCCAAACTCAGTGCTTGTCTCTTTACGTCTCTTGTAGCCAAGCTCCCTGCCCTTTCTTTTTATGCATCATGTCAGAATTGTATAATAACTGACTGAATCAGAGGAATGCACCATTTTTAGCTCTCCCACAACACAGCCAAATGAAGCATTGGATGGACTCTAGAAGTTACGTTTGCCATCAGTTTTGTCAGTTTTATACCTTCAAGGTGTCTGTTTGATTGTCACAATTTTTGTAGCATCCTTGTCAGTAGTCATCTATGCTACGTGCTGTGTGATTTTCTTTTGGGTTGTGCTTTGAATGTTGGCATTGTGTCTCTCAATTTGGTTGCAATCAAAGTAATGAAGATGTTTCATCATATTGCTAGTGTTTTGTCTATTTACATATGTTTTCTTTCTTTGGTAGAGTGCGCTGAGCTCTCTTTGCCACCGTAGTTGATACTTTTGAGCAACTCACAATAAGTAAATCAGCAGAATACAT
Organism: Mola mola; assembly: GCA_001698575.1. Taxonomy (NCBI): domain Eukaryota; kingdom Metazoa; phylum Chordata; class Actinopteri; order Tetraodontiformes; family Molidae; genus Mola; species Mola mola. The sequence continues at coordinate 2,225,957 of KV751343.1, forward strand.
ACAAATAAGAAGTACCAAAAACCATCTTGGGTCATGCTTATCAAATCATGCATCCTTGCAATAAGCATGAATCGATGATGCTTCAGATACTTTGTGATATGCAATGCATGTCTCTTTTTTTCTAGACTTTTGATATATATGGAGAGAGACCTGTGCAAAGCCACACCTCTCAGAGAGAACCCCAACCAATCAGCATACCTGTCTCAGTGTCTGGATTTACTGGTTGTGCATCTGAGTAACAATGCTTCAACGATACTGGGTACACACACAAACTATTTTGCAACTTTCTACTTTTCTCACTCCATTAGTCCATAACTGAATCTGAGAATTTCTTTTTGGTCTATTTGGTTTCATCCCTTCTTATTTCCTTTTATGTTCTCTTGTCTCCTCTAGAGGACGTCCTGGGTGCATTACGAAGTGTGATTGGGAGAAGACACCCATCTACACCTCAGAGCAGACAGCTCAAATACACTTTGCCTACACTGTCTGTAGTGCTGGAACTTCTTTTATCACAGGTAGCCTTGACCAAAAGTTTTTATTTGTGTTTGCAATAAACAAAAGTACTGTGTTTATTCCTGCTCTTCACTCACCCTTTTGCCCTTGTTGTCTCAAAACCCTTTCCTTGTTTGTCATTGCGCCTGACTGTCCTCTCGCAGGGCTTTAGATCTCAAATAGTAACTGAAGATTTCCTTGCTCAGATTGGATTGCTGCTGGTATGTTTTTGATATTATCAACAACACTGATAGATGAGGACTCTACATAACTCAGTGGAGTTATGTTTTTTGAAATTGAAGGCAAAAATAATGCAAGGATACCAGGGTAATGTAAAAGACAGAAATTATATTCATTGTAGTTGAGTAATCTAAGAACCAAAACACAATAAAGCAAATAATAAAAATAAAAACTAGTGATACAGTATTACTGTAGTGTTTGATATGTTACTTGTCTTTGTCACAGAAATATATCACCTCTATAGAGTCAAATGAAACAGATCTGACCAGTGCTTTGGGTAAGTTAAAATCTCAGTCACTAAAATGTTCTACATATTCAATAACAATTTGCTTCAACCACAGTGCCAAAACAGTTAGGACATTGTGAAAAGCAGTCAAATCAGAATTTGATGGTGTGCTGAACCCTTTGACATATACTCAATTAAATAACAGTACAAAGACAACCATTGTGCCCAAAATTACATTCTATGCACTGTAAACTCAGAAACTGAAATCATTCAGCACACATTTTTGTTTTTTTATTTATTATTTGGCTTTGTCTGTTTTGTTTTTGCTATTGTCATCACTATTGCAGTGCCTTCTGAGACATAAATGCCACTGTAAAATCCAGTTCTTACTAAAAAATGTACTAAAAAATGTTGCGTGTAGTTGTGTACAAGGTCAAGTGTGTGTAGTCCTTACTCAAAAGTGGTAATGTAAATCAAACTCCATTGGAAGCTCATAAATGAAAAACCCCCACCCATTAGTGCAGAGATTTTCGTTACACTTTACTTGATTACAGGTCTTCCTATACTTTTACTGAGGGAATAAATTAGGAGGGCTGAGTAATATCTGATTTACAATTAGGTGCAGCAGTATGTGAGGAGTTGATAAGGACATCGCTATCCATTGTGGAAATCCTAAGTCAGCACCATGCTCTCACTAGACCACATCATAGTGTTGTAAGTATGACTCCAATTAAATATCTAACTGACCCATATGACTGTGCGTGTGTCTTACCTTCTTAGAAAGAAATATAGTACAGGTTTCTTGTGGTATTCAACAAAGGCAAGTGCATTTTCTCTGACAGGACATAACTGAAGCTTCATCCTGCTGTCAGATTGCTAACGTTTTTTGTATTCTTTAGAAAAACATAAGTGATACATAAATTGCCTTGCTGTGATAAGTTTAAAAAATAATAATAAATTAATGAAAAGAAAAGAAAAGAGATAGGGTGCATATAAGTATATCTAGGATTATCTGCAGTTTTGTACATTTAATATGGTGGTTTTATATTCTGTGCGTATCTACCTGTTTACCAAACCTACAATGTTATCTAAAATTCAGTGGTCCGAAATGGTAAGAAGGGTAAACTTGTATACCATTAGACGAGACACTAATCAACTATTGAACCAACAGAAGCTCATCAGATCTGTGTGTATGTGTCTGTGTGTCTAAGCACATACGTGTATGTGCATTGAATGGGACAATGAGATTGTGTTTAATGACTATTGACATATGGGAGTGGAGAGCAACAGGAAGCAGAAAGGATGGAGGGAGAGAAAAGAAAAGAATCGAGGAATACTGGATAGGTGCTCGGAAGACGCTCACTGCCACTGACAGTCAATAATGCAGGAAGACAGTTTAATTACCACCAGCCAGCTCAGATTAACTTTTATTGCCTGTTGGACAAGGACACACAGCCATGTTTGAATTTGTTAATTTTTTCTGAATCCTTCTCATGAAGGAACATTTGGAGTTTTGCATCCACTACCCTTTTATACAGACTTCCATATTAGGAAACAAGTATGTATTGCCTAACTATTTTTGTATTGGCTACAAAGCAAAATTAAGGAAATTTCTCTTGGGTTTCAATGGTGGGGATAAGAAAAAGTAATTAAGAGAGCAAATAACAAAATGTGGGAAAAAGGGGATTTTCTGACCATGCGTAAACATGCTACCCATGGTTCACCGTTCAGAGAAATTGTAGAGCCTTTCTCCTCACACACATGCTATATCCAGTCTTTTGATGGTTGTGATATTAGTACACACTCCATTAAGTGGTAGACAACATCCTTTGTAGTTTCCATTCTCTGGCTTTCAATGTAATGACCTCAAACACTCTCACTCAGCATTACTTTTGTTTCTATGGCAATATTAGTAATCATGCAAATTCATGCAATACGGATCCATGCCTAAATAAAGGCTTTGACAGTCGTGAAAGTACACTTGTGTTGTGTGTGTATTTGATCAAAGTGGTCATTCAACAGTGTATTTCCATAGTAATTTGTTCCTATGTGACAGTGGTCTTTGTGGTTAATGCCCACTGAATTAATACAGAACAGTGTCTTTCATTCATATTGAGTATAAAGTTATCTTTAATTTCAAAATTTGCTGTATATTAAGTTAGTTTTGAGAGGAATGACTGAAATGGGTTAAATAATATTCATATGTAACTGATGATATATAATTGATTGCTATTATTGATATAATTTCTCTTTCAAAAGAGAAGGCATGGGACCCAATTGAATACTTTATATTTTTTATACTGTTTATTTTAAGAGTGAGACTGAATATGAACCTTTATACAGTGTTTAAAAGCTTTCACTACTGTGACAGTAGTTATTCTGGTTCATTTTCTACAGTTGCTGAATTTCAGGCTGTGTTGACCTGAGTTGTTTTACCTGCAGGTTGTCTTACTCTATACAGCACCAGATTATAATTGATTCTTCTTAATTCTTGTTTAGTAAAGGACCAAAACGTCTTTTTGTCTGTTCATGTCTTTTGAAGGTTGTGGATGCCATTCTACCTCCTATGATATCACTGGTGTTCAGCAGAAATGGTAAGAAACATGTTGCGCCATTTTTGAGAGTGGGAAGAGAGGGCTGAGACAATGGAAAGAGAGGCAAATATCAGTAAGGGAGTAAATAGAAGGGGAAGAAAACAATGACATGGCAAATGAGAGAGTACAAGACACCAGCCAGAAACCTTTTTTTGCTTATCTTGTCCATCTACTGATAGGGATCTTACTCCCTGTCTCCTTTCCCACAGTAACGTCTGTGTTGGCCAAGAGAGATCAGTAGACTAGAAGTTAAAAAATGCATGCAAACAGACAAAACAATAGCAAATTAAGAAAACATGCAACCATTCATAACACAACCAAAAAGCAAACTGCAAAAATGAACTGCAATCACTCAAAACTAGGGTGCAACTATCTAATTATTTTCATCATGAATTAATCTAATGATTATTTCCAAATTTAATCGATTAGCAGTTAACTCTGTAAATTGTCAAAAAAATTGTGAAAAATTCTCATCACATTTATTTCAGAGCTCAAAGTGACCTCTTAAAATTGCTTCTTTACTGTGGCCAGTAGGTAAAAACCCGAAGACTCTCCATTTCCTTACAGAGCAGACATAGAAAAGCAGCAAATCCTGATGTTTAGGAGGCAGGAACCAACAAATATCTAACATTTTTGCTCAAAATAAAACTAAAATGATTAATTGAGTAATCATTCAATTATTGCAACACTGCTCACAACACACCCAGTGGAAAAATTCTGTGCATTTGGAGCTGGTGGATATTATTGTTGCTAGGAAAAACATTTTGCCCATTATTAGCCTGTCAATTCAAATAATACCATTATATTTAAGTGTAGAAAAGTTAAAATTTAGATTATAGTTACGTTCCCCAAAAACCAGTGATGAGAATCTGACTTAAATAACTTTGAGATTCACACAACACGAGCGCAACCGGTGTCCACATTTTAGTGTCCCCTATACACATCAATATCTGTTGTAATTTGTGCTCCTTAGAATGTTTGTATGCCTCGACGGTGGGAATACCCATGAACAGAGGCATTATATTTTCTGGTTTCCCATTGGTTCAGTGTACATACATGCGTCTGTCCTTCTGGGTCATTCTTGTGAATGCAATATCTCAAGAGCACTCAGAGGGATTTTCTTCAAACTTTGCACAAATGTCCTTTCTGAGTGAAGGATGAAATTATTAGATTTTGTAGGTCAAAGGTCAAGGTCACTGCGGCCTTATGAATGCGAAATCAAATCTTGTGAGCACAATATCTCAAGAATGCATTGAGGGATTTTTGTCAAATTTGGCACAAACCTACATTTGGATTGAGGCTGAATTGATTACATTTTGGAGGTCAAAGGTCACTGCAATGTGACATATTGTGAGGTCGCAGTATAGTGGGATTACCACAAAAACAACGACAGCCCTTTGTTTTTAATCACCACTGTACTTTAGCACTTCAAAACAAAAGAGCTATGAAACATTTCCTCAGCCAGTAAATGTTAGCTTTACTTACTAACCACAAACATACCATATACAAAGCAATACTTGCATTTTATAGTAATACCCTGTCTCTGTCTTTGTGTTTGTTTTCCAGTTGAGTGGTCTGTGTTTGTTTTGAGGGTACTGTCCGAACTCAGTCTAGTTCTGCAGGTCCAGGAGAGTGATAGTACTGAAGACGATGAGGGGATGGATGAAAATAAAGAGAAGGGAGAACAAGAAGGAAGGGCGGCAAAAGAAATGGCAGAAGAAAGTCAAATCTTAACCATCCTCACTAAGTCACTGCTTCCAAGGTTCGTCTGACACAAAATATATGTTCTGACAAGCATAACTGACAAGCATCGGTGTTGATGAGAGTCAAAGCGTCCAACAATCGTGGAGAGTCTATGGAGAGCAGAGACATATGCAGCTTGCAGAAGTTCACATCTTGACAGTTACAGAAAAACAAAATAAATTGACATTTTTTGTGTGTTGTTTTTCTCACTTTCATCACATCTTTTTTGTGGATCTATACTGACCTCTATACATTATTATTTCTGTCTGGATTTTTAAAATGTTCTTTCTCATGGTTGCTTCGTGTTACCTCTTGTTTACATTTATTTTCAACTTGTTTTTCTCCTCCTCACTCTAACATTTCTCCGCTTCCTCCCCCCTTTGCCTCTCAGATTCTCTCTGTTCCCTATTCCGCATTTCCTTTTCTCTCTCTCTCCAGATGTCTTCCAGTTTACACTCTATTACTAATGATCAGAACAGTGCATTAGTTATTAAAACTACGAAAGCCAAATGTGACTCTCATGCATGTTTATGTCTAGGTACGAGTCTCTTCTTCGAGCAGCAGATCCAAGAATCCCACTCTACGCACTCAAACTCCTGGTATCAATGACTGAGCACAGCACTCAGATATGCAGGTAGTGTACACACAGGCACTCAGTCACAAACTTCAATCACACACAGAGACAACAAAACAGTGTTAAGGCACTGCAATACAAAACGTGACCCCACCTGGTAGGACAATCAGGTATTTGCACAGGTGTACAGAAAATAATGTATTCCACAGAAACTGAAGTAGTTTTTTTGCACAGCAGCTAAATGTTAGTCTGCCATCTTTCCTTTTTATTATGTTGACAGTGTATTTGTTAACTGAAGATACAATTGAATTCATTATTTGGAATCTTTTTCCAAGGCCAACTTGGATGTCTGGTTTAGCATTGAAGTGTTTTGGAGTCCTAGCAGGCACACTCACAAGTACACTCAAGCACATTTTTGGTGCTCATCGTGTAATGTATTTATGCCAAGGACAGTCCTTCCCAGTTCAGCACCATGAAGCACTGTTTTTTATTTTGAACCTTGCTCAGACAAACACACACACACACACACACACACACACACACATACAGTATACACTATTAGCGCTGTTTCTTATTTACACTCAAATGATTTTTTATTATTTTGTGTAACTGATCCGTATTCAGAGCTAATGGCAAAAACAGCTTAGTTGCAGTGTAGCTGGTAATCCTCATTAAACATGACCACCCCACCTTAAGAGCCATTGTTTTCTACACTGGTTATCAGTTTGGTGGGAGGCATAATGTGCTGCACTGGCCAAGATGTGTAAAGACATGACATGTAGCGCTGATATATCATGATACATTCCTGAAGAGGTTTGTTAAAAAGTGTCCTGCAAACCTTTTTTAAAAATGCAACACTGGAACTAAATATTGCTGCCATTAAAATAAAATTCACTACTGTAAAGTGCTGAGGTGATTTGGTATTCAGGAATTTAAAACATGTCTTGAGGAAGCATCTGACACCAAAATAAAGAGTTAACGTTGTGTCTCCTGGTCCTTTTGCTGAGAGAATTAGCTGTATTCTAGGCTAACCACAAGATGACTCACAGTTAGTCTCATATATTTGTGTGGATGTGTATGCTTATTCGTGTGCACTGATGTATGTGTGCTTGATAGATGTGTTCTGACAGTAGCTGTCAGTAAGTCTTGATTCTGTGGTCATCTGTCTTCTTTTTTCAGTTGTTGACAGTCAGAAAATGGGGGGGCGGGGGCACAGAAGGCAGCAAGAGGATAGAGAGTAAGAAAGTAAAAATAGGATGAATTGCTGGAAGGAAGGAAGACAAAAACAGAGATGAACGGAGGGAGAGAATATGTTGACAAAGGATGTGGGGAGTAAAATTAGTGGATAGGTGCAGTTTCCCTCAGTTGTTTCAACAAGAGTTAACCCAAACTATGGAACCGAGAGTATACCTTACTAGAATTTATACTCATTTACTGTAACGGTGGAATATGTACAGTAGCAGTGTCACCCTAGGTTGTCCAATACCAATACTATGGGTTTCCTGAATTGTCAAATTGTGATGAGAATCATGGAAATTTCCTCAAATTTACCACAAGCATGTTTATCAGACTCAGCCTTATTTGACTATCTTGGGAAAAGCACCATGTGAGAACATTTTGACTGAACTTACACGATTACAGACATGTATTTTTTACTGATATTGACCTTCACATGTCCTTGCACTCATGTCCTTGTCCTCTGTCCTCTACATTAAGACATGTTTCTCACTGGACATTTACTGGCAACATCTTGTGTACATATGAAAGAAGGAATTACTTTTTCTTTAACTAAAAAAAAAACAAACTAATTGCCTTTAATTAAATTTGTTCATAATTTTCACTTAATGTACACTGATCAGCCACAAACATTAAAATCACCTGCCTGATATTGTATTGGACCCTCTGATGCCTCTAAAAGGTTGTGACCTGTCCAGACATAGACAAGTAACATCTGTGGGTGTTCTGTTGTATGTGGCACCAGGACATTGGCAGGGGCTTCTCTGGGTACTGTGGGGTGGGGTCGGGGCCTTTTTTCCCAAACTTGTTTCCGCTGCATCCCAAAAATGCTTGATTGATTGGGGTCTGGGGAGTTTGGAGGTGTGGTCAAAGCCTCAAGCTTTTTGTCTTGTTCCTCAAACCATTCCTTAATGGTATTTGTGGTCTGGGGAATATTAATATTCACTTCACTTTTAAGTAGTTTTAAATGTTGTGATTGATCGATGTATTATATGAATTTTGACATAAAGTACGTGGATGTCAGTTACTACTGGTGCACAACCACTTAAACAACCATGAGGTTGCTTGAGGTTTCACTGCTTCCATCATTTTATGTACTTGAACAATAATTACTCAACAATCCTCTTATCACTAATATTCCACTCTACTTCCATCCTCATCCACCCTTCCCATCCTCCCAGAGTTCAAATTTCACCCTCATAGCGGAATACGCCTCTACTTTGCTTATCAGTAATATTGCCCCCTCTCGTCTCCATTCTCCCCTTCCTCGGACTCTCCTCATCCGCGGCTTTCCTTGACACAAGTAGAGTGACATGAACTTTACAAATTGGTGTCAGCACTCTTCTTTCTACATCTCCCTTTTCCCTTGCTTTTTTCCCTCTGACATTATTAACAATATTTTAATTTTTTTTCTCTGTCTCCCTCGTTCCTTTTCTCTCGTCATCTCTAATTTATTAACATTAGTCCACATTTTCCTCTTTCTATGTGCCCTCTCTCCACAACTCTCCCTCCATCATTGCAGTCATACAATCAGAAATTAAATTGCCTGGGTCTTGGTTAGATAAGTGTGGCTATGAAGCCAGCCAGGCGGTAATTAGATGGTAAATTGGGGACATTAACGTTGGGAAGGCAGCCTGCTGTTTCTCTCTGCATTATCACAGCCCAGTCACATCTTCAAACGACAGCATTTACGATGACCTTTAGCCAAAGATCCTTATGCTGTGTGTGCCAAGTGTGTTTCAGTGCCGTTATACACATTTCTGTTGTTCAAATGTGTGCCACACTTCTTAACCAAGTATCAGGGAGTATATTTGTCTAAATTTACCTGGGTAGGTTATTAGAACAATCTCTATCTTGACCACTTCTTATTTTTTTCCTTTTCTTTTATCTTTAGTTAATAAGTTGACATAGACTCAACCTTGCAAAACCAATTATCATTAAATCATCAAAATCGTTTGGACACCCAAGTTTGTCTTAGCCAGAGAACCCTCAAAATCATTGGATGTCAATAACACCAAAGTGTTTGTTTTCACACACTGAAAGTCTTAGTTCCATGTAACAGCTGTTTTTACTGGACTGCTCTCTGGCTTGAACAAATGCATGAATTCTTTAAAAAAATATTCATCAGATGGTACAAAACTCATTAAAGTGTGTCATTTATGAATTATGACAGCAAAAATGACAGCAAAATTATGCAACTAGTAGACCAGAGGTTTGGAGAATCCTCTAGGAAGGAAATTTCGAGCGCCTTGAATTGCACTGAAGGATATTTGAGCAAAACGTCCAATGCTAAGACATTAGCTCCTGATTTTATCTTAAATGCTCCTTATCTTTTCATTTGAAATTTAAATAATAACAAGGTCCATTATGTCCTCTTAAAATCCTCCCAAAAATGACAGCAAAATTATGCAACTAGTAGACCAGAGGTTAATATTGTTTATTGGTTGTTGAAAATGTATATGTATAAACAAAAAAAATTCTCAGAGTGAGGGTTGTCTCTCCTGTGTTGTATTACAGACTGCCTGTGCTCTGGTTTGTTCCATGTCTGGTGTTGTGTCTTGTGTCTATTGATGTATGGCTTGCAGCTTAATGGTGGTCCAGTTTATCATGTCGTGTTGGCCTGGCCTGTCCTCTCATCGCTCAGCCTGCCAACCACCTAATGGGAGGCCATCCATCATGTCAACAAATACACACACACACACACAGTATATTTACCCCTTCACGAAAGGCCTGACTTAGCGTGTAGCGCTAAGTATAAAGCACATCATTGATCATTGGATTCATTCATCATAGCAAGTAAAAAATGGCTGTTAAAGAGTCAGTTTCTCCAGGTAACCTGCTCTTACAAGCTCTGAATATTCTCAGAGTAGACGATGGAGGTGGTTACTCTTCAACTTTTCAATGGCAATATTACACAAGGTGGAATAAAACTGGTATTTACTCACCACCCACATATAGAACGTGAAGTGGGAAATTGACCAATAATACATTTGAACAGTAAAATTTGAATATAAAGGTTAAGAAGACTTGAAGAAGACTCTTGGATGGCAATTTGTTACCATTGAGAGCTGTTTGGTGCCCTTTTTTGTGGCAAGATGTATATGTAGAATATGTAACTTTAATTAAATTGATACATCCTCGTGGTCAACACACTGAGAATATTGCATATTTTGCTGAACATTCCAATGTCACATACTGTTGTTTAAATAAAGGTTTCCATGAATGATATGGAGCCTGTCAGACGATCAAAGTTAAAATGAAGAAAAATTATAAAGTAAGTGGGCAGGCTTTGTTTTTAACATTTTAGCAGTTATCTGACTTAAACCAGCCTTCATTCCTATTACAGCCTATAAGAGATAAAATTTTTTCTTGTATTCATATGTGCCTAAACACACACTAGTGATAAGTTTACAAATCAAACAACCCTTATATGTAAGTAGACAGGATGTCTTTGTCTGTATAGGCATCCATTTCTTTTTCCCTCTTTTTCCCTGCATCTTTTATTTTCTTCAATTGTTCATTCAGATCACTCTTTTATTTGCACTGCTTCCACCCATTTGTTTCTCCACTCCAATGTCCTGCCTCTATTCTGTGCCCAAATCTTCTCCCCTTTCCTCTAATCATCCCTTCTCTTTCTCCTTTTTGCCACATGTAATCTCCCACCTCATCATGTCTTTATACCTCATGTCCTTCCCTCTTGTGCCTTTTCTCACCTCATCTGCGCTCACCAGGTCTCCTCTTTTTGTCTCTCTTTTTTTCCCAATTACACTGGTGGTGGAGAGGAGTCGTCGTAGCGGAACTGCAACCTTAATGAAGATGAAACAGTACAGTTTGCCTGCATGTGGGCCTGTGTGAACAGTGCTTCAAATTGCCACCTCCACTTCAATATGTATTCTTTCTTTTTCAGCTTGATCAAACACAGTACGATCCTACCAACGGTGTTTCAAGTAATTATGGTAAGAAAGAATCCTTAATCATTTTTTTTCACCAAATGACCTGCTCATTCTGTCAGTCAATGAATATACCAGTCTCTTAAATGCTTTTTAAAAAAAGCATCTGATTAGATTCAGCTCTCAAAGCTTGTATAGTTCTGTTGCATCTCTGCTTTATTTTATTACAGCTTAGTTATCCTCTGGCTCCTTCGCCATCTTTCCTCTCTCAGTTGCTCTATCTAACCCTCATAGATGTATTTATGTAAATAAGACTTAGTGGTGTTGAACTATTAGTCGGCTGGTGTAATTGACTGGCAGGTCAACTGTAGCATGGAGGAAGGGTTAATAGAGTGAGAATATGGACTAGTCTATTAAGATCCCCCACAAACACACAACACTCGTCTGTTATCAGTGAAGCATAACAATGTTTTCCAGTAAACAATTTATTTAACTTGACCTTTTTAGCAGACACACTCTAATGAATACACAAGCACATACACTGCAATCTGTTTTCACCAAACCAAGGTGTAGCAACAACTAACACACACACACACACACACACACACACACACACACACACACACACACACACACACACACACTCACACACTCACAAACTCACACATGCTCACTAAATAATCAGTGTTCTGCATGGCTGCCTGTCCAGCCACGACTAGCTGATGCAGAATGTTAAACACGCTAAAACCAACAGCCTGATTAACTCCTCTCCACATTGTTTACTCCTGTCCGAACAAGTCACGTCAGAATCCATTAGTGTTGTCTATATTGCTCACATTTGGATTGATTATGCTGCCTGAAAGACTGTGATCTGGATTGATTGCACCTGTCACTGGTGATCACAATTGTCACGGAGAAACTCACCTAATTGTATTTGTCTAGATGATGAAGTAGTTCTGTTCCAGACATGAAAGGACTTCAGGAACGCTGGACTGACCATGGTTTCTGATCTGTTTTGTTGCTCTGCCCAAGGAGGCAGAAGACTGGTCAGAACGGGTTGTAGTCAAATGCTTTAAGGAATCCTGCCTCACTTATTCATTCTGTAGATACACCACTAATACATGTTGAGTACTGTATGAATTAGGATGCAGGACAGTAATTCACTATGTTTTGAATTCAATCTTCCTCACCTGTGGTTTTATTACAGTACACAACAGTCCTTTGACATCTTATTAGTCAAAAAAGATTTAAAAAAAAAAAGAGCTTTGTCATTTGTTGTTACTGACACGCAGGTTGTCTAAGGTGCAAATTGATGTCACTGTCTTCAGCCTCAGGCTACTGCACATGATGAGCATCAGCCAGGCTTATCAGCCCGTGCACGGATCATACTGATGTACAGAGACCCCGCAGGCAGAGCTGGTCTATCTCAGAGAGGATCAAATAGTGAAATGAGAGCCAGAGAGAGAAAGGGAAGTCAATTACAATTGGAGGAAGGGGTTGTGTTCTGAGGAGGAGAAAGAGAAGAAGAGTAAGGGGAGGAAAAGCAAATGAGGAGAAAGCAGATGTTGAAGAGATAAGAGGAGTAACAGCAAAGTGGAGATTACAGAGTTCTTTCTGTTTCTCTTCAAAACCAATCTAATAACAAAGGTCACAACTACTCCATCCTGTTATAGACAGGATAAAGTTAATTTGATCCTTGCTCAAAATTGTGCCTCAGTAATAATTTTACCAGTTTTTAGAACATTTTATTCCTCTCAGCTAAAACATGTAATTCTTCTCTTCATATGAAAAGTAGTATTTGGCAATATTGCTGTGCTGTTGACAGCATTGTCACTGACAATTGTCAAATATGTAACAAAGTATAAAAGTCACCTTTAATAATGACAAAATCACCATTTAGAAATAGTGTATCTTGTCCATTAAACAGTAATATATAGTAGCAATACAGTAGCTTCACTGATATTTGTTTATAAAAAAGCAGATTTTCCATAGGGCTATATCTATTAAACAGCAGACCTAATGAACTGATGAAGGGATATTTCAGGACTAAAAATGATAAAATTATGATAAATAAATACAATAAGTGCATAAACACATTTCTTCTCTGGTTGACTTTTTTCTTTTGGGGCATCTTAGGTGCCATGCCTGCAGTTTCACAGATGTGTCCTTAATGGCAGACTTTGGAGAAAAACTCATGTCAGGGCTGCAGGAGTTGGCCCCTGAAAATATTCACTTCAAAGTGAAAAAAGCCCTCACTGTATCACTGAAGTTCATGTGTTCATGTTTATGAGCTATAAATAATAATTATGTGAAAGGAAACAAAACTAAAACTTCCATTTTTAGGCCTGGCTTGAATGCACATATTTGGATTTTTAATTTGTTTCGTCTAAAATGTATATTTTTAAACAAATGATTGTGGTTATGGTGCTCAACATGTGTGGACATCCATTACTTCTATTCATATAATATAGTGTCTATCTCAAATTATTACATTTGATTTGATATTAGATAGTAGATGTGAAAAAATTATGCCATTCCTAACCTCGATATTCTGTCTCTTTCCCCTGCTTTCTGTAGGCAAACAGTGGTAATGTCAACAGAGGGACAATCCAGAATGCAGTGGCCTTGCTGTGCAATCTGAGTGAAGACACAATCTTGGACCTGGAGCCACAAAATCAAGAAGGTAGGTTGTATATGGTACAATTTATAAGGTCACCCTCTTTGTGGTCTGTATATAGAAAGGGGATATTGAAATATTCTACTTAAATACTTTTATACTACTCCTTTCCTTGGATTGTACTCTCTCTCTCATACTAGTACTAATATTACTATGTGAGTCCGAGAGGCCTGTCTGTCGTTGAACCAGGGTGTCAGTATCATGCATTCTGCTACCATTAGTTATTGTAACAACTTACCAACTTGTTGTCATCTTATTTTTCAATGCCTGCTGTCCTGCTATAATGCTTATTCAGGGAAACAGCCATTGCAGTCTGTGTGTGCATGTGACTGTAGTAGATTCAGAGGAGGGAGTGTGTCCTCTTGGAGTGAGGACATTGTTATTTTAGGCCAATTTTAGGCTAGTTTGAGATTATTAAGAGATAGAGCTTATATACAGTATAAGCATACAGCCTAAATATAGAATTAGCGAGCGAGTGAGGACATTTGCATGAAAACATTTATGAACATCGCTACCTGTGTGGATGTGTATGTGTGTGTGTGTGTGTATGGAAATGTTTCAGGACCCAAAGTTCAACACTGTAATTGCAGCTCTCAGCAGTAATGAAAACGCAACACAATAATGGTTGCTTTCACACATTTATATTTAGCAATCTATTTATTTCTCTTTCTGCCTCTTTCTTTCACTCATCATTTTATTGTCTCATTCTGTTTATCCACTCTCTGCCTCCCAAAACCACTGCCACGATCACACCTTCCTCTCCCTCTAATTCCAGTGGGTCAGCAGTGCGGCAGTTCAGTAGTCAGCATCATTATCGTCCAATCAGCGCTCCTCTCAACAAACTGTCAACACAGCACTAATGCTCGCCTGGCAATTAACGCTATCTTCCTCTCCTCTCCTCCTCACGCCACTTTCCAATCTACTCCGCTTCCTCATCGTCTGCCTCTGCTTCCTTGTTCCCGTTTTTACCTTCTCCCCTAGCCTCTATTTTGGGCTAATCTCCTATCTTCCCCTCTCCTCCTGCTCCCTTCTTTTAGCTGTTGTTAGCTCCAGATCAGTGTGGCAATGGCAGGGAAGATGGGAGAGGCAGAGGAGGAGAGAAGAGGAGAAGGGAGGAAGTGTGTATAATTGGCTTTTTAAGGTGTGACAGAGAGGAGGGGAAGGGTGGTGTGTGAATGTGTGTATGTTGCGAGGCGATGAAATAGACAGTGAAGAAGAGCAAAACAGGGAGGCATTTTTTTGCTTGTGTGGATGCATTTTTGTTATGCTTCTGTGTATGTGAGTGAGTAAGAGAGCGAGAGAGAGAGAGAGAGAGTATAAGTGAGAGAAAGAGGAGATGAGGTTTATAATTGGGCAGATTTGCCTCCGACTGAGATAATACCCCCTGGGGGCTGAAGACAGAGGAAGCAAAGAGAGAGAGTGTCGGAGATAGGGAGGGAGAACAGAACAACAGAAAGAAAAAGAAAATGGCAAAAAAAAAAGCATGAGAGGGAAAGGATGATAGAGCCACAAAAGTGAAATAGGAGGTAAAAAGGGTAGCGGAGAGGTGACAGAGAGGTTGAGTGGATTGCACAGAGAGAGGGTGAGGAGATAGGGAGGAGTGCTTAAATAATAGAGGAGAAAATATGACGTTGAAGTGGGAAAAAAATTGATTCAAGGAGAGAGAGAAACAGGCAGGAAGCAGAAAAAAATAACCAAAACCTAGACCCTGAACAAAGTTTCTATTACTTTGATTGTAGGTGGCTCAGATTTTATGTATGAACATGTAACAGACTAATGTATAAAGTCTTCTTATCTGATTATATAAGGATAATGAAGCCTAGAGCTGACCTTGAGAGTGGTTTTGTTGACACACTGACAAGCAGACTGTGTAATTTAATAAGGAAATGGACTCATCCAGAGCATGTAGAGCAGCGAAAATTTACCCCAGCAATCCTGAGCAACCCCTGAGTTTGGTCTGAGGCCGAGGCGCTGACAATGCGGCGTTTAATTAAAGCACGTTTTTTTCTTTGATTAATTTAAGACATCTTCAGGGCCTCCATGTGTCATCAGAATGCTTGAGGGTCTTCAGGGTTCCTCTCAGATCTGCCGACTGGCCTTATTATTTCTTGCAAACCCCTGTGAGAAGCTCAGAGGAATCTTTTAGATAATTGCCCCGGTGCCGGTGTTATTTGGTTTCTCTGGCGCATGCATTTGTAACTTGCCTTTTGAAATGAGCTTCAGGTTAATTTCCCCAAGCATAAAATGAGCCCAGACCCGAGGCTTCTATAATGCTTTTTTCACATCTTGTCCATATGTGTCCAATCAATAAGACTGCCCCCTGGCAGAGGTTATATTCAAAAGGTCTGTCTTTCATAAAAGAATATTCATGTTAGCATGAACCCAAGGGGTCATTGGATCAACAGCTTTTCATAATGGCAGTGGTAAAATGTGATAATAAGACAAAGTTTTGCATTGTGTCTTTATTTTATAATGTGCCTAGACTGTATTGATAAAACATATACAATTTGTGAGTATCCCCTGTATGCCAGTGAAAATTATTAATATATTAATGATATCATATTGATGTATAAACATATAGTAATGTCATAACATTAAAGTATTTATTTCACAATGAACATCCCAGAGAATAAGATGTCATAATATGTAGATATATATCATAATAAGTCAGATATTCAAATATTTGTGGCAATTGTTACCTAACTTTAAGCCTAACTGCAGTCTTTACCTAACTTTAAATAATAGACCTTATTTATATTGCTAGTTATTGGCAGTTATTGGTAGTTATTTTAGCAACAAATTAGGGGCTTTCTAGAAGGCATTGACGAGCAACTTTTAAACGTTTGAGTATAAGGCAAGATACAGTAGTAGTTGCCACAGTTTAGAACCACTAAGAATAGGCTTGATACATTTTAGACAACAAAGACAGAATTCAATATATTTATTTTTAAGTTTTCTAATGTTTTTAACTAGTTTAGTGCCCATTAGATAGTTGAACCTGAGGGGGAATGTTTGGGTCCAGGTTCGTTCTGTTTATGATGTTGTCATGTTTAAGCTAGATTGTAAAGCGCCATCGAAGACAAAATCACGAAAAAGGAAGAATGTAAATGATGATCACCTATCCCATAAAAATCCTTAAAAAAATAGATCCTGATGATGAACCAGATTCCCACCAAAATCTAATAGATTTTTTGTTAAGCAATTTCCTACCTCTCCTGAAAACGTCCAAATGCATCCAAACATTTTCAGGTTT
>KV751343.1:2242896-2255887 GCA_001698575.1 Mola mola
CAATGATTATCAAAACAGCTGGTATGCAATTTTCTTCTGATCAAGTAATGTATTCATGGACTTTTCAGCATACATCAAAGAAAGATGAGACACGTTTTGTTACGTAATGCAATCCCATCTTCAACCACAATGTGGATTGCAAAGGCAGAATGACGCTGTTTGTGATTTAGCTCAGAAGGGAAAAAGTGGGCTGAACTCTGTAACATATAGTTGGCAAGATTTTTATTAATATTGAATGCCGCGTGCATCCAAACATCTCCAAATGCACAAAAGGCACATCCTCAGGTCATTAGCAACACATCTGCCAAGTTTGAGGTCAATCCATCGAAAGGTTTTGGTGCCATGCAAGCAGTAGACAGACAGATGCTAGGAGGTTCCCTGATTTTATAGAAGGTTCAAGACTCTAGGACCAAGCCTTAAGCTGGAGAGTGAAGAATGGATTAATTTGCCTTTTGTTATGAAGCACACTCAGCATACAGAATTTAACATCATGCTTAATCAAAGAAAACTAACCCATATGCCACATACATTATTTGAGAAACTCACATTATTTAAAATATCCTTTAACTGATTATTTAGATTAGACTAAAACAATATCCAATTTTGTCTGTTAAGCAAGCGGTTTTGCCAGCAGGAAACTCTCCTATTTTGCTTATACACTACACCCATGCTCTGAGCAATCCATCCTGTTGATTCCCAATAGAACTCATTTTACAGCAGTTTATAAATAGATAATACTGTGAAGCATGGTAGAATATCTATTTTTAACCCAAAGTCCAAACTCCAAAATAGGACAGACTACAGTAGTTTTCTCTCATAGACATAAACTGTTTTTGCTGTATTCCAAGCATGTCTCTGTTTCCCACAATCCTGATTTCGAAAGCTGTGTACAATATGGAGTTAAAAGCATGACAGCAGCAGCTTTCTGCTTCTTGTGCAGGATTTAATCAATGGCTTCCCAAAGAGGGTAGTGTGCAAAATTTAAATTAGAGACTACAGATGGGAAATGCGTCAAAACACCAAGGGATTTATTAAGCTTTCTATCAACATACAATGCACGACAGTTGCTGTAGTCACATTTCTTTGTTAGTTTCAATGTATTTAACATCTTCATGTCTCATCTGGGTGAATCAGTTGGAGACATGACATTGTACTAAGCAGAAAAAATTCAGAGAAAAAAAAAAGTCAAAGAGCATTATGAGTGACAAAATTTTGTCTGTACCAATGTAATCTCACACAGTCCTCATTTGTTTATGTTAATCACCAAATGTGTAGCAACCTTATCCCCTAAAATAAATACATATTTGGTGTTCTGTGTCCTACGTTTGTGATGAGATGGCCTTTATTTAGGCAGAACAGCTGGTTTCATCTGGATGCACTGACACCGTGAGAAAATCAAAACAGTTTTAATGTGGACAGGTGGTTTGAATGGTTGAGAGTACTGCCAGTATGCTACTGCAAATTTGAAAAACACCGGATGCACTTGGTAATAATTTTGGATAATCTTCAAATTTCTGTTCCAAGTTCTAACTTTTGACTGCTCCTTTATTTGTAACCTTTCCCACCCCCCCCAAAAAAAATCATCTTTGTCATTGTAAGTCATTTCAAATGAATGTATTTTTAAGGATTTTTATTTTGCTGTCCCCTTCTTCAAAATGTTAGTGTCACAGTAGAATTTGTATTGCTGTTATCTTTACATAAAACTCCTTAATTAAATTCCTAATGCTTCATATGAACGCTTATTTCAAGTATAATTTGTGCTATTTAGGTATATTGGCAGTATGAGAACAATTATAGAGTATGTATACTGTTATAAAACCTGTTTGATAGATGGCTCGAATTTTCAACATTTTTTTCAGTTTGGTAATTGTGTAGTAATAACAATTATTGTAACCAGATAACAGAATGATATCAAATACAACAAACGCATAAGCAACTATGACAAAGTCTATCTGAGCAACCCTGCAATGTCAGATCACATTAACAGCAGAACAGGCCTTTGTTTGACTGAACAGTTCGAAGTAGAGCAGTACTTATCTTTAATTCTAAGGAATCTTGACAGTACATCTCACTGACAGCAGGGTAGCTTAATACCTCTGTGCTGTCTACAGTGCTGCACTTCCACTCCCCAAAATAAACGACACACAACATCCTCATTCTAAATAAAGATCTGTTGAAATAAAAAAAAATAATAATCACCACCAGGTGTATTTTCCCCAGTGAAGAGTGATTTATTTAATTAATTTGTTATTTAACTGTTAAATTTTGTGCACAGAAGCGGAAGTTAAGTGACTTATCAATTGACTCTGTGCACATCTATGACAATCAATGTGCCACGTCAACTTCGTAAGGGCAGAATGTATCCCATCTTCTGTTGGGACCGAAGCACACAATGGCTAATTCCACAACTCAGGTATCTCCTGTGTCATGTTTAATTTAATGAGCAAAGGAACATGGTTTTGCACTTTAGTAAGAGCTATTTATTCATGACTGAGCAAGGGTTAGCAGCTTCACAACATGTTCTACATTGGACATTGGTTTAAGGAGAGAAAACGTTGTAAAGACAAGAACAAAATGTATTTTTAAATGAGCAATCGAATGATTTTCACAGATGGATTCAGGCCAGACAAGTTTGTGTTCTGTTAAATTAGTTAATTGTCAGAGTCAGCCATGTTCTCTGCGTCGCAAATTGATGACAGTAAAATGTTAATCAATCTGAGAGGGAGAGTGTCCGTCATCCTGCACAAGAGCTATCGATCCACTGTGGAGGCAAACCAGAGCCTCCAGACATTTATTCAGGGATTGGGTTTTAGTTGAGTCCTCCAAAAGACGCATAGGAATGAGAGGAACCAGTTGTTTGGAATATTTAAGTAGAGTGGTTTCATTTCTCATAATCTTTTAAGATAAGCTCTTGATAATGAATAAATGAGCTTGTGGAAAACCTTTTTACATATATTTGAAAAAAATGTATATTTCACATTTACAGTGGTGAGAGTTTGAGCTTTAATTTACTTTAATTTCCATTATTTTGCTGCACAGATTGACAAAAATGATATTCTCAAATGTATCCAATGATTTTTCTCCTTCTGCAAAGGCCTAATAGAGATGGTGGTGAGCACCCTATCAGAAGCTGCACTTGTTCACCTGAACGAAGACAGGCATGCTGGAAGGAAAGTCAGCGATCTTGTGTTACAAGCGTGTCTGGAACTGCTTCACAACATCCTGAAAGAAACATCTGTTGTTGTCCGCTCCGCACTGCAGGTATAAGCACTCGGCTAATGACAACAAAAGACTCAGTTCCCTCTCCATAACAACGGTCACTAGGTTGTCAAGACATTGACACACTGACAAACATTTCAACCTACATCACTACCTTTCACATCTTATATATTAGCACTGTATTACAAAGCATTCCCTTATTCCAGTGACAGAGAATCTGGTCAGCTGCTGTTGTATTTGGTGCTGTGAAAAGGAAACAAATTGGGTATCTTTGAGTAACTTAGCAAGCTAAATACAAGTCAACCTCTCTTCTTTCTCTTACACAATAGCACTTAATGAATGATCATAGAATGGCCATTAGTTGTTATTTTAATCAGAATTTTATCTGGACATGTTCTAAATGTCAGTACACACCAAGCCAACAATCGGCCATCATGAACATCTGTGAACATCGGTCGCCCTTATCTTTTTGGTGTGTCCTGTACCGTCGGTATTGTCATTCTTTATTGCTGTTTATTTCGACTGACCCTGCGTCCAGTCAGGCAGTGAGAGACATCATCTCATTGAATTTTAAAGTGACAAAAAAAAGTCCCTTAAGTCCGTTCCTGTACGATTTATGATTTGGTATGGGTTTTTGTTTGATTTTTTTCACTCTGTCTCTACCTTTCAACTTCCACAACAAACAGGCCAAGGCCCGACAACGCCAGTGCCATTTTCTTCTTCAAATCTGCAATATCGAGTGAGCAAGAGTAATAAGAAAATGTTGCAGTCTGTAGTGCAGTCTCCTACACAAGTGCAGAACGTATGTACTAGCGGGCAGCTAGTCTCAGACGCTGTTTCGGTGTAAAGTAGTACAACTTTTTTTGTTCTGACATCCGCGATGTATGATGAAGGTCTGTCCGTCGTGGCTAGATTTTGTCATTGGGTTGGTGTGTATCAGACCCAACAAGGTGTGGAGTAAATCTCACACTTTGGCTACTATACTTGCAAGTTGCTAACCAACAACTTTACAAACTTAAAACCCCAATATTATAAAAAAAATTACTTAATTATTAAAAAAATCACTACATTGCTATATACTGTAGACCCTGCTAAAACTCTGCCAAAACACTGCCTTGTCTTGTGTTTGTCAATATTTTTTTATACGATTTTTAACAGTGGCTCAGTTTTGCTGTATCATGATACTGGACTTTATAGGCTGATGCATTTCCCACATTGATTCACCAGTATTTACCAGTTTCATCTCTGTAGAGCAGAGAATCACAAAGTGAACTCCCTCAAAATGTTGCCCTTGTATCATGTCCTTAAAGGCCCATGAGTACCTATTTGTGTGTGTGTGTGTGTGTGTGTGTGTGTGTGTCCATTGATGTGTTAGGTGGAAGCCAGCAGTTTTAAACAACTGCAATATTGAAGTTGTGGACTCAGGAGAAAGTGGATGAGGTCCCGAGCCCCTTGGACACACACACACAGAGGGGCCTGTCTGGCTATGTCCCTGCGGCCTCATTATCACCACTGGCTTTGTCCTCAGCTTGCCTCCCTACACACACATCCACATACGCTCACATATAGACATACACACCAGCCCCCATCATCTCCCCATAGTGTGCACGCCAGCCTAACCCATACATATTAATGCCTGGACAGAGGGGGGTGGGGGGTGAAAGGGAGGTTGGGTGAAAGCTTGGGTGGAAGAGAGGAGGACAGAAGAGAGAGACGGACGGATGGAAAGATAGAAGCAGAGACAGACGTAGGAAAGGGAAGTAGAATGTGCAGTGGAAATCAATTCAGTGAGAAATGCAAAGCTCATTAAAAAGAAAACTTCTGCCCAAACCAAATTCATTTGGGTAACAAGGTCTGATAAGGAGAGAGAACGTGTCTAGACCACTCTCCCCAAACTATTAATCTGTTGGTCGAGAGAGAAAGAGTTAGAGAATATATATGCTAGAGAAAAATGGGAAAGAGAGAAAATATGTGCCAGTAATAATCATATTATTCACCCGCTAACTGGCCTGTAGTTCCACTGTAGGCATGCACTAAACTAAAATAAGCCAAAGTGAGGAAGAGAGGTGCTAATAAGAGAGGTGAGACGATTGTCCTAGTTTTATTGAGATGCACAAATGGCTTTATGTGACAAATACAAGGCAGTTTTTCAACCTGCAAAGTCCTGAACTCATTTTGTCTCAAAAAGGGTTAAAATAATGCGCTGACTGCAGAAAACCAATTTCCTCCCTATTCTATCTGTCTGTTAGAATCTGTCCTGGCAGGTCTCTGGATCCATCATTATTGACTGTCAAATCTCTATAAATGATTTAATGTGTGTATGCACGTGTGTATGTGTGTGTGTGTGTGTACAGGGCCAGAGGCAAACTTGTCCAGGAGTAGAGATGGAGGCAGCAGAGAAGCTGCTCCTACAAAATCGACCCCTGAGCCAGCTCAGCACACACCTCATTCACATGGTGAGACCAACAAACACAGAGACCATGTGGTGTAATACATGCATGCATACATAAATATTTTCTAGATTTGTCTCTGCATGCATGTTTGTGTAATGTATGTCTTAATGTATGCCTGATACAAATTACATATATGCTCATTTTATGCAAGGTCACGCTTATTGAATTGGTAATGTGTTTCTGTATGTTGTGTCTGGGTATAGATT
The DNA here is from genome assembly GCA_001698575.1 of Mola mola. Lineage (NCBI taxonomy): Eukaryota > Metazoa > Chordata > Actinopteri > Tetraodontiformes > Molidae > Mola > Mola mola. The sequence goes on from KV751343.1 coordinate 2,248,775, forward strand.
TTACATGTGCGTATTTTTTTGTATTGTTTATCAGGATAAGTGATACAAAAACATACAAGTACTGATAGATTTCTAGTTCATTAATTAATCGAATGTGTCACATCTCTGCAGCTCTTCTCACCTGTTACCTCCATTGTGTGTCAGCTTAGAGATTTAATGTCTTATCATATCACAGTTGGTCTTACAGGACAAAACTGAATGGCTTACAACGAGTTTGATCTCCGCTTCATTGTCGTTTAATTTGCAAAGATCTAAAACAACTCCATCCAAAGTTAAAACACTAATTTTGTATGAGAGTGACACCCAATTCTATTAAAGTAAACTAAGATGACTAATTTTCACTCATGCTACATGAATCTTTTAAAAACACCAACTGGTAACTACCTCCTTGTTTGCATTCAATCAGTAAAAGTTGATATTGAAGTCATATTTAATACAACATCGAATGACAAACGTACATACACACGCGCACACACACACACACACACACACACACACACACACACACACACACACACACACACTAACACAAACACAAACACACACACTTCGCAATATATAGTTGTGTAGATGCAATTGCCTCATGAACACTACTGGGTTAGTCCTTTAGCAATTTTTGTTTCAATTGTAATTGTATGTATTTTGGGCACTCTCTTTGCTCCCACAGTAAATACTATGGTAAATTTGCCTTGTAAGCCCTACGGTTAGTGCTGTTGTTGCAGTAAGCTGTTATAGTTATAATGGCTATCATTGTTATTGTTGTTGTTATTGTAGTTGTTGTTGTTGTGCTCTTTGTGTTCCCCAACCCCTCTGTCTTCCCTAACCTGTCTCTTTTCTCTGTTTCTATCCACTCTTTTGCCTCATGCAATCCAGTAGCCATGCTAATAAAGTTACACGGATCTCAACAGGAGGAGTATATCAGACTCCTCCTTTGTAGAGGAAATCTGTTGTAGCACAACAAGGCATCCAATCCAGAACCTTCACACTGCATGCCTCAGGACAGGTTAAAAAAAAAAAAAAAAAAAAAAAGAAGTCATATTTAATTTCTCGATAACTTAAGGTTTTTGCCTTTTGAAACTGTGGTTATATTACAGGTAATGCAAATGTTAAGAAATGAAACAGTGACATAGATGAATATCATGAGGTGAGGAGTCGGAGAGAAAAATATAGACTTATGGGAAAGGGTAGAGAATGGGAAGAAAGAGAGATAAACCTCTGGCCTCTGGACAGCACCTCTGCCCCATGGGAGATTAGGATAGAAAGTGTCTTTTAAACTACAAAACCCTGTTGTGTGATTTAAAAAAAAAAAAAAGAGTTGACTAATTGATGATGCATGTTCAAATATTATGCTTTACTCATAAATTACTCTGGCAACAAGGTCAAATAGCTCTAAGGGTCTCAGTCACTTTAATTTTCAGCCTGTGGTCTGTAGTAACCACAGTAATGTAACATAAAACATGGCAACAATGAGATCATTATTATCTTTATGAAATGATGTTGTCTCCCCCTGTAGCTTTCAGCAGAAAACCAAGAGGTGTGGGAGGAGTCTCTTCAGTGTTTGTCCTTGCTGGTCCAGCTGTACGGAGGAGAGGGTGATGACTGCCTGTCACCTTCCTGTTTGCAGAGCTTTTCACATGTGCTGCGTGCACAAATGCAAACCGAGAGCCTCCGAATACAACGTACAACATTACGGATCATCAAACGATTAGTGAGTACACTGCAAATAAACAGACCAATGCAATGTATGTAATGCACATGTCAAATTTTATTGTAAGACTGGCACCTGAAAAAAGAACTGTGTCTAGGTGCCAGTACTGTCGCCTTGAGACATTTATGGCCCTTAACTTGGATTGTAATATTTGTAATATTAACTGCATCAACATTCCCAGTGCAGGCATACACACTTCAGTGAGGCAGCCCTGCTGTGCTGCTGTAACTGCAGTTAACTTTCACCTGAATTATGCTGGCTACACACTAGACAATTTTCAAATCTTAACCAATGTTTTAAAATGTGGGAGACCACAAAAATAAGGACAGTTTCAGCTGATTTTTAACATTATAATCCTCCAAACGCACACAGCGGACAATTTGGCCAGACCATGGGTCTGCACACCTGTAACGATTTCACAGTGGGGATTTGATAGACACCAGCCCAGGAGGTGGCAGTAATACACCTACAAACTGATTTGCCAACTGCCATTACTACCCGAAAAAGAAGATTCTACAGACACGAGATCTCACAGAAACTTGCGTGATCAAACATGACTTCAGAAGAAAAACAAATATTGTTGTATGTCGTGCATGAGACATTTTAAAGGCACTCGAGTTGTTGCCATAATTCCACAAGCTGGTCTTCTTTTTCAGTATACCACTTGGCCTGGTTGGATAGTTTCCTTCTTCTTCTTATGGGTTTAGTTTTAGTTATGTTTGCTACCATGTTTATAACTGTAAAAGTGTGCAACATGTGGTTGGTGACACTTCCAGGTCGGTTCTCTCTCATTCGCAGCTAAATGCAGCCCGACCTGAATTATCAAACGTGCTTGATTTTTAGGATTTGAGATCAGGGAAGCTCTGAGAGCAGCAAAATAATCAAATTGACATTCAAATTGTGGGAAAACACTCTTTGGCTACAAGCAGAGGTGGGGAATTGGGCCCAAAATTGTCTAGTGTGCAGCCAGCGTGACAGTTTCTTGCCCCAGTAGAATAAAACAATGATAAATTGTCGCTGCAACAATTCGTTAATTGAGCACTTTAATTGGCAGTGCTGCTCATTCACTTGAATGAAAAATACAAAGTGAAAGTGTAATAAAGCCCATGGCACATGACACAAAGCCTATGATGATGTCAGACAACATATTTGGTGGACTGCAATGTAGCACCCCAAAAAGTACAATGTGTGATTTATACCTTGTGCCAATACTCAGTGCTCATAAGGAAGTGTGTGCATGCCACATACTGTATGTTTGTTTAAGTAAGTGTGGAAATGAAGCACTTCTCTTTGACCTTACACACCATCTTTGCAGCATCATTTGCTAAGCTTTTATATGCCTCGGTACAAAGACTAAAGGAATATGTTATTCAACAGTGTTGAAAGACAATTTAGTCATTTAATCCAGGGACGTGTAGAATTATCCAGTATTAATATGAAGAGCTCTGTAAAAGGCCATTTGATGAAAATACCTTAAAAAGTCAACCTGACCATTTTAATGAATTGGCTGATTTTTCCGTAGACCTTAATGAATTATGTAAAATGCATTCCTAATGTTTTGGCTAAGCCACAGGGTTGTGAAATAGTTTCTGCACGAGGGACACAAGGTCAGCTGTCACCCTGAGATCATATGATCTGACTGAAGGCTGTCCCTGAAAGCTACAGTGTGTGTGTGTATGTGTCAGAGAGAGAGAGGGAGAGTTTGCATGTGTGCAACAGTACATATATAATTTTGATCCTCTCACTAATTAGTTTGAGCCACCTGAACCACCCACACATCAACTCTGTTACCACAAGCTCATTGATTCACCTCACTCTTTTTTTATCCATCTATTGTACCAAATTTGTCCTCTCATATAAACTCCCTCATTACCCACTGTGCTAACAGCTACAACTACATGAGGTGTGTGTTCTCTATCCGTCCTCTCACTACCCTGAGCAACACACACAGTTTTGTGTGCGTTGCTCTTTCTATTGTTCCCTCACAGCTAGTAGATGAGTCACTTAGCAGCCCAGCGCTAGAAGCAGAACTTTTTATTTGCTCAAAAAATACCCATCCAGCATAGCAACACCTAGTCTTTTGCACATTGATTTAAATACATGTTAAAAGGCTTGCGTGTAGGTGTAGGGTTTAGGGGTATCTATTGTCAGGAATTTAATATGAAATTTAGAATTATGTTTTCTTCAGTGTAGAAAAGGGATCTCACAATTTCAGTTTCAGTGGTCAGTCATCAAAATCAAAGCAGGATTGGCCATTGTCACAGTATCTTATCCATATGTATACCAGTACACTTATCCTCTGAGCACAGCAATCAACTGACTAGTAGCAGGTAACTGAGATAACCAGGTTGCAGCATGGGAGATTTTGTTTTCACTCTCTGTTCTTGAGATCCTGCATTGGTTTGTTTTGGAAGAGATTTTACTTGTGGGGGAAGGGCTGAAGTGAACAGAAGTGATACCATTGTCAGAGATCCTTTAATCATTTTGTTTGAAAGAAGACTTTTCTCTGGACAGATTTCAGAAAACCAACCTGGAAACAGGGGAGGGGTGAAAATTGTTGTCGAACTCTAAAATCTTTAGTTTAGGTAAATATTATTTGAACTTGTACCTGCAGAAATAATATTTTTTAGGGAAACAATTTTTTTCAAACTTTGAAGAAAAAACTAAACTCAACCTTTTCTTATCGTTGCTAAGTTGAGTTTTTCTTTATTGTCAAATAGTACATCTGTCGGCAGAGAATAACGTGTTACCTCTGAAAGACTTCAACAGAGATTCATCATCCTGAACACAGACAGAAAGGAGATGACTCACGCTCTCACTCAGACACACATCTACTCATCCAACCAAGTGCCTGCCCTTCAACAAAGGCTTTTTTAATTATCTTTCATTGATTTCAGGGCTCTGTTAATCTCAATTAAAGATCCCGCTAATAGCTTAGAAACTGCAAGGGAGGGGAGAGAGAGAATGAATCACATCAGAATTAGCTAAATTTTCAACTCGTCTTTTTTTAGACACATAAAACTTGGAAACACTTAAAGGAGAATGGTAATTAAATGAGAAGGGATTCATAAGAAGTTTTTGAGAAATAACCATGTATTATTTCTTTTAAAGCAGTTTGATTTGTCCTCGTAGTTGCCTGACAACAGAGTTTATTGTGTTCAGTGAATATGTATGCACAACTCTAAATTCTTTCCCTCTCCAGCTATAAAACCCCCATAAAACTATAATTTTAACTCGTCTAGCAGAAATATGGTTCCTTCTTATGTATTATTTTAATGTGAATTGTGCTCACACACACACAAGACAATTTGTCAGGAAAAGCAGGATGTTTTGATGACTGTTGTCAGTGCTGACTTGTCAATCTTATATGATGTGTATCTGAAAGTTTCCTCCTGTCTCGTCTGTGGAGGCTGAAGTATCTCAGCACAGAGTTTCCAAAATGTCAAAGTATATTGTTTCCAATTATTTTGACTTACTTCTTGTCCGAATCAGCACGATGGAAATTTATTTATCTGTCATCCCTCCATTAATGCCCCAGTTGTAGTGTTCAGTATTAAGTCTCTTTAGGGTCATGAATTTCACCTATGTCCATCTAATTCATGCATGACCTGTTATCCAGTTCTACCTCTCTTTGCTTTCGAGTTCATTATCAGTGTTTAAAGTGAATTTTTATCATGACAGTCCTGCTAGTCTTTCTAAACACACTGTCTGCCCTCCACCATCGATGATCTGCGCAGGTCTGTAACTCATCTGACTTGGAGTTCATGGCTACAGAGTCAGGGCATTGGTAAGTAGAGATGAGGAGAGAGGCAGCTGAAGAGGAAGAAGAGTATGAAGATGTGGTTGGAGAACAGGAATGAACAAGTTGGGGTCTGGATGTGTGTTGAGTGGCACGAAGATGTCCCTTCACCCTGATGGGGAGGCCAAAGTGTGTATGTATGCGTTTTAAAGAAGGGAGAATCTGGGTCTCCTCCTAACCCTGTTGCCTAGCAACAACCATGCCGTGTCGTCGCAGAGACAAGGGTGATGATGTCACCGGAGATCAGAGAGAACACGTTTACCTGAAACAAGGACAGACATCCACTCAATCGCACGTGCGCACGCGCTCAGAGAGACGCACGCCAGCCCAGTTCATTGTTATTAACATTTCCTTCACACTGTGAGATTAAATCAAGTCATAATTCAACTCGACTGGTAAACTCCCCTTTTTTGAAGTGAGAATCATAAAACACAAACACACAGAGGAGTCCGTGGACCAGGAGTTTCTGGATGGGTGTGGAGACTAGTCACTGTGGCATGGACAGGCATGTCAAGACTGCAATAGAAACCGAGTGCCGGAGGAGAGAAGGACACTGTTTGCTAATCCTTCTCTAATCCAGAGTGTTCAGGCAGAATTATAAAATACATTCAGGTGGAGGTCTCTGTCTTTTAACTTTAAAATGGTGTTGACAAATGAGTGTATTATCACTCAGCATATAGTCGTGGCAACTTGCAGATGGATTCTGTGATGATAAAACAGCAGTTTTTCTAATAATGTAGTAGTCAATGGGATTATTTTTGGGTGGGGCTCTGAAAAGACAACGAAAAAATGTGAAAAATACGTATACGTATATGTAAACGAACGCCATCATCCTATCATCACTGATGTTGATGGTAATAGCTGCTCGTCCTCCACCTCTGAACAATCACTCAAGTAGTCTGAAAAAGAGGACAAAAGAAGTGTTTTTCGGAGCATCGTGACTGCTGTTGCTCTGTAGAGACGCCACACCGACCTTAAGGGTTTTTTTGTTAGTTTGTAAGGATGATGTCGTAATAACTTTCAGCATGATGGCTGACGATCATAATGATAGTCTGCACGAGACTGGAAAGAAATACTGATTTTATGGGGCTTAGATTCAGCATGTGTTTACTTAACTTGATGGTAAGTTTTGTGTTGGAAAAACTGGATGAACAAAAGTATCAAATTTGTTCCACTTGTGAAGTTTTTTTTTCCAGAACAAACAGTTTAATTTTGAATTAATTTAGTTAAACATCAGTGCATTATATTTGTAATTGAATCACGCAATGTGTTGTGTCCCTGGTTTTATAAAGTCCAACTGCAGATAACATAGTGCAGTATTTATTTATTTACTTATTAGCTAAGATGGACTTTGGTCATCATGTACCTTTGGTCCGTCTCACTCACCTTGTTCTTCCTCTCTTCTACTCTTAGGTGCAAACTACAGAGCGTGCTGATTGGTTAGAATGTCCTGAAGGGGCGGAGCTAATGAGTCTACTGCAAGATATGTCTACATCCAACAGGTGTGACTCCTGCTGTTTAAATCATCACTTTATGAAAGACTATTTCTTCCATTATTACATTTTAATAGAACAGTTAATGTTTTTTCCAGTAACAAGATCTTTTG
>KV751343.1:2255946-2274198 GCA_001698575.1 Mola mola
TGTGTGTTTCAGTGTTAAATATGTTGCTCAAATGTTTGCAGATTTAGATACGACTTGCCCTAATTTTTTACAAGGATGCAGGCTTTTGAAGCTTTTGAGTGTCGCTCCCAACACACTAAAAAGATAAGAAATATACAGAATGTGAGTTCAGGAGCTAAATCAAGATCAACACAACCTTAACAAGTAGAGATGTACCTCCTGCAGGTGGCACACAATGTGAAAAAAATACACCTACATTTGATCTTCACTGAGAATTGTTCAATTAATATTGGAATATCCTCAAAAGAAATCTATATGCAGACACAACGGACTGGGTAAAACAGAAATCTTTTCTCTTGTTTTGCTCAAACTCACATGACCGAGTCCCATATTATATCACGGAAAAATGTGCACTCTGCATGGAAATCCTAAAGATGCTGTTAACAATTTTTTACCAAATTATCAACACAAATTTTTCGACGCAGTTGTCAGCGCCTCTGCGAATCTTTTTCAACACTCGTCAAAGCAGCTGCTTTATCATCACACAGTTTCTCCAGTCGTGCAGTCATCGTGTTTCCATACTCGGCTTGGACAAAACCCTCATCCTCGACAAGCACACGTCGGTCATCAAACGTACTCTTTCTGGTGACGCAGGCACTCGTGGATGGTTGATATGTGGGCGGCGGGTCCACCTTCTGCCAGGGGCTTCGCTCTCAGAACTTTTTAACAGCTGTAGTTGTATTTGTATGTTTCAGCTGTTTGTAGAGCTACTGTAGGATGCAGCGGCACTCGGACAAACACTACCGTAAGAGTAATGCAACCTCAGCAGTTATTGTGTTATTTACAGGCGCCAGCGAAAACCACTGGAAAATATAGATTTTTAGACAAACCAATAATCGGGCAAACTTTTAAAACATTTTTATAACGTTTAGAATATTGGAAAATCATGACCCATCCCTGATGTACCACCAACAATGTTTAAAGGGATGTTTTATAAAGTGTATTAGTCTGATTTATGGGTTTAAATTGTTAACTTTCACTGTTATTAATGAGGTGGGGTAAAGGCTGTAACCTCTCAGACACATGCCCGCTAAATTTCACACTGCATGTATTTTGTGTGTGTGCGTGCGTGCACCTGGATCTTTGCATCTGGCTGCCTTTTATGAGCATGCGGGCCCAATATGTGTTCCCTCTTTGAGCCGAGGGTCTCGCCGCTGTAGAGTCCACGTTTCCCTTGATCCATTGATGTACGAGACCGGCGACCTGTCTCACACACACAAACGGTGGCTTTCACCCGTTTCCCTATGCAAACCCTGTGTCTCTCAATCACACACACACACACACACACGCTGACAGATTGATAATATAGGTGTATTGTTGCGCTATAGAGGCCTGTCCTCTTCTCCCCTCCTTCCCCCCTCTTTTCTCCTTGGTCACCCCTTTTCTTCCCTTTTTTGTCACCCTCTATAGCCACTTCTCTCCTCTCTCTCTCTCTCTCTCTCTTTCTCCTGTTTTTCTCATTTTCTTTCCTTTTCACCTCCGTCTCTCCCCCTCTCTCATGGTCTCCCACTTCAGTCCTCTCCCCGAGTCTCCTCGCCGGCAGATGAAAGCGGAGATCAGCCGCAGCTTTGAAGTGGCTGAGACTGGCACACTCCCACTGGTTTAGCGGCAGGAGGAGGGGAGCAGAGGTTTTAGGAGAAAGGGCAGGAGATGAAAGGAGCTATGAGGAGAGAGAGGAGGAGGAGGGTTTAATTGAGAGTATGAGAGGAAGGAGAGGGAAGGTCTGGGCTGCGGTCCTAACCTCAGTGATGTCATTCCTCCTTTACCATGGCAACCTGAGGAATGCCTTTTCAAACCCTCGAGGTTGACCAAGTGGGGAGGAGCTCGACCGCAGTTCCCCCAACCTGGAGAAAAGCCTTGAGGCTCAAAACCTGAATTTATTGCAGCGTTCAGTCAAACATGAAGCCATCAGTAGCACAGCCCCTCTTATAATCTGCTCAGACAGGGGACAACACCACTACAAACATGAAGGCTGAAAAACTGTACTGGTCTGCCTCTGAGTTAGACTTTCAATATCTAACTATTTTCAAAATAGTTGTCGATTAATTTTCTTTCGATCGACTAATGGATTATTTGTTGCAGCTCTATGTCGTAAAGTTATCCACTGTGACATAATTGATAACTGAGATCGTTTCAGAAGAGCTGATGAAAGGCTGTTGGGATAATAGTTCTCACTCCTGCTATAGCTACATTTTACAACTACTCTATGTTTGATCACTCTTCCACGTCCCATGGTCAGACCTTTTGTCTTTTCAGTTAGGGAAGCGACGATACATCAGCTTAATGTCGATATTAGCTGATACCAACCAATGGCAGACAAGTACTTGTTTTGTGAAAACCTGTGGAAAACATAGATTTCATTAAGACAGAAGCGTTAAGCAGAGTGACTCTGTCGCAGCCACTCTCTGTGATCTCAGACCTGTTATTTCCTTTGACGCTGTCCCCCGTGCAGCTGCTCAGCGTCAGTTCGGCACCGTGAAAGTTAGTCCTAAAACTTTACTGCATCTAATTTACACCGTTGAAATCCACTAACTTTCAAGGATTTCTATAGCCTGTGGGAGCTGTGTTAATTAGGTTAATTATGTGGGTTTTAATCAACCGTGGCGGTGGGCGTCTGCTGGCCTGGCTGTCAGGCTGCCCTCAAAGGCACCTGGGAGGAAGGGGGGAGGAGGGTGAGGCAGGGAGATAAGAGGGAGAGGAGAGGTAGATTACACACAGCCCGAAGGGTCCGAGCACTGAATGTGTTCACGCAACCTCAGTATTTCAATTCTTTTTTTTTTTTTGGTCTCACTATAACTATTAAAGTATAAATATAAAATCATTAAACAATTAAGAAAAAAGTTAACTGAAGTAAGTTTAGAGGGCAACAATGAATATTTGCCAACAGTCAAACTCGTCAGCTCAGAAGCCGAAACTGCAGAGCCACATAACAGCGAGGTTACCTTAACAATGTAGCTTCAGTTGTTTGACCCCCTTGTCACCCCTCTTTACACTTTTCCAACAGCTACGTCCTGGCTGCGATGTCGGGGGACAGAAACATTCAGCCTCCCAATTTTCCAACAAAGTGGATCAATTCTGTGTGCACTTTTATCCTTGAGGTGACAGGTGAAAATATTGATAGAAACTCCAGAAAACAAGCAGCCAAAGAATTATAACGTCACCGGTGCAGTTTACAGACACGTGGGGGTTTATGTAGGTCAGGCAGCATGTTGAGCAGAGCCGCCAACAAATGATGATGAAGCTGAAAGCGGACAGCGGTGGGCTCTGGCCTCATGATCTGGATTTCAGAATTCGCTGCTCGAGTTCAGGCTGGTTCAGTATTGATTTCCACTTCACCATCAGTCTGCCCAACCTGCCCAACAACTCCTGAACCCAATAATTAATTCTGTATTCATCAGAGACATTATACATTTACTAGCATTTATCTTTATTGCTTGGAACAGCATCAAGTAAGACAGAGGTGAGAAATGTGCCACAGATCCTCAGCAGGAGGTGATGGATGTTGAAGGATTCACTCATTCACTCAACACAATGTTTTTTCCTCCCTATGCCACCTGGTTAGTAACATAATGATGCAGTGGAGAACTTGTGAATTTCTGTCCCAGGTGTCACGTCGATGTGGTTCCACTGGCTACTGAAATCCTCACGATCATCTCGGGATCTTAAAAGCTTTCCATCTTCAAACCAGAAGCATTTCACCACTTTTCAGAACTTCAGAACTCTGCCTTTGGGACTTTTTCTCCATCTTTATATGACCTTTTCTGTTCATTCAAACATAAAGATTGTTATTTCAGAATGCTGTCAGTTTTTGGAATAAAATTACTATTTGTTTAGCCTCTTTGGTGGATCCAACTCAATTTTTTTATAAACGAGACTGGAAATAAACATAATAGGGGAATTAACATGTGTCTATCAGTTTGAGTTTTGCGTGACCCACGTTTAAGCAGCTGCTGACTCGACTGAATGTAGCGTCAGAGCTCTCAGTTAGCGTAGCCAACTCATCAACGTCAGCCAGAGATATTACTGTGTCACTAGAATAATGTGACAGCTAAATCAAAACATCCATCCAGTGTCCATCAGGCTGCAGTGGATTAGAGCATCAAAGCTAACACACTGACATGGTGCCGGCCTCTGAGTCTGTAGGCACGCTGAGAGCCAGTGTTTATGGGGGAACATTAGCTCATTAGTTCACACGTCTGCCATCATACACACTGTGTGCTCGTGATGTGACATCACTAATGTCCCCTCGCAGCTTTCTGTTCTTAACGCCACCACGTACTGAAACACATATCTTTTTCAGGAATTATGCCACAAAGGTCGTATCTGTTATTGACCGGGTGACATGAGGTATGTCTAATGTTAGAGTTGCACTGAAATCACAACTTGGGTCAAAATATGTTGTCACACTTGCATATGTCATTCTGTCACAGTGATCCAGTGAACCATCACAGGGTTGTCTGCATGAAAACAGGTGTGCTCTGTATGTTGGATGAGGCAACAGAGTTAAAGGTATAGCTCTCGTTAGGAAGGTTGTCTAGTGGGGGGAGATTTCCTCTCACCACCCCATCTGACCTCCAAAACAAACAAAATCAGACATCTCCACATGGTCACCACAGTTGGGTTTTTCTCACCTAGTTGTCATTGAATGTGCAAAGCTGAGAATCACACTTGTGTTATAATGGTAAGATTGTACCTCTGTTCATCTCGTACCCACCAATGTCCTAGTTTTACCCTCATGTGACAGAACTTGGAACACATTTACCCATTTGATTGGTAATGTTATTAATGACAGTTAAAATACCACATAACTTTGGAAACATTGTAGACAGGTTTGAGTCAGGGCCAACTCTGACCTGGTCTTAATTGCTTCTGCCATTGATGTTAGAGGTGGACATGGTTCCACCTGGGTCCTGGTAGGGCAGGGTTGTAAAAAAAATACTAAACAGATGATTACATCTTGGTGGCCAAGAGTCAAATTCCCTCAAAATTCATAAGAGGTTCCAGGAAACCTCTGGTGTCATTTTGTAGCTGTTACAAGTTATTCCAACTTTTGGACTTTCAAGGTCATCAACTTGGTCATATCTTCAGAAGGACATGTCATAGAGGTCTAACTAATCCCAGGGTCCATCACAGCCAGAACCAGCTGGTTCTGCAGTTTGTGACGTGCCCTTTTTCATTCTCAATCTAAGAGAATTTAACTGTTAGCAGAGGTTGCAGTCCTGAGTACCTTTTAGTTTTACAGGTAGCCAAAATATTTAAATGATATAAATCTGTAATCACATGGCCTTTGCTGTAGAAGTCTGGGAGATAGTTAACCCTTGTATGTAGAATTTGTACCCTCTTGAGGAGCATACAGTCTTACTTCCTAGTTTGGTCAGGTGTATGACATTAACCAATCAACATCAGTGTATAAACACCACCTTAAAAAATAAAGTTAAACGCATTGCTACATCCTGTTGGGGCTGAATGCGCTGCTGGATTAAAACATGTTGTTGAAAAGAAACATGGAGGCATCCAGGTGAAATGACAGTCCATTTTATTGTTTCAGAAAACAGCAGGCTACAGCAACCAGCTCCTCCCACTACCCCACCCCTTAGTAACAGCAGACCAATAGGAGCCCTCGTCCACCCGTCCTTCCACAGACACACCCATTCAGCTAGGTCAGCTACACCCCCTTTGGAACAGCAGAGACACGTCAGTGTCCACCTTTAAAGCAAGAAAATAGCTTGATATTTGGACCATGATTTCCAATTCTTGGTTTTTTTTTTTTTATACAAAAGCTACACAATGTTACACTTGATCATCAGAATACAATTCAAATGATTAACTTTAGTGTTTGGACACCATTTAAAATGTGATCAGATTTTTTTACTTTGATGGAGCATTACCACTTTAAAAAAAGGAAAAAAATATACTACCAGAGATTTAAAATACAAGGGACTGCAAAAACAAGAAGAGTATCATAATTCAGAATGAAAAAAAAAACACAAGCTTGATCAGTTTGTACCATTACAGACTTAAGGAAAAATGATAAAAACGAAAAACCACCAAAAGTAAAAATGAAAGCAAATACATAAAAAAAGGGTTTTAAAAAAAAAATAAGAAAAAATAATAGAATAAGCTGTGGAGATCAAAATCTGTTTTGTCACGTCAGGATTTAAAGTCAGCCATCCGTCAGGCTAAGAGACCAGAACCGCACTTAAATCTAGTCTGTCCCATTGGAGTTCCCATAGACAGGAAACTCTGCTCGCTGTTGTCGAGTCATCTTCAGGCACTTTCTGAAACCCTGCCTCCTCCATATGGGCGAATCACGATGCAGGTTCGTTCGGATCACATGATACAGCTGCAAAAGGGAGGAGACGGAGTGTGAAAGAAAAGAAGGAATGAGGGGAAAAACAGGAGGTGAGGGATGGGAGACAGGCCACAGGAGTTGGTTAAGACCACACACCACGATCAAACACTGTAACACTGCAGACGCCACATCACACAACATCGCAGTTAGGAGCAGTCTAGACATGCAGCGGCCAAATGAGTCAAATCCACCCGCCTCTCCCCCCTTCAGTCATTTCACTCTGACAGAAACCCCCCGACTGTTCTACCAGAACCCAAACAATGGCCCTGATTCAGAGTGTGCACATTTCTTACCTAGTAGAAAGTGTAGTGTAATGAGGGTCTTGGTATTTACAGGTCGGTATCAAACCAGGCCAGTTGGTTAGAGTCGCCGGGGGGCAGGCCTTCTATCAGTTCCTGGGCGTGTCCCAGGTCAGGCAGCCCCTCTACAGGGGGGTAGTCCTGGCCAGGGTGGTGGCCACCCAGATCGTGGTCCATCATGGGCTCCATGCCCATCGAGTCCCCTCCATATCCCCCGGAATGGAAGGAACGGTAGCTTGGGTCTGACGGAGGAAGGAGTGGATGGAGAGGCAGGGGAAGCAGAGCAGTTGTTAGGAGCATGTTAACAAACCAAGCGGTCACACAGTAGTACGCTCACTCAGACGGTTCACTGCACAGCAACACAGCGGCAGTCCATCCTCCAGCACACACAACCACCGGTGAGGTCCGTCAAGCACTTGTGGCTCAGTGAACAGATGCAACTGCAGTGCAGTAAACAACGTCAAGTCTTTTTTTTTTTTTTTTTTTTTGCCAGGAGCCAATTAGAGCCGTCAGTGCTAGAGGAATGGAGAGCAGTGTAAATTAAACACACCCACAACCAGAACCCTGTTAACGTTTGCTCAGTACACAGTCCAAGGTCCTGGAACAACTGACAATAAGTGAAAGCTGCACTATTGGAGGAATAAAACAAGTCTCATCCATTATTTTGAAAGTACTGTTGCCCTTTAACACTCTTCTCAAGCTGCACATCCAGTGGCGTCACCAGTTCAGTCAGCGGACTGTGTTTGTGCATCAACTTAATGGGGCAGGAGGCGGAGAGAAAGCAGAGTGTGCCCAACTCAATAAAAGGAAAAAAAATGCTCTGGCATTTGTGACATCTTTATCCCCTCCCTCGTTTCTCCTGGGAGAGTCCCAGCCAGCCGGAGGTGACACGATGACTTACCATCCTGTCTGTAGCCCAGAGGCTCCCCCTGAGCTCCGATGTCCAAGCCCAGGTCTGCAGTCTGAATCGCAACACACACAGATGTGCAGGGTGTCAGCTTTTACGTTTGAATATCAGTGGATAAGCAGCTGATTGGTAAGGTGATTCTGAATTCTTCATACCTCGTTCCAGGCCATTGGTTCCGTCCTGAAGAGCGAGCTGGTGAGTTCTACGGAGAGACGCTTTTTGTAGTCTTGGGGTTTGTCCTCTGACATCCTAAACAATACTGCTGCAGCGTAGGTGGCTGAAGGAGATGGATTAGACAAGTCAGTCAAAAAAAAGAAAAAAAACAGCAACACAACAGCTAACAGAAGACAAGAGGCCAAATAATGCCATGATTACAGCTGCATCAATTTTGCTTTACTGTCAAGTCCATGACAGACTACAAAAATGATTTTAAATGCCAGTGTTTTATCCAATCATAAGCCCCTGTCCAAATGGATTTCAACATCTGTGTAACAGTTTTATATTTTACGTGAGTGACGGCAGTATATAACCCCCGATTTTTTGTCAACATACCAACTCCTTCGTTGCGGCTGTGCAAGAGTTCTGTAAGTGGGGCAGTGGCTCCCTCGGCCTCGATGGCCTCGGCAGCCTCTTTGTCTTGGGCCAGCTCACAGAGGACGCCTGCTGCTACACGCTGGATGTTCTCGATGGGAGAGTACAAGAGCTGCACACAGAACCGATACTTAGAAATATTTCCTCAAACCACAGTTCATGCAGGTTTTGTTTTTTTATGATCCATGAGGGCAAATACACACCAAAGAAGGAGGTACGATAAAGCTACGTTTCACCAAGCAGTACAGTTCCGTTCTGTTTGGTACAGCATACTTGGGAACCTTAAGCTCATTACAGACATTGGCAACCATAACGTTACCCGGTGGGCAGGGTAGCCTGACCTCACCAACCACGCAAGTAGTGTGACACAGAAACGTGACACAGTGTATCTCTCTAATAATGTCCAAGAAACCGGAACATTAAACAATGGAGGACATCCAGCATTTCCTGTGTTTGACAAAAGACTGCACACCGCAAGTACAAAGATGGCTTAACCATCGCAGTAAAGTGACCAATCAGCAGAGTGCAGTTGGTCTAGCCCCCCCCCTCTCCCCTTATGGAGGTTGTACCCCTCACAGGGTGACAACACTGGCACAGAAGTGTTCGCAATCTTTTGACAGTGAAAACACAGACACATGCTACTGTACCAAACTGCTTAGGGCTTAAATTTGAGTTCCAAGAAACAAGAACACAGCAAAACTGAGCCTGTGTATAATTTACCTGTACAAAGAGGGGAATTGTGTTGAGTCCTCTGATGACTATCCTGTTGTGGACGTCTCTGGCGAGGATGTGAAGTGCTCCTGTGCAGCCTTCCACAATCTCCTCCATACGAACTCCCTCCTAATGACAAAACACCACTTGATTAGTTGACTTTAAACTGGATCTCTGTAGGACTCCTATGATGGAAACTATCGCTGATCTCAGGTAGGTATTTTGAAATGACGAAGAAATTTACAGCACAATATTCTACACAATACCAAATCTGACATCACTTGTAGGTTAGGGCACTGCCAACATGTACCATGCTGGCGTTTTCATGTGTGTGTCCTCACCACGAACTGCTGCTGCGTGCCTCCCATGCTGGTGCGTCTCTGTGTGTCTTGGTGTGCTCTGACCAGCAGCTGAACCAGTCTGGGAATGGCCCCCTGCTCTCTCAGAGGAGCGTGGTTTGCAGGGCACAGAGCCAGGTTACGGATCAGACCAACTGTAGCCTGACGGATGAACACATTTATATGTCAGTTATGCCAGTTCAACATAACGTTATCATCAAGCCCTTATAATCAAGAATTGCAGACCACACCAACCAACGATTCAACGCCTGCATTTAAAGCCAGTGTGACATTATTTTCAGAAGGTCGTGAAGTGAACTAATTTTCACCTCTAAAACTACAATTACAATGCAAGTGTGTGACTCATGTGCCTCATGAGCTTAATCACCAAATCACTGGTTGATCCTTGAATTCAAGCTAATAATGGTCCAATTTGGGTGTTCTGGAGTTATGGTGTTCACAACAAAAAGGATGGAAGGACACACCGTGACCAACCACAGTTGTGGCCAGAGGGGACCCACACTAAGAGTATCAAGAGCGTCTGACTGTTCCTAGCAGGTCAGGGTGCGAGTGTACCTTGATGAGTGGCCAGTGTGATGGTGGGTGCAGTAATTTGACGACAACGGGCAGACCGTAGTGCAGTCTGACAGCATTCTGTGCCATCTCAGCGTCCTGGTGTCGCGACGTAAGGTGGCGAAGGGCGCAGATAGCCGGTTCTGTGATGTCTTCTCGGTCTCCAGCGCGAAGCACTGTACGAACCAGTGCCTCAATACCGCCAACCTAAACAGTATAAATTGAGATAATAGATTAATGGATACAATAGTAATTCAGTATGACTGGACAATCTACGAAAGGGTAAGGAAAATACATCTAGTTTTTAAACTATAAATTCATACAGGAGACACTTTGACCAGGACATTTACAACATATTTGAAACTAGTGAATAAATAAGTAACAAGTTTTGTTGTTCAGTGATTATGTGTTTACTCACCTGGCAGACCATCATCTTGTTTTTGTAGTTGTTACATGTCAAGTTAGACAGGATGCCAGCAGCACACGTCACCACGTTAATGTCGTCGCTGCCGAGCAGCTGGACCAGAGTTCCTAGGAGACCCTCCATTCCCTCCTGAAGAGATGGACAAGCATCCAGATATCAGGAAAGAAGGAATGAAACACAATCTAAAGAGTATGGTGAATGCTTAATACAACGAGACATGACAAATAAAAGCTTTCAATGTTAGTACAAGCTCATCACCTGTTTGGTGGCAGCATCTGATAAGTTCCTGAGAGTCCAGAGACAGTTCTGGACCAGTCTCTGGCTGGGATCTGTCAGGTGGAGGCCCAGAGCCTGCATGCCTCCTGCACAAAGATTTGGGGGGGGAGGGAGATGAGATTCACATGTGCTGTGTGAGTGATCACAATACATTTCAGTTCAGTTGAATTACTGTTTAAAAAAATCTTGTTTTACAGGTTTTGCCATTTTATATGCAACCACAAACAAGTTTGGGCTCTTTTAGTGTTAACATACCGGCTTCTACAATGGCAGGTTTGTTACTGGAGCAGACTGACAGAACTTTGAGGACACGGCTTGTGGTCCACAGCAGCTTCTCGTAGGTGTAAGTTCTCATGATGTTGACCAATGCCTGGGGGCCACCACTGGCCAGGATAATCAACTAACACAAGACGACATCGCACAATTCAGTAAAGGGTTAGTCTTCGTGTAAGAAACAAACAGAGCAATTCAGCACAAGTAGAGTGTGTATTTTAACACTTTTAAAGCGTCACCCACAATCCCCTTACCTTGCTTTCCTGGTTTCCATAAGCCAGTATCTGGAGACAGTCGGTGGTGATAGCCAGGAACTTGACATTGGTCTTGTTGAGCAGAGCCACCATTTTCTGTAGACCCCCAGCTAAACGAACAGCCATCTTTGCTCCTTCCTGGTGCAGCAGGAGGTTGTGGAGGGTAGTGATGGCGTAGAAAAGGACAGAGTCCACTGGGGAACTGCAGGGCAAACAAATGCTCATCACAACTGAATTTGAAGATTAGATCAGCTAATTCCAAACAGTCCTCCTCAGCTCCTCTGCTATTTGATGGTTGTTTTTTTGTTTTTTTTTTTATATATTTCTCTTATCACAGTTAACAGGTCACCATGTCTAATAGGAGTAAAACAAAATTCCTAATGTTGAAAGCTCACCCTCCTGATTTCTGACCAGGTCAGTGGAAAGTAAGTAAACAGAAACAGAAGCTATTAAGATCAAATATTCATTTGTTCTCCTCTAACATACCCAAGCATTTTAACTAGAGCTGGGATTCCTCCTGACTTGAAAATAGCCAGCAGACCCTCTCTGTGGTGGGACAGGTTGTGGAGTGTTCCTGCAGTGCAGCGAGCCGTCTCCACATCATTCGTGTTCTGCATGGTCCTGACAATAGCAGACACCATTTGAGGAGAGCGCATGATGGCATGGCGGGAAGCTTCTTTCTTTGAAAGCTGGTGGACCATCACTGCTGCTTTGTTTACTACAACCTGGACAAAATGGACAGAAGTATAAGGGAATGGTAAAAGAGAAAACTTTAACACTGAATAAGTTGTTTCGTTAGTAAATACCTGGTCTTCGTCGTTGAGGAGTTTGGTGAGCTCAGGTATGGCTCTCGTCGCCAGCTCTGCGTCATCTTGATAATTGATCAGGTTGACCACAGCGTGTTTGAGCATTTGCGAGGGCTCTGCCAGCCTTTGAACATTGGTGGGGTTTGCTGCATCATACTGTGTAGAGGTGATCTGCACACCTTCCTCCAGAGTCTCTGGAAACATGGCTGCACGAACCCGCTGTGCACGCGTCATGGCATACTGACCATCTATGTCTAGAAGAGACAAAAGTTGTTTAATTATGCTCGTTAAGGTGCTATTAAAGGATTTATGACGAGTCAGACCAACAAATTGACCTACCCTGTACTTGTTCCTGGGAGAAGTTGTGGTTGAAGCCCTGCTCCCACTCGTACATAACTTGGTTGTCAACATCCTCTTCCTCAGGGTTGCCCTTCCCACTGAGGGAGGGGGCAGTTGTGGTGGCTCCTGAATGGATGCCTGAATCCAGGTAAGACTGTTGCTGC
This sequence comes from Mola mola, assembly GCA_001698575.1. Taxonomy (NCBI): domain Eukaryota; kingdom Metazoa; phylum Chordata; class Actinopteri; order Tetraodontiformes; family Molidae; genus Mola; species Mola mola. Next base: position 2,268,293 of record KV751343.1, read on the forward strand.
CAGTGACTGACTGCTGCCTTACGGTCTGGCTCCATGGCCATGTCTAGCTCCATCAGATCAGCTGGAAAGACAGTTTTCCAAAAATATGTCAGCATGTTAAAATTCTTGACATCTTTGTCAAAGGATTCATGTATGTGTTTCAACACTCAAGATGCAACTGTAGAGACATATAGTCACTGAAAAAAAGTAACTTCTTCCCGCTTTCCAATTCCATTATTTTACCAGATTTTTATACATAAATGACATGTGATATACCAGTAAAGGCCTTTTAAATTGTGAAGTTTGATTTAACATGTGCTACTTGTCTCAAATTGAAATCAATATCCAATTCAGTTTGATCGAATGAGAACATAAATCTGCACTAAGAAGGGAGCTGCTGCAAAGCTTAACATACTGTATACTACTCAGATGAATAAATGTATGTGTTAGTAAGACATGCAGAAAAATTAAGTGAAAGAGGCGAGTGTTTTATGAAAACCATCAACTCACCCTGGGAAGCCATGTTCCTTTCTCAAACCACGGCTGACACAGCTTCCTGATCTGAAACAAGGGAGAAAGCAGTCAGACACTCTCTGTGACATCTCACGTTTCATTAATTCTGCCTTCTAACTTGTCCATTGTCCCTACTTTTCTGTTTTTAAACAGTCCAACGTAGGCCATTTTACTCTATTTAAAAAAAAAAAAAATCACAGAAGTATAGAAGTAAAAGAAATAAGTGGCTGAAACTGAATGTTAGTGCTGTTCAAAACAGAGTCTCCAGCCAAGTATTTTTTCCAGCCTTTTAAACCTAACTTCTTCCCCTTCCTTGGATTTTCTCTTCTGTTAGAGAATGTGAATATCAACAACTCTGACACAAAGCCACCATTACAGCAAACCATTTTTAGGTGAGGAAGGCCAGGATGTGGAGCACTGGGTGGAGAGAGATGAAGGGGGGAGAAGGGTATACACATTCCTGCACTGGCTTTGAAGGTGAAACCACTCAGAAAAAGAAAAAGAAAATACTGGCACTGAGAGTAGAGAGAGGTTGAACGGGCAAGAAGGGATTAATTCAAAACGAAACAAGGAGAATTAAAATGGAGGTATTTTCACTGTAAAGACCAATGTTATGACAGTGAAGCAGAAAAGTAGGAAACAGGGAAAAAGGTGGAAGAAAATCCTGGCTAAAGTGAGACGCAGAAACAGAGGCAGTGTGTCCACAATTTTAAAAAATCCTTTCCTCAAAGTACATCTGTGGTTAAGTCCATGATGAATTCTACAGAAACAGACCAAATCCTTTGCAACTGCGGCATACCAGATTGGCCTTGCTTTAATACTGAACAGGCATCCTGGAGGAAAACAAGAGGATGTGAAGGGGACCAATACTTAGGGTAGACTTTCCTGCAGTCTAACCAGATCTAAAACCACGATCTTACCATACAAAATTACCTGCCTTCATTAACCAAACCTTAATTTGACTTGGATATTGTTCCCTTGCTTAAAACTGCTGAGAAAACAGTGTAAGGATGTAATTTAGCACTACATGCTTAAAGTACAACAAAGTCAATTAGTGCATCTTAAAAAAAATTGAATATTGAGACTTCATGGCCAATGGCTCAAAAACTACAAAAATCTCTACATGTTTCACTCTAAATGTATCAATCAAAATTTAATGAAAAGGGGCTTGAAATATTTACACGGGGCTTGTAAAAAAGAAAAACAACAACAACATTGTACTCTACTATACACTTCATTAATATATATATACACTGTATATAGGAAGAGTAAACTGATTCCACAGCAGCATGGGGTTCTGTCCTGACAGCAAGATAAGACTACAGAGTGGAATTCTCCAAATTCTTCTATTTAGAACAACTTCTCCTGTTTTCAAAAGCACTACATATTAATTTACCCCCCCCCCCAAAAAAAAAATATCATTGAATCAAACAAGAAGGAAAAAGGACTAAAACAAAAATAAATGTTAAAAAAGCACATTCACTGGCCAGTGAATGTGTGGGAGTTTTGTGGAGTTAAATGGCTGCCAATATGCACAGACTGAAGGAGAGCTAAACTACTGCTCTGGATCACTTCCCTTCTCTAGTACAAGAGCCAGCCCAGCTCAGCTGTGTCATTAAAACAATCTTATATCAAATCTCCAGGGCTGCCATTTCTAACCTTTTTTTTTTAACTCTAAAAGAGAAAATGCCATCCTCTGTGCAGCGTTTGAAGCACACTGAGGCACAATGGTTTGTGATTTTAAGCTATATAAATAAAACTGACTGAAGTGTTCCCACACACCATCATCCAAAACTTTGCAGGCCTGCCCTGTCTAATGGAAACCATATGCCCAAACAAAGCTGCATACAAGTCAAACATTCAATCAAAAGAAAACTGGAGCCATTTGCCATTCAACCCTGATGGAAAATGTAGGGATCTGAATTTTGCTTTGGAAACTGAGCTGAAGTTTGTTTGCTTTTTGATGGGCAAACACGCAAAATCTGGTTTCCTACTGAGACACAAATGGCAGCCTTACTCTCAAATCTGACTAACTACAACTATACTTTAGAGTTCCTAGATATCAACTTTGCCCACAACAATCAAAGCGAGTGGTTTCTTTGAAGCCAGATTTGCCTTCTCCACTTAAAGCCATATAACTGAAACCAGATGACCAATGGGTAGGTGCATTAAATACAGGTGGTGGGATGACTCAGGCATTTATGGCAAGGTATGACAAAGAAGAAGTCACATGACTGGATAGATCACCAAAAAGGCATTTGGTACTCGTGGCACAGACAAATCCTAATATGGTTTAAGGGGTATTGTGCGTGCACAGAGGCCATAAAAAAAACTCTATCAAGTGTAATGACAGCACTCAAATGATGGACTAACTGTTCCAGCACAGAACATGATGGCCAAGAGCCACACCTCAGTGTCACTGCCCTGAATATAGTTAATAAAACATGAGGGTCTCTTATAGAGGGATCTCTATAGAGTTCAATATAGTGTGAATAACAAACATGAAATGACACACAATGAAGGTCATTCCTGTTGCAAAGAGTTTTGATTTTAATATTACCTTACAAAACAACCATACCAATTAAGTCTGTTAGGCTGGCTCTAATGCCCATATAAAGGAGGGAAAAATATAAATATAGAAATTCATGATTTCAACAATGGGTAAACTGTTCGGTTACGTGTTTGATACAGGATAGTGACCTTGGAACTTTCAACCATCACGATGCAGCCCTTACTTAACTGTACAGACGGGATCTCACTGAGGACTAAGCATGAAGCTGGATGATTGACAACTATCAAGAGATAACTCCATTTAAACTCCCACGAATGAATTAAAGTCATTACAGAGAACACCCACGCAGCGGGATGTGAAGAGGTTTAAAAAATTATATATCTAAGCAAAATTGAAATTTGTAAGCGAAGAGCATTTCAAAACACCTACAAGCAAAAGTAAATTATTCATCACAGAAGCGCTACAAAAATAGCCAATGTGCAGCACAGTGAGCATCATCCAGTTCCTTGTAAATTTGAAACTTTTAATAATCCAATCATAGGAGTTTTTCATGGCAGGAATTCAAAGCACCTGAGCAGATCCAAAGTCTCCAACTGCATTCCACTCACTGAACAGAAAATATCCATCCTGACCCATGTTGTTACTGACTGAGTTCAGATGAGCCTCTAGGTTCACTTTGTTAAAGTTTATATCAGCATTAAAAAAAAAAAAATCAAGTATGAAACACAATTAATCTAAATTTAGTTTCAATCTTTTGGCCTGTAGGCATTTGTGGCTTCATTTCTGCCTCTACCAAGCACGTTGTGGCATTTAAATAACAAAATTAATTTTGTCAAAAGAAATATAAAGTTGGTGTGTTTAAGAAAAAAATGCATTTACAGGAAAACTGGGCTTCAAAGGAGGTAAATCTTTTAACTCCTTCCCAGGGAGCTTTCTCTCGAGTGAAAAGGCAGAATTCAATACATCCATACAAGTAAATGACCCAAACAAGCTGCATTATTGGCTGGAGCAGCGAGACAGGGGCCGCCACAGGCTTCAGTGCTAGTCGGCTAATGTGCAGGGTCAGCAGCACTCACTGCCGGCTGCCGGCTGCCAACAATACAATGAGCTCAACGCCCGCAGCCGCTGCAGTGTTTGGTCTGTCTCAACTCCAAAGTGATGGATGGCCTGGGGGAACCTGGGAGCTCCAGGAAAACATCTAGTCAAGGTGGAAAGTATAAGACTGCACAGGGTGAGAGTAGTAAAAAGGGACATGAAACTTGGTAAAGATGTGTTCTACAAGAAGTCAACTGCTCATTTATTACAAGGTGTTAAACTAAATCTTTAATTATACAAGGTGATGAATCCTTTTCTTACTACCTCATGGAGCACATAACATATGAAAGTGATCACTGTCAAACAAGCTCTGACATTAAATGCATACAAACTAATGTGGGGAAAATCTACAAAGAAAATAAACAGGCTTTTTTTTTTTTTGCAACAGCAACGTCACTGAAAAAGTTGGTGGTAATCATCAAGAAATTATGACCTCAAACCACTAATCGTTTCACATGCAACCCACACCCACGCTTCCGTCTTGATATTTTCAAAGCACCTTTCAAAGAAAATTTTGCTGACGAGTTGACAGGTTTTTCTTCCCCCCTAACCATGACTGGGGTTACCACAGGAAGACAAAATATGTAACTCATTTTGAAAACAAAACAATGTAGTGATTTATGCAGCATGAAAACACTAGACACTGGGGATTTACAGATGCAAGTCTTTCTTTTTCCAATGTTAAGATCAACATCAGTTAACTGTAAACAAAATGCAGAAATCCAACCACGACGTCGCTTTGTGTCACAAAACCACATTAAACAGCTTTCCACTCGTCATTAAATCGCCTTTTCTCGGTATTTTTTCTTTCTTTTCGCAGTGTGGCGATAAGCAGATTAACTTTTTCCGCCTTAAACCCCCATCGGTGCCCTTCCGACGGGCTAACAAACACCGATGACTGTGCAAAGCGCTGGTACGATGCGGTAAAGTTGGTCTGAGTCCGTTTTTAAAACGACGGACACGCACTAAACTGGTGAGGTGAGCTGCGCCCCCGTATTCCCCGCAGCTGCTGGCGGCCCCCGACTTTCGGGCTCCAACACCACTGACTCAAATTTCACACCCTGGCTCCTCCTCGTCTTCCTCCCAAAGCACAACGGCTGGGAGGAATTTTGTCGGTCTTTGTTTAAAAGGACGAGAGGAAAAATGCTCTCACGGGCCCCTCACCCTAAAAATAGATCGAAATGCATTTTTCGTGTTGTGCTAGTTTTGCTAACGAAGGGCTCAATTCGACGTTGACCCTTCGAAAACTTCATCGGCTCGAACGACTTTAGGCGCTGGCGTTAGCGTTGCCCAACTACTTTTCGTGTCTCGGTTAAAACCAATTAAAGTTTGCTAACTTCGTATTACCGGGTAAAACTGTACTGGCCATTATATACCGAGATTCACAAGCATATTCACCCCACATTAAATGTTTGCTAGGCTAAACCAACAGCAAAAACAACACAGGAAAAGGTGAAAGTCAAGTCGGATAAGCATGAGTCAGAATAGTGGAATGTGACCAGCGGCACTACTAGTTACGCTAACGAATATAGGTTATCGTTAGCTAACGCGAACTGCTGTTAAGTGACTGAAACAAGCAAAGGCGCGACAGCGGTGTTTACTCCAAAATCCCGTTTAAGGCTGCCACACAGTGAGTGAAATCCACCGGATACATCTAATGTTAATGTTAATAGCCGACTGTTGAACACACACTAAATCAACTAAGCGCTAAAACACGTATTAAGTCGACGAGTATCGTCTGTAAAATAGCTAAGTTCCCATTCGGTGGTGGCTAGTGTATCCCACATGTCTGCCGAGAAAGCGACTG
>KV751343.1:2274315-2288214 GCA_001698575.1 Mola mola
CAAGCAAAGAGGGGGAAACTGAGCGGAGCCGACAGTTTAAATGGTGAAGCATACCCTTGTCAACACAGAAAGTCCGTCCACTTGGGTCCTGCGGAGTAAAGACCACTCGAGAAATGGGGAAAAAGTCAAGGAAAATGTGAGGACGAGCGTCAGCGGAGAGCCCTCGTCCACTCCCTCCGCAGTCACACCGCTGCAGCTCGGCTGGAAGAGTGGAGACTGAAAAATGTAAGATGGCGGCGTATTTATATAGACCGAAGAACACCCCCGGTGGACACATATCCTGCCGTGCGCTCGAATAAAATAGCAACCAAAATTAGATTAGTCTTAAATCATTGTCACTTATGCATATACACTTGCATCTACCCACTGAAATTGACTGCATGCCTTGGTTGTGAGTTTCAGTTGATTCATTTAAGCGATAAAACCTAAAATCAATGTCTGCTGCTATGAGTATTAATACACAATTGAATGAAGTTCCGGCGGACGGAAAAGGAAAATCCGATTCTTTTCGGCAAAGTAAAGCCCCCGGATTGAAAAAAAAAACCGGATAATTTCCCCACCGGAAGTGGGTGAGAGTTTTAACGCAAGTAACATTATCCCCAGAAGTCTCTTGGCTCTAAGGAACCAACAAATGATCACAAAACAAGCTTAAGTCCGCAATACCAACAATAAGCATAGTGATAAGAAAGAAAATCTGGGCTTAATTTGAGCTGTCATCTGCACATGTTATTTTATCAAGCAATATAATGACAATATTATTCCTTAGCAAAAGTCTTTGATTGGACCTGCAGGTAGGCCTAATATAGAAAAGGTCCCACCTTTTCTAGGCTTCTTGTTTATCACTTAAGCATGTGATGAACATGAGACTGAGCATGTGATTGAATTACGTTTCTGCTTTCGAATTAAAGAAATCTCCCATGACAAAAGAAGGAAGTTATTGATTGCTACTCATAGTTTAGGCAGAAAACAACCTGAACTGACATAGTAGCATCATAGGTTCAATTGATCAGTCACTGCCTTGTGTAACTTGTCATATTTCCTCACACCGTTGGAAAGAAAATTAGGTCGTTAAAATTATTAGTGGTCTATGAAAAAGTCCTTCATGTGAATAGTGTGATCTTCTCTTTAATGTGAGATCACACAGGTTTGACTGTTCATTTTTGGATGACTTTTCATTTAGCCTAATTATAAGTATGTCAGTTGATAGTGATGCAGGATATTTAAATATGCATTACAAGACCTCTAGTCAGTATTTGGTCCCTTAATGTGTTATAAAAGGTGGAGATCAGGTAATGTGCCACCTTCACATTATCCCTCCATTCTAGCTAACAATGTCATGGGCAAACAAAGGTAAAAATCCAATCTTGTCATCTGCCTACAGGCTATTTTGTTCACAATTTACAGCATGTGGCTGGAATAGGTTACCCAAACTCATAATTCAAATCAGTCACTGCAGAAGTCTTGTGACAGAGTGCTGGATATATATCACCACAGCCAGTATGCAATATGTTAGTGCACCAAAATGTAAAATGGTGTTCATTTGTATGCAGGGGTCTTTATATATTACATGTTTCATCGTTTTAACGGATGGGACTGTGTTAACCAAATATGAATCAAAATGTTGTGCACTCCACTGCTTATAGACCTTTCTAAATGTAAATTTCTCTGAGTTCCATTTATTATTAATCAAAACTGTATATTGCTGTCACACAGTGTCTCTGATTATACATGTATAATGTAAATAAAATACCTTTACAAAGGACAGTAGAGAATTGACATTGACAGGATGCAAATCAGTTACAGTGGCGTTTTTGTTGCAGTAAAGTTTTAATCACAACCATATTGCCACCACACTGTAAACCTTCTTGTGGTCGGTTGGTTAGGATTAAGAGCTCAGGGTTAAAAATCTGATTTACAGATGGTCATTAGTCTCAAACTGTGCATCCAGCTGATCATTGTCATCTTTGTCTGTGTCTGATACCACAAGTCAGAACACATTCATATAGTGCATTTCTTAACGTTTGTTAGGACTTTACAGCCACATTTCTCAGCCTTTGTAGAAAGTTAAACTCCACATTGCATGTTAAATGTAGACATGTCATTTTATTTTTTCACTTGGATCCAGTGTCATCCTTCAGTGCTACATAACCACTGGAGGAAAAATTTGATGTTTCAGCTGGAAGTCCCTGTTTCTGTGTGGCTAAAATGTGGAGTGATCAATGCAATATTTAAAAGGGGAATCCAAACAGGGCATCATGTACAGTAGCTTGTTCACAAGTCTTGAAACTCGGTGCAGATATTTCAGCACTAGTGTTCTGTAAAAAAAAAATAGATTTATTTATAACAAAAAAAATAAAGCAGATACAAAAAACTGACCATCCACGTCTTATAAAATGACTTCACGGAAGATTATGTTATGAATTTAATTATTTTGTTATGCCTTATTTCACCCACCTATAAAGAAAGATGTGCACAAGTATCAATCTTTTCATTCAGGATACATTTTAAACATATATAGAAATATGTGACGTTTAACGCAATGTGGGTCAGACTCAATCCTCTCTATCCTGCTTTATCACAGGAGAACTTAGTCGCTGTTGGACACGTGAGGTTAAACATCCAATTTTGTTTGATCCTGGAGAGATCCTGCCAAAAGATTAATCCATACTTCCTGTGAAATGACCCTTCATCCAGCAGGCTGTGGCGTTCCCAAACACGCTGTGGCTCTCCAATGACCAAGCGTTGCACCACTTCAGGGAGCCCACACAGCACTTGTTCCTCCAGCTGGAGAGGCCTTTTCATTTTCCATCATGGCAGTGTGGAGGGCTCGCTAGGTAAATATTCAGAGCTGCAATTTAGTGATAAACGCAGATTGGTACGGGCATGAAGACAGCATGTTTTGAAAAAGCATGGCGTAATTATAATGGAAAATTCAGTTTGTATGTAATATGGTTCATAAAAAGCTTGAATAAGTGTGGAGAACAAAGAACAATTATTCTAAGTAGTCAGAAAAAATGCAATCTAAATGTATCTTTAATGCTGATTTATTTTTTGTTGGTTATTTTTGGCCATTATCCAACAATAATGCACCTTGCGCCAAAGTAATTTCACTTTAAATAATCAGCTAATAGCCTAATTCCGTTCAGTGGTTGATGATGATACGGTCAGACAACATCCTTATACTAAAACACTGTCAGAGTTTTAATAGAGAAGACAATCACCATTTGACTGAATAATATTCCAGCACAGATTAAATATTATAATGCAGATTAGCACAGGTAGGAAAACCATAAGGGATTTACACCTGCTTGCACCACACAGACAGACACACACCCTGACAGAGCCAACAATTATCCTGTCTTGTGCTTATTGTAGGATTTTGAGCACATCCTGTATGTGTATGTGCATTCTGCACTCACTAAACAGCTCATGAAAACACAGTTGAACAGAAATAACACCACTATATATATATTAAAAAAATGAAGGTTTGGGATTCCCTGGGGGTTAATATTCACAAGGGATGCACAAGTCACATTTAAGCTCAAGGTCTTTATATATGCACGTGTGCATACAACCAGTTTCTGTGTTTCTATATTCTTTCATCAGTCTGCGTACCCTCACAGGCCTCTAACTGTGAATGGATTCCCTTTAAAACCACCTACATGGCTGTGTGTTATATGTGTGAATGTGGTTACCTGTGTACCTATCAAAGCTTGCATACAGAATTCCAATGTTGATGGTATGCATAAGTACGTGAGTATATTTTGTATGGGGCTGCTGCAGAGGAACAGAGACTGCAGGATGAATCCTCAAATCCCAAGAGAGCCAAACACCCCACACACACATACACTAGGCCGAGGCCTGAGGGGCGTGGTTCCTTTCTCTACTGTGAAAGAAAGGGGCAGGACACAGCTATAGATAGGGGCAGACAAAACAAACACCCCCCCCCAACACACTCATGCACACTGGGACACGAACGGCAACAGTAGCGCGGGTCAAGGAAGCACCAAATAAAGTGGCCGCATTGAAGGAATGTTTGTTTAGGACCGATGCTCTCGTGCAGAGGTTTGAGACTTTTGGCCTGCATGACAAATAACTCTCGCGGGGCAAAACAAATTTTATATGGCGATTTCTTTCAAAGAGAATGTGGAGATGTCTCAATCCGTGACCAGTGTCGTAGGGCTGTCACACTGTGCTTCTAAATCTTATCTTTCACTGATTTAGATGTGGGAAACATTTGGATGGTTTAGCTTTAAATCAAGCATCTTCCCCTCTGTGTGGTCCAGTGCACTGAGATTGTTTTTTGTTTATTTACACACCACAGGTAAACATTGCATCATCTAAACGTCACTTTATTCATACGCAGCGGTGAAGCCATCCACTTTCATTAACCAGACAGTTACTTCAATCGAGACTCCGTGCTAGCCTGTTAGGTGGCGCGTTTCAAAGTTGTAATCCGGCGTATGAAGAGGAGGATACAGAAATCACATCCTAGAAGAAGGTGAGAGGACACTGCAGGGACCTGATATTTCACCCGGGCTACAGTGGGATTATGAGGATTGGGCGGCATAAGCCGATATAGGAAACAATGTGAAGGAGACACTTGACAATATTGGCAGAGTGGTTCTATGAAAGTGCTGCTATAACAAGTGGCCGTGTTGAGAAAGGGAGGCACACTGACAACAGCAGAAAGGGAAATGCATTGAAGGGCACACAGAAACCTCATTTCCACACAAGAGCCATGTGCCATCTAGAGTTGATCTCGCCAGACATCAACCTCCCTCATTTAAAACAGCAGCCTGGATGACATTTCACCTGCCTTCCTTGAATCCTCTATTATTGAAACGGCAGCCGAGGCTCAGTCACTGCACCTGTACTGAATAAGTGGTTGCCATGGTAAAAAAAAGTCCTCCACCCGCATCCATCCTATGCAAGACAGAGAGGCAACGCTCATACATCTCTGCTTGAGGAAATTGAGGGTCTGTGAGTCAAAAACCCTGAAACTGGATGACAGCTACTCACAGCTCTGTGATGTGCTCGCACAGAGATCTGCTTGAAAAAAACATGCCTGGATTTGTTGCACAGCATGTGTCATGCATGGAGACGGCGAGCACAGCAAGGAGGGCCACGGACTGTGTTCACAGACATCTTGTTATTACAAGCCGTGTTTTGCTTTTAAAATAATTAAAGCATCTCTCTGTGTGTGGGTTCTTTTTTTATAGAAGACAGACTGACTGAGAGATAGAGGGAGGCCACGTTTGCAAAATGACACTGCGAGTATGTGGATGATGCACTAAGCTATCGTGCTGCACCCTCGTATTTCATTACATCTCATCATGTCATGTTCAAATTCGAACTCCACACGGAGAGACTCTCGGCGCAGAAGGTCTTAAAGCTTTTAAAAGTCATTTATCGGCTGGATTATCGTCAACAGCTGCTCATTTACAGCCACTCACATCTGGATTTATATACCATTTGTGTCACAGTGTGTCCTAATGACTATCATTATTATAACCATATTATTATAAACTCAGGAATAATTTCAACAAGCCACCTGAGAGTGTGAATGTTCGTTTGAACTAGAAAGGAGAGTGCAGTTTGAAAGGGCTCTACATTGATTTTCAGTGATGCTATAGCAGGTGCAGTTCACTTTGGATGAATATCCTTGAAAACATAAGTCCTCTAAAATCCTCCCAGTCAGTACGACGTGTCACAGCAGCTCTGGGACTTGTGGAAGGAGGAAATAAAATGTGAAAAATGATCATTAGCCTTGTTTATTTTGTTTAAAAAAACAAAAATAATTACAGATCAATTTTATCAGACCGCTGTAGCATAAGTTAAGCAAATGCCCCTTAAAATGTAATCACAGATTATATAGAATGAATAAAATAAAAAGTTAAATTAAAAAAAAAAAAAAAATTCTACACGGATAAAACCAAGTCAGTTGGAGGTCTAAGTGTAGTAAAGATAAGGCTGATACTGGCAGCCAAAGCCAGACAACCTCGAATGCGTTGAGGAGAGTTCTGCCCGAGAGCACTGACAGAATTCAAATTAACTCAGTAAATCATCACGGAGCATGCACTTTTACTCTTTCCACAGTTATAATTCTGTTAGCCGCTAAAATTTCAAGCAATAATCCTGACAAATAAGCAGCTTCATCACATTTATCTCAATTCATCTTTCCGCGGCATAAAACAAACATCCTGAATGGCTGGTTCCAGTTCACCTCCAGTTTAATCAATTTAGAAAGCCAATTTTTCTTCCAAACATTCCAATAGTGCGCAGGAAAAGGTTGTTATGGCCCTCATATTAAGGCTGAATACTCTATCATTAGCAAATCAATTGCAGTTTCTATTCACATTTGGAAGGGGATGAACTGAGAGGGAACTGACGCCCTCCCCCTTCCATACAAAGAATGCATCACCGAAGTGAAAAAAAAAAAACCCTTTTCTCGTACAAACTATTTGGAATTGTCCTTTAAATTTCTCCTTTTACCCCAAAGCAGCTTATAGACAACAATGTCTAGCTGGCCCAAAGACGACCTCTAGCATGACTGATCCGCCGTAGGTCTGACTCACTCTGTGTGTTTTTTGTGTGTGTGTGTGTGTGTGTGTGTGTGTGTATTCATGACGCGGAGAATGTTTCACATGGACAGCAAAAGAAAGAGTGAAAAATATGCAACAGAGCCTCAGCAGAGTGGATTTTAAAGCTCAGTTTAAAAGGCTGCCACCAGCACCCGGACAACACTTTCCGGTTTACACAGACGGTGGGTGGGGAGCGAATGGCAGGCCTCAGTCGGAGCTACCAGGGCAGAATGGAGTCGATGGATTCAATGACGAGCAGAGGAGGCTCCTTTTAAATGTTAAAGGGTATTTTGGCTTAACAGGCAGTCATCCTAAAGCTGTCACGGACCTTCATGCCACCCTACAACTCATTCAGTGCTACTGCAAGACAAACTAAAGCAGCTGCTGGTTATATTTGTCTTCTTTGCATAAAAAAAAGAGGGAAAGAAGAGGGGCAGACATAAGAAGTGGATATTATTTGTTATGTTTAAGTAGTCACTATCAATCTGAGCGTCGGCACATTTAATTGATAAATGACAATGATAGAGCGGTAGAATGTTACGCCGCAATAAAACAAGCAAAATTGATGACACGACTCACAGTTTAACAAATGAATGTGACAACGTTGGCCAGCCTGTTTCCGCCGAAATCATTTAATTAAGAAAAAAATATAGGAGAAATGTGCGAGACATAAGAGGCATAAAACACGCGTTTGACTCGAAGTGTGTTCAAGGCCTTCAGTGTAAATCACAGCATCATCCAATTTACAGTACTTAAGAAACTACAGAAATCTTATCATTTTGGTCTATTGTAGGCAAGGTTAAGTGCATGCATATACAGGTATATATTGCCTGGAGAGATGACAAGTGTGCGGTATAATAATACATCTGATGTGGGTATTTATTATCTGCAGAGATAAAAAGCATGCGGCATGATGATACAAACGAAAGAAGGCTCACTTGAAATGATTTTATATCTCGATCTTTGTTAACAGTTGAGGTAGTATATGATGTATGTATTTTTCATCCCAAATCACAGCTGGAACTACACACTTTTTTTTTTTTTTTTTTTTTTGCAATGACCGAATAAATCATCTTATCAAATATTTGTAACAAAGACACAATGGAGGCAGAATATTTTACAGCACTGTACTGAATAAAGTAACCTTCACTGGAAACTTAATAATTATAAATCACCACGAGCACATTTTTCATATCGGCTAATATTGATAACACCTATGCTGATACAGACTGTATATATCTGTGGTTGGTCATATCAGCCGATTATATTAGCCAACCTATATATCGGTCTGACTTTATTTTTATTATAAATATTGTGAAAATACAATGCTAAGCAGTTAATTGTATTGATAGACCAATACATCTCTACCTCATTTTTGAATAAGCTGGACAGGGTCAGAAACAAAGATGGTGACTGACAGTGCCCCATGATTAGAATTATATGGTTTGCTTGGGAATGTTGAGATTTTATGATCAATTACTTGCTTTCTTAGCTAACAATGTATTAATGTTGACAGTCTATTAAAGAAGATTTGGGTGTATAGAGCGAAATAAAGCTAATCATAATAACAATACTCACTTTTCTTACGTGTGTTTGCTTTCATCCTGTAAGCAGTTAACGCACAGCTTGTGGCAGCGTGGAAACAGATTTGAATAACACAGTCGAGAAGTGATCAATTACTTGCTTTCTTAGCTAACAATGTATTAATGTTGACAGTCTATTAAAGAAGATTTGGGTGTATAGAGCGAAATAAAGCTAATCATAATAACAATACTCACTTTTCTTACGTGTGTTTGCTTTCATCCTGTAAGCAGTTAACGCACAGCTTGTGGCAGCGTGGAAACAGATTTGAATAACACAGTCGAGAAGATGACGGTTAAGATACTAATCCCATTCTGAAAATGATCACATTTTTGTGTTTTTTTTTTCCTGTGAAATTTTGTTTAATAATGATTGATTTTGCTCTGTTCTAATATGGTAAAATACAATCAGAGTTTTTTGCTTGTGATACAGTAAATAAGTTGATCCCCTTATGTGGAATGTAACAGAAGGAAAGTAATTTATATATATACACGTATGTATACATACATCCTTTCACACACTTGCTTGTTATATCATAGATTTAACAGAAATGGAATTAATAAAAATGACACATGCGGATATAGTCTACATTAAATTACATAATTTCAGCTGTATTTGGATGATTAAAAATATAAATATAACACAGTTATTGCAAAGAGAGATTTCATTATGATATTTTGTAGAATCTATGAGTAGCAATTTTATTTTAAACTATTTGGGACAAAAAAGGACTTGTTTTTACTTACTTATTTGATATAAACTAAGAGTTCACACGCTGCACTGTTGAAGAAATAATAAATGTATGAGATGTCTGTAAATATGTGGGACGTGAAGGTGTCAACTTTCATGCTCTTATCCAGAAGATTACACAGCGATTTTACACAAACTCCACCCCACTATTGTGAGAAAGTCTGAGAAAGCCCATCAGTGCCGTGTGAAAACCTGAAGCGACAGGGGCGACACAAGCTTGTAAACAACGGTTATGGTTGCCACTTTGGCTGTCTGTCTCACCGACCACTCTGCAAATCCACTTAAGACACAATAGGCAATAGACCCGCACTACCAATTTATCGTTAACAATATTTTTTTCCCCTCTCATTTCCCTGCTGTTTCACAATCCCCACTTTTTTTTTTTAGTTAAAATGACTGAAATTCTGCACGATTCTGATGTGCTGACATGAGAGGAAAAAACAAAAAAAAAAAAGCAATAGACCCGCACTACCAATTTATCGTTAACAATATTTTTTTCCCCTCTCATTTCCCTGCTGTTTCACAATCCCCACTTTTTTTTTTTAGTTAAAATGACTGAAATTCTGCACGATTCTGATGTGCTGACATGAGAGGAAAAAACAAAAAAAAAAAAAGCATATGTGGGTCATCGGGACTTGGCTCAGGTCTCTGTCATTTTTCACGGTGTCTTCTTCTCCACTCTCACACCCCCTGAATTACCTTAACAAAAGCCTCCCAAACACACATACGTCCACTCCACCAGCGTGACAGACAGGGGGACAAAATGGCTGAATGGTGATGGAGGAGCTGCGTGTTCCCTCATGTGTCGACTAATCAGCCAGCACTAACATGTGTCAACACTGCACTCACGCTCTCTCATTGTCCCACAGACAGAGGGCAAAGCCAACACCGTTTTCATACTGCAAATAAATTATGCCTCAGCTGTTCTTAGGGAATATCTTCAGTGAAATATCATCGCAATTGCTCTTTAGGAGCTTCTGCTGTATCTTTATCAGCCTAATTGACAGCTGACATTGTCTTCAAATGTGTAAATGATATTCTGTGTCTTACGTGTCCAGCCAGACCACCGATAATGTAAAGTAAAGTGTAGAAATGATCGATATATAGGTTATAGTTTATGAATGAATTTGAATTCCTTTAATATGAAAAACAGGATTCAGCCTTTTGGATTAAGTAGAAAATAAGGGGTGAGTGCAGGAAGAAATTACACAGTGAAGGAACTGTTTTACCCCTCGTTGCAATGACTTTTTGCTTTGCGTGCGAGCGAAGCCCTTTCTCATAAGCATCAAACATGCTACTTGAAGGACAGCGTGCGAGAGAGGAGAGGAGGCCGAGAGATAATGAACCTGTGTGTGTGTTACCACTGTGGGCAGTCAGGAACTAACCTTGTGAATAATCAAGGCTTGGCAGACTGGAGCGAGACGGAGAGAGAGAGTGACTATAGCACACTGGTCTCTAATCCTATCGGTCTGGCCCATGGTGTGTGTGTGTGTGTGTGTGTGTGTGTGTGTGTGTGTGGTTTGGTTCTTTAGGACATCTCCCACTGCGAGCAGTGAAAAGCAGCCCGGAATCAAAGCCTAAATGCATCTGTGTTTGTGTTTATCACACAATGGCAAACGTTCTCTCGCTGAGGCCTATACATCTGAATCATTCTCTACGGCTCTCTCTCTCTCTCTCTCTCTGCCTCGCCATGCATTTCTAGGGTTTGTTACATATCGAGGTTTTCCCCTTGAAATGGCTTTTCCTTTCAGGCAGTGCATCGCTGTCAGCTGCACAAAAACATAAAAAAAAAAATATGACGGCAGGGCTTGTGCTGGGTAAAAAAAACAACAAAAAGATGTGCATGTGTAACCTTTACACTGTTGATCTTACGGAGGGCTTAGGGTGGGAAGGTGCTGATTGTATCTGGGACATTGTTGCATGTTTGTGGCGGTGGGTCGTGAAAAAACACGGAACAAAAATGAGCCACAAAAGGTCAAATCAAACAGATACATTCTGGCTTTAAAGTGAATACTAGTGTATTTGAGTGAGACCATTGTACAGTAATCTATTGTTTTTTTGTGTGAGCACATGTCTGCCTGCTCTGCCTACATGACAACAGTGAGGCTGCTTGCATTTCCATGTGATTGGAGCAAATCGCTCACTGCTCTGTGTCTGTGCGTGGCAACACAAACAACAGCTGATGCGGTGGACAGGTGGACAGAAGGTCACCTCCCCCACTCACGTGCACACAAACATTTCAGGACACTCCAGGTATGCGTGTTAGGGTGTTTTTACGCACACGCCAATCTGCCGCACTCCTGCAAGAATACATAACTGAGCAAAACTAATAAGAACTAGCATGTAAGGCATTGTTTGACCCGCGTGCACACATACACCCTCTCAAAATCATGTACAAAAAAGCAGATACATGCATGTTGATGGAAGAACTGACTGAAAAAAAAGAGTGTGTGATAAAAATCAATGAAACAACAATGGGGTATAAACAAAAATAACAAAGCAGCGTCTTCTGTCTCACGAAGCTGCCCGCTAAAAGCATATTTCTCGCCCTCCATCTTACAGCTGGCTGGTCGACAGGCAGACAAAGAGACGCTGCTGCAGTGTGAAAATATACTGACGTAGCTGGCTTCTCTGTGGCGGAGATTCATTCTGTGTTTGTGTGTGTGTGTGTCTGTGTGTGTGCACCAGTGAGTTCCCATGCGTTATGGATCACGGTTAATGGGATGTGAGTGTCTTTGCTTCGTGACACTTGATGAGAAATTACTTTGGAGTGATTTTGTCCCCATGTAGCGACTGTGTATCCATGTATGTCGTCCCCGTGCGTTTTTGCTGATACGCCCTCGTGTGTTTTCAGGGGCTGGGATGGGCACATTGCAGCTATAGTAATCCAAATTCTCAGCATCTCAGTGTTAGCGCCTCTTTCCATCCATCCCTCTCCTGTCCTCTGCTCTCCTCTGATTAGGCTCTATATGAAATTGCAGTACCAGAATTTTAACGGTGGTGTTTTCCTTCCTTTTTTGTCTGGTTCCTGTCTGCGTAGACACACAGATGCATCTTTGGAGGGAAACAACACTCACTGATGTAGAAAACCTTTGGCTCCACTAACATTGCCTTACTACTGGTAATACCTACTATATGTACTACTGATACATAGTACTATATATACTGCCAGTACAACAATATGATTCCAATATATGGCGTAAGCTGAGTGGATTAAACTCGTTCTAGCTGCTTCAGCTGCTTCTTCATGATTGTTAGTATCAAGTGTTAACAGCCAAATGCATTTCTCAGTCACTACAAATGCACTTAATAATTTTATTATAATGTACCACCTGGCTCGCAAGAGATGCACATGCGCAACACAAGTTACAGCGGTGATTTATGTTCGGTTGGTGCAAGATGCTCACCTGTTTGAGGCAGATGCTTCCAGGAGCTCTCTGAAGGCCCGAAGAGGGCCAGGCCTTCATTTTCATTTTTAAGCAGACGGAACAAAAAGAGTGGACCAAAAGCTAAACTTTAAAACGCCATAGAAAGTAAACGTGTTGCAGATGATGTGGGAAAAAAATAGCCACCCATCATACAAAGTAGGGGCAGACATAAGAAGTGGATATTATTTGTTATGTTTAAGTAGTCACTATCAATCTGAGCGTCGGCACATTTAATTGATAAATGACAATGATAGAGCGGTAGAATGTTACGCCGCAATAAAACAAGCAAAATTGATGACACGACTCACAGTTTAACAAATGAATGTGACAACGTTGGCCAGCCTGTTTCCGCCGAAATCATTTAATTAAGAAAAAAATATAGGAGAAATGTGCGAGACATAAGAGGCATAAAACACGCGTTTGACTCGAAGTGTGTTCAAGGCCTTCAGTGTAAATCACAGCATCATCCAATTTACAGTATTTAAGAAACTACAGAAATCTTATCATTTTGGTCTATTGTAGGCAAGGTTAAGTGCATGCATATACAGGTATATATTGCCTGGAGAGATGACAAGTGTGCGGTATAATAATACATCTGATGTGGGTATTTATTATCTGCAGAGATAAAAAGCATGCGGCATGATGATACAAACGAAAGAAGGCTCACTTGAAATGATTTTATATCTCGATCTTTGTTAACAGTTGAGGTAGTATATGATGTATGTATTTTTCATCCCAAATCACAGCTGGAACTACACACTTTTTTTTTTTTTTTTTTTGCTTTTATGTTATTATGTAGAATGAAGCCCACCCCCCCCTTTTTTTTTTTTTTTTTTTGCATTATATCTTCAGAATAAAAGCAACGACGATGCCCGTGCACACACACACACATACACATTATTATACCACTCAAATGAATTTGCACACAAACTGGATCATGAAATGACGTCAGTATAAGATGATGAGCCACCTAAAAGCCAGAGGGGGAAGCTAAGCTGTTCAAACACCCAAAGTCTGTTTATTACACTTTTATATACAATCTAATTGTTTTACTAGCTCTCGGAATTATGAGTATAGTAATTACTGACACTAACACCTAGGTCTCTGTCATTTTTCACGGTGTCTTCTTCTCCACTCTCACACCCCCTGAATTACCTTAACAAAAGCCTCCCAAACACACATACGTCCACTCCACCAGCGTGACAGACAGGGGGACAAAATGGCTGAATGGTGATGGAGGAGCTGCGTGTTCCCTCATGTGTCGACTAATCAGCCAGCACTAACATGTGTCAACACTGCACTCACGCTCTCTCATTGTCCCACAGACAGAGGGCAAAGCCAACACCGTTTTCATACTGCAAATAAATTATGCCTCAGCTGTTCTTAGGGAATATCTTCAGTGAAATATCATCGCAATTGCTCTTTAGGAGAAAGCTGGGCTTTGAGTCGGGGTATTGCTAACCAACATCATTCCTCCTGTGCTGTATTTTTCATGTGGGCTGCCGGTGGAGGTTTTATAACGAGAGCTCTGCTGTGGCAGCGTTGGCCCGACGGCT
>KV751343.1:2288422-2306165 GCA_001698575.1 Mola mola
AACCCGCCTGTCTCCGCTTCTGCTGTATCTTTATCAGCCTAATTGACAGCTGACATTGTCTTCAAATGTGTAAATGATATTCTGTGTCTTACGTGTCCAGCCAGACCACCGATAATGTAAAGTAAAGTGTAGAAATGATCGATATATAGGTTATAGTTTATGAATGAATTTGAATTCCTTTAATATGAAAAACAGGATTCAGCCTTTTGGATTAAGTAGAAAATAAGGGGTGAGTGCAGGAAGAAATTACACAGTGAAGGAACTGTTTTACCCCTCGTTGCAATGACTTTTTGCTTTGCGTGCGAGCGAAGCCCTTTCTCATAAGCATCAAACATGCTACTCGAAGGACAGCGTGCGAGAGAGGAGAGGAGGCCGAGAGATAATGAACCTGTGTGTGTGTTACCACTGTGGGCAGTCAGGAACTAACCTTGTGAATAATCAAGGCTTGGCAGACTGGAGCGAGACGGAGAGAGAGAGTGACTATAGCACACTGGTCTCTAATCCTATCGGTCTGGCCCATGGTGTGTGTGTGTGTGTGTGTGTGTGTGTGTGTGTGTGTGGTTTGGTTCTTTAGGACATCTCCCACTGCGAGCAGTGAAAAGCAGCCCGGAATCAAAGCCTAAATGCATCTGTGTTTGTGTTTATCACACAATGGCAAACGTTCTCTCGCTGAGGCCTATACATCTGAATCATTCTCTACGGCTCTCTCTCTCTCTCTCTCTCTGCCTCGCCATGCATTTCTAGGGTTTGTTACATATCGAGGTTTTCCCCTTGAAATGGCTTTTCCTTTCAGGCAGTGCATCGCTGTCAGCTGCACAAAAACATAAAAAAAAAAATATGACGGCAGGGCTTGTGCTGGGTAAAAAAAACAACAAAAAGATGTGCATGTGTAACCTTTACACTGTTGATCTTACGGAGGGCTTAGGGTGGGAAGGTGCTGATTGTATCTGGGACATTGTTGCATGTTTGTGGCGGTGGGTCGTGAAAAAACACGGAACAAAAATGAGCCACAAAAGGTCAAATCAAACAGATACATTCTGGCTTTAAAGTGAATACTAGTGTATTTGAGTGAGACCATTGTACAGTAATCTATTGTTTTTTTGTGTGAGCACATGTCTGCCTGCTCTGCCTACATGACAACAGTGAGGCTGCTTGCATTTCCATGTGATTGGAGCAAATCGCTCACTGCTCTGTGTCTGTGCGTGGCAACACAAACAACAGCTGATGCGGTGGACAGGTGGACAGAAGGTCACCTCCCCCACTCACGTGCACACAAACATTTCAGGACACTCCAGGTATGCGTGTTAGGGTGTTTTTACGCACACGCCAATCTGCCGCACTCCTGCAAGAATACATAACTGAGCAAAACTAATAAGAACTAGCATGTAAGGCATTGTTTGACCCGCGTGCACACATACACCGTCTCAAAATCATGTACAAAAAAGCAGATACATGCATGTTGATGGAAGAACTGACTGAAAAAAAAGAGTGTGTGATAAAAATCAATGAAACAACAATGGGGTATAAACAAAAATAACAAAGCAGCGTCTTCTGTCTCACGAAGCTGCCCGCTAAAAGCATATTTCTCGCCCTCCATCTTACAGCTGGCTGGTCGACAGGCAGACAAAGAGACGCTGCTGCAGTGTGAAAATATACTGACGTAGCTGGCTTCTCTGTGGCGGAGATTCATTCTGTGTTTGTGTGTGTGTGTGTCTGTGTGTGTGCACCAGTGAGTTCCCATGCGTTATGGATCACGGTTAATGGGATGTGAGTGTCTTTGCTTCGTGACACTTGATGAGAAATTACTTTGGAGTGATTTTGTCCCCATGTAGCGACTGTGTATCCATGTATGTCGTCCCCGTGCGTTTTTGCTGATACGCCCTCGTGTGTTTTCAGGGGCTGGGATGGGCACATTGCAGCTATAGTAATCCAAATTCTCAGCATCTCAGTGTTAGCGCCTCTTTCCATCCATCCCTCTCCTGTCCTCTGCTCTCCTCTGATTAGGCTCTATATGAAATTGCAGTACCAGAATTTTAACGGTGGTGTTTTCCTTCCTTTTTTGTCTGGTTCCTGTCTGCGTAGACACACAGATGCATCTTTGGAGGGAAACAACACTCACTGATGTAGAAAACCTTTGGCTCCACTAACATTGCCTTACTACTGGTAATACCTACTATATGTACTACTGATACATAGTACTATATATACTGCCAGTACAACAATATGATTCCAATATATGGCGTAAGCTGAGTGGATTAAACTCGTTCTAGCTGCTTCAGCTGCTTCTTCATGATTGTTAGTATCAAGTGTTAACAGCCAAATGCATTTCTCAGTCACTACAAATGCACTTAATAATTTTATTATAATGTACCACCTGGCTCGCAAGAGATGCACATGCGCAACACAAGTTACAGCGGTGATTTATGTTCGGTTGGTGCAAGATGCTCACCTGTTTGAGGCAGATGCTTCCAGGAGCTCTCTGAAGGCCCGAAGAGGGCCAGGCCTTCATTTTCATTTTTAAGCAGACGGAACAAAAAGAGTGGACCAAAAGCTAAACTTTAAAACGCCATAGAAAGTAAACGTGTTGCAGATGATGTGGGAAAAAAATAGCCACCCATCATACAAAGTAGACAGAAGAGAAGTGGTGACTGAGGGACGAGGACGGAAATCTAAATAACGACGAGAGCAGGAACGTGCTGGAACTTCACTGGCCAGCTTTCATCCTGGAGAGCGGGAGCAACAGATGCAGCGGCGGTGTATTGTGGAGGGTATTAGGGTGAGGGACACCCCAAAGTCTCCCCCGCTGCGTGCATGCGTTTATTTGTGTGTGTGAGTGTGACAGCAGGGAGCAGCTCAGTGCAGGACGCTGCACACAGTGAGGGGCCATTAGACATGGTGGGGTGACCCACATAAAAGACACACACACACACACACACACACACACACACACACACACACACACACACATCACAAAACTTTCCTTTTTGCTGCCAATGTGCCACGATAACCATAAAGCCGGGATTCTCTAGCATTCGTTTTGGCATGGCCATTGTCACAGGATTTGTTGGGCCACTGCTGGTCCAATAAGCTTGTATATTCAACTCACATCCAACCAACTCCTTTACATTGATGAAACAGATTATTGTTTAATTTTAGGAGTAAAAATGCCTCCGCTCATCTGTACTTCTGTCTATCAACACACTTGGCGCTTGCTTTCACCATAAAGGGCTAATTTATGTCATTTCTCTCATTCTTTCGCTGACATGTTCTGCTGTGCTGAGGAGGAATTTTACGTGGCCGGCTGGGAATACAGACCAAATTCCATCACACACAACTGGCAACAACCCGGCAATCAGCAACCCTAAAATCACCAATTAAGACCTGTCTGACACGGTCGAGACAGAAAGTGAGTTCACGAGGTAAGTTTTCTGTTGCATAATATATTGCTTTGCATTGGGGTTTCACTACATCAGCAGCCCCTGTACATATACTGTACTTTCCACTGTGCAATTTGTGATTTGACTTCCAAGTATTGTCATAGGAACTCTTTTGACTGCGTTTTTCTAACAACTCTGGTTATGTTCAGCAACTTCTGAAACGAAGCCACAATCTCACAGTCACAGTCTGTATTCTTTTAATTTTCCCTACGAACAATTACAGCTGTCATGGAAAACTGACGAATGTCACAAATGCTTGAAACTTGAAAACAAGCTAAGTGCGGGTTTAGCAATAGGCTACATATTCGGCACAGTTGATTCAAAGCTGGGGCAAAAATGAGAATGCTTGGTGGTGAAACTACATATCATTTGCATCCCCTTTCTTGCTTCCACCTTTGAATGGAAAGGTGACAAAATCATAGTCATGAGCGCTATTATTAATTGTATAGCAATAGCTATACAAAACAATACAATAATTCAGATTATTACTTAATCTTTGACGTTTGTGCATGAAACCCATGGAAAACAAATCCATATCCATATTTTTTCTGTATTTAGGCCCTATCTTTTTCAGGAAGTGTCTTGTTTTGTTACTCGGTCAGCATGTACACGTGAACTTTTTTGACCTTTTTTATATGCTTACTGAGTTACTAACTGGCATATGCAGTAATTACGAGGTATTCATGGGACATTTTGCTCAGTGAAAAGTCATAGGAAACACGATCTGTTCCAAGGAATTTACCTGTATTATTCTTGCAGTCCTTGTATTGATCTGTTCAAGCAGCATTATGTAGCTATTAAAATAACAGCTTTAAAATAATTTTGATGGCTTTCTAAAGTTCAAGGATAATCGTGCCTCTGTCAATCCCACTCTGCCCCACTAATACTCATTACATTAAAGGCGTCATGCAACTTTAAAAAGTCATAGTCAGCAATGTGGATTAGGTCCACTTCAGTAAGAGTCTGATATAAAATGTATTTAAGTATCAAATTTTGTATCTATAAGTATGTGTAAGGAAAATTAGTACTAAATTCAAAATATATTCGGCCTGTTTGAAAATCTGATCTGATATTGCGCATTTCTGCAAAGACCGCAGCACTAAATTGTTGGAAACTGATGTTTTGGGTCGGTAGCTCAAGCTTCGCGCGGCATCGGAACTTGATGTCCCGGGAATAAGACTCGGCAATCAACTGATACATATTGTTCCTTTAATTCTTAGAGATTTACAGAGTGAAATGATTGACAGATAGCTCTGTTTGTAAAGGGACCACTGTATGCATCTATCTGCACCTTCTCTTTGCAGTTAGCCATGCAGCTAGGTGTCTGTGCCTGGGTACAGGAGGTTTTCAGGAATGTTACCGTGCAATGGTTCTGGACAGAGAAGTTAAATTCTTCCAAGTGAAGAATGTAACGGTGGAAAAAGGCCAGAAAGTGATGTTAGCTAGCCTGACATGATATATAGTTGCTCATGTAGGACGGTGGTGTATAAGTTAATTGCAATCCAAAGGTGTGGGGTAGATTAACTACAAAAATATAATCTTGTGCACAATGTTACTTTAATGCAGGCATCTGTTCCTATATAAACAGTATGTGGCACATTTTCAGTGTGACAAGGCCAATTATTAATTTGACTAAGTTGAGGCAGCATCATGGTCTCCAGTAAGTCCAACACAATGCTGTGTTCTCTAATAAATCTTGAGCCATGTCTTTTTTCTCTCAGATAATTACAATTTGGCTGCACAGCTCCACTTCCTCACAGTGCTTCACAGCAGACAGATTGGTGAGTTGGCCTGCAGTTCTGAAACTCTGCTTCTTTCATTATCCTTATCTCTCCATATCTCTCTCTCTCTCCTGCCCCCACAACACACACACACACACACACACACACACACACACACACACACACACACTCTATATTGCCAGAGGGATTTGCAGCAGCTAGGCACACGCGAGCATGTGTGCGCGTGTGTCTGTGCGCAGCAGGGAGTTGCCAATTACAGCAGTGATTAAAACCCAGTGCTGTGGAAGGAGAGAATGAGAGAAATGGAGAAAAGAGGGATAGAAATAGAAAGGAACACGGACGGACGGACCAACAGAGAGAGCCACAATGAACAAGGGCACAAACCTGTTCCTATGCATGCAGCATTCTCCACAAATGCTACTAATTCTCATGTTTCTGGAGTAAGTCAAAAATGCAAAAAACCGGCTCTGGCAATTTTCTGTGTGAAACCCAAATAGAGTCTCAGTGAAGAAGAGTGTGTCGAAATAACCAGCATCATTATTGTAATAGCAAATAATCATAAGCAAAGTGCACAAAACCAGCCATCAGCCGGTCCTGATTCCTCTGCCGATAAAGTCGTCCCCAACCATTATACTTTTAGTCCATGAAGTTAAGCAGAGATAGACAGAGAGAAACACATGCAATGGGATTACATACATAACTATTTTTTCTTTTCTTGCTGCCACAGATTCAGAAGCTGGGCGTGACCAGGTGTGTATTTCACACCTCTGACCTCTGACACCTGACCCCCCCCTCACCAGCGTGAACCACAAACGCATCACAAAGTGAACGGGGCACATCTCTCACAATGAGCCAGGTGAATGGAGAGAAAGAGGAGAGGAAAAAAGGGCAGCATGTCAAACAAAAGATGGCGCCGGTGTCACGACTGCTTGACTGACAGGATATTTTACGGTTTCCATCGAGGAGTGGAGGCGGCTCCGAGCCTCAGCTGATGAACGACATGACATCACCATGTATCAGCCAGCGCCCGTGGTTCTGAGGAGGGGAGAGGTGTGTTAGATTATTATAAAGAGAGAGGAAAGGAAGCGGACGAGATGTGATATTAATACACATGGAAGCCCGGAAACAAATGAGAAGAGATGAGAGCAACAGAATGGATACGGCTTAGATCCAATTCTGATTGGCTATTACTGCCAGCTGAAACTACATCTTAAAGGAGTCGTTGATTTTATATTGTACTTTACAGGTATTCTACTCAAAATATTAACTGTCCTCAGAGGGTAAAGCTGTGGTTAAAAGTAACACCGCAATGCTGATTTTAAGGCTTTATCACTGACATCAGAACATATGGACTTTTTCTTTAACTTAATAAAAGATCTCAACACATAGTAACAGAAGTGTAAACCCATCTACTCCTGCTCTAACTGAGCGCTGTAAAACAGCTTAAAATATTTCCTCAAACTGTTCCAATACCCTCTTAACGATGGACTCACAGTGTTGTCAGACTTAATGTCACCGGTGGCTAAAACACCCCAGCGGAACCAAATCCTTTCCCAGCTCTGGCCGTGCGTGGTCGGGCTGACAGAACCCCCACACTCCTTCAGCCCGTGTCGTGAAGTCATGTGCCACATTCGTTTCTTGTCAGATTTGCCATAAATACGAGATCCCCGCTGAGAAGGCCCATTTATGTCAGCCTCCTGGTGTACTTACACGCCGGAGATGTGCCATTTCTACAGGCTTAGAACTCTCCCGGCGTTACAAACATGTGTTGACATGGGATGCAAACACTGAAATGAATCCACTAATGTTGACTGCCCACTGATTAACAACTTACTGTCGCAGTTTGGCTTTAATGGTGGATTTTTAAAAATTGAAAATAAATAAAAACACAAAATTTAAATGGGACAATATGTGATGTGTTTAGACACAAGGTGCCACCAACTCTTCACATACACATCAGAATGTGTCAAACCACAGTACTGTCACACTCAGTGCTGGAAATCAGGCCTGGTAAGTTCATAATCACCCAAACTAAAGCATTAGGATTTTCTGACACTTGCTGACAGAACCTTCGGCACATCACTAATTGCTAAATAAGTTGTCTTGGCTGTTGAGTGTCTGGGGGAAATCTTGCTCCTTGCCAGTGTTCACCTGTCAAGAAAATACTGTATTTCCCAACGGAAGGACAGAAAATGGTTGGTAACCACATTCCAAATACCAATTTGATATTTTGTACCTCAAAGCTGAATTTAAATTCCTTGATTTCTTTCATTCATCGTATCGAAAGCCAGACAGACTGTTTCTAATGAAGCCAGCGGACAGCTTGATGTTTGTGTGGGTCTGCAGAGTGGCAGGTGAGCCAGCTATCTGCAGCGCTCACACACTCACCCCCTGCTGTGTTTAATCAATACCATTCTGAATTCCAGCCATCACGCATGTACTCGCTCACACACACATCTTTCCGTAAAACACCAAGGGAATACTAAGTACGAGCAACTTCACACTCCACCTCAGCGCATAAGCAGGACACACAAACACATATGCACATGAAGGGCAAGTTGTGTGTATTTACTCGTGTGCTTTTCTTGCATGTGTCCACAACGGGTTGGGGTAATTAATTTGAGTCCATCTTGCCTTCTGGGAGACGGGAATATCAAGATTGAGCAAGAGATGTAAGTGTGTGTGCATGTGTGAGCGAGGTTCTCAAGAGGATTGTGAGCAGTAACTGGATCGATCCAAGTTCACCCAGTAAAGAGAGAAGAAGGGGGAAAACAAGCACAACAGA
This sequence comes from Mola mola, assembly GCA_001698575.1. Taxonomy (NCBI): domain Eukaryota; kingdom Metazoa; phylum Chordata; class Actinopteri; order Tetraodontiformes; family Molidae; genus Mola; species Mola mola. The sequence goes on from KV751343.1 coordinate 2,296,387, forward strand.
CAATAATAAAGTGAAATGAAGTGTTTTTCCTTCACGATTCCTTTATAGTTATCAAATATTTGTTTCTGGTCGTGTCAACATTTTCTCAGAAGAACTGCAAAGATCATTACAAAGTTGACAGAGTAGACTTGAGTTGAAGGCCAAATGCCTTGCTCAAGTGCAGTTTACCAGTAGTTGTTGAGGTCAGGCGGCTTCCAGAAACTCCCATTTAATCCTGATTTTTATCGCATTTTGAAGCTCAAATCTTCAATTCAAAAACTTGATGTAACAATAATGTTGTTAAAGGGAAATTAAAAGACAAAAGAACAGGACAGAATGCAGTTTTTTGGACAGTTAAAGGCTAACGGAGCTCAAGAGTTCAATCTGAAGGACGAAGACTGCTTTCAGTTTTGATCTATATTCATTTTCTTGCTCACTGTCAGGAGGTAAGAGTCATGAGGGGTGAGTGAGGGGGATGTTGTGCAATAAATGATGAGAAACACCACAAACCAAGGTGGAGGAGCCTCACTATTTTTTTTTTTTTTAATTTGGCTTCATCTTATCTTTTAATTCTACAGTTGATTCTTATCCATTTTTCCCCTTTTTCACGTTTAATGCTGCCGTGAAGACCACAGAGCACCAGTTTCACAGACCTGACTGTATAGAACAAGTGAATATAGCCAATCATACAGACAATCATTTAATAGTGTGAGAATAAAATGTATTCGTAGCTGCAGGGATATATCATATTATGGGCACATTCATAGGGAAATCACATTATTACCAACCCTTTTGTATAATTTGCTGTTAATAATACATGTGTGTAAACACAAGCTCATTTAGTTAATGTTTATGTTTTGAAAGTTTTTATCTGAAAGGGATTTAATGATCACAGTCTTACTATTTTAGCTCGTAAAGCTAATGCATCACCAGCACTTTGTCAGGATGGAGTGTAATAATTATATGACTTTTTCAGATTTAATTAAAAAGAGCAAGCTGCCTTGAATTAATATGCCTCCTAGAAACAGGGTAGAGGTGAGTAGCTTTGTGAGTATACATTTGACTCACAAAGCTATTTATTTTCTTGCTCCGAAGGCTCCCCCTCCCCGATCCAGCTGTCTATCTCCACCGTGTAAAAATAACTGGGGTTAGAAAAATCTGAAAACGGGCCGCTCGTAGACGGAGGATAATGAAGACAAATACGAACTCCAGTGTTTTTACCCGTCACACCTTCCCTCTCCATTCTGCACTCCTTCTGTCTTATAGGACATTTTCTGTCCCTCCTGACACCTTGCTCCCCCCCTTTACACATCCTCTCTCATCCTCACACACACACACACACACACACACACACACACACTACAACCAGCAACGAGCCTCCCTGCTGTGAGAGCAAACACTCATCGCACATGATCACCATGACGATATGGAAATATGAATTATGCATAAAGGCAGCCTCGCCTCGGCTGTGGGTACAAAGCCATATGGGTGATATTCTCCTTTTAAATTATATGGGAAATATCCCCTTAGTATTAATAATACAATAATCTATCCCACCACATTATTCTCTGGTGTATTACTTTTCCTAGATTTATGATTTTCTAGGTGCTCTACATAGTTAATGCGCCCATATGCACAGAGTATGGAACCATTAACTCATTTAATTCAGAAAACAATTGTATTGCATTGTGTGCTTAATATAAATGAACATGAAGATGAAACATTGCAATCACATTCCAAGTCTAATCACAGCAACGCAGAGCTAATTAGAGTGTTACCCTTTAATAATATGCTGACTTAGCTTTTCTTTATAATGTCACTCAGAGGTCACAATGCAATTAAACATCCCAACAAAGAGAGCACATAATGGGCATGCAAAAATGTAATACAATGTCAAATATGTTGCCTATTGTTTATTAAATTGGGTCCGAACTGTATAATGGGCAGACATTTCCTCAGCCGGAGATTGGAGGGATGCTGACAGTGCGGCAGTATGAAACAGTGTCTAATACCAAACATCTATCTATTATTAGATATTTGCCTAATACAAATTTGACATTGAGATTATTGAAGTCGCAACAGATCCAGTGTTGAAAAGCAGACAAATAAATAAATAAATAAATCAATAGAATAAATAAATATCTGGCCATATTTGCAGGAAAATAAGCAGTTCCTGGAAGTGAAAAGAAAATAAGAGGTGTGTGAAACAGAAAATGTGCACTGTACCACAGGTCTGGTTAAACATGGCTGACTAGAAGGTTACGAGATGGCATTTTTTTGGTAATGACTATTAAGTGACACAATGAGCCGAACTGCTAGCAATGATGTAAACAACTGGCTCAAAATTACCAGAACATAATGATTAAACAAAAGCTATTTTCACAGCATCCCAACATATTATGTATAAGAATGTGATATAAATCACATTACATTTTGGCTGTCAACCTCTTATCACAGACACCCTGAAGGCAAAGCAAAGAAAGCATGTTTGCAAAAAGAGTATTGAATAATTTTTTTCTCCCCCTTTACTTCCATTAATCCTTCTCATCACACATAATCAAGTATTATTTCTGATTATTTATACAGTCTCCCGAAATATCTTTTTACTGTGGTCGTGGTTCCTGAAAACACATTTTGCAGCTTATAACAGGCCGCTTATCAAAATGCTTTTGATGCCTCGTCGACCTAAAGTGCTGCTCAATTTTATTTCCAGATGTTTTCAGCCGAGTCTTTACTGCCTGGATGAGAGTTAGTTTCAGGCTGAAGCTTTTTAGATCCTGAACATGGAAGAGATCAGCAAGCGAAAGGCCTTTCTGTGTTGTTTCAGAACATGTGGAATTGAAAAAAAGAATTAAACATACTGTTATATGACTATGTGCATTGGCTCATTACATTACATTATCCTGAAGTGCTTTATATTATAAAAATTAAAATCAAAATGAATGACTCTGTCTATATTGAAGTCTAAAACGAAAATTAACAATGAACTGCTAATTCGGCAACTATATGGATAACTGAGCCATATTTATTTAAATATATGCTTTTCATAATAGATATATCCTTTGTAATACTAGTTTATATTTTATCATCATTTTAAGTGTATTTCAATGCTCATTACATTTTAAAAACAGCATAGAGTCTATAGGGCATCCAAGGCATCATCAATACATGATTTGAGTAAATAAACCAGTGTATGTTCCATGTTGTAATATATTTTTATCCTTGTTATAATACATTGCTATAATTGATCTGCACCGTGGCTTTGATACATATTGATAGTGAATATTTAAACCTTAAAATAATGCAAACATGTTATTGTAATGGCCTAGTTTATATGCAGCACATATGAATTTATTTGCCATTTCCAATATACTTTTTCAGTCTGTTTATGTGTATAAATGTCTGCATTTACCACCCATTTGATGTTCCCGGGCCTAGATGGTATACGTTATCAGTATGAACCCGTCTAATTACCCGCTCGCTGTGGCAGAGTGGAGCGACGCAGAGATGACAGGAGTTGCTGCGTGCGTGGATATGCTCAAGTGTCATTTGGGTAGATGTGACGGCGCTCCCATAACTGTCTGCTGACACCTGCTCAGTATGTACGAACCATCTCTCACACTGCATTATTTAAAGATGGAGAGGGAGGCACAGACGCAGGAGGAGAGGAGACAAGAAGAAAGAGAGAGAGAGAGAGAGAGAGAGAGAGAGAGAATCAGGTATCCAGCAACACACCTCTACAATGTTTCTGAGTTGCAAAACTTGGCTAATTACAGCACGCTCTATCCTCCTATTTCTTCCTCCTCTCCTTTTTCTCCCTTCCACTGTTCCTGTTTGTTCGTCCCCAGCCTCCCTGCCTCCTACTAGAGCTAACAACTTGCAAGGAGTAATATGACTGCCGTGGCGGAGAGCCTGCTGGAGAAATGACACATGCACAGACGTGTTTGCGGGGAAAGAGGAGTTGATGCGTTTGGTGTGGAGTTTGCATCGCCCCCTCTTGTGTTTCCTCCCACAGACAGGAGGATCCGAGAGAGTTTGTCTATCCATATTCACCATATAACACCCCTGGGTACCTGTTCTGCTCAGTGCATGCTGGGAAAGGCTCTATTCTCTACCACCATGGCCTCATAAGCCTGACTAAATCATAATCTTAAAATATAAAATCATTTTGAGACAAAAATACTATAGAAGTTGCAAGACTTCATGGTTCTAATTTTCAACCCAAACCAAAAGCGAATTTTAACAGTAAAAACTGCAATCGTATTCCATCATGATGGTCTTTATGGCTGCACCTGAGGAAATGTGAGTGTAGTTGTCATTCACTGAATGCACACTTCAGTTCCCCTCACTGTGAACTGAGTGGAACAAATTTACACACTGCATTGAAAAATAAAAGAACCCTCCCAGACAACCATCTGACACGTTCGAGCAGAGATTTGCAAAGTTGTAAATCAACTCTTCATCTAAGAGGACAAAGCACCAAACTATCACTGATAGAATAAAGGCTTGAAATCTAATCAGCAGTTCAGAAACGACTGAGAGTGATATTAAATTAAAGACTAATTGGAGCACTGATCATAATACTGCTAAATCTTTGGCAAGGAAAAACTCCAAAAACTACACCAGACATGAAACGACAACCAAAAAAACTGAAATCACAACTCAGAACTTCAACTAACATCAATGCAACTTGTGAGAAAGTTTGTTTTCAGTTGCCTCTTTAGAAGTGGACTGAACATTTCTCCATGAGAGGCGGAGTGGCAGGGAAGAAGGGAGAGGAACAGAGACTTTGAGAGAATGAGGCAACGCAGGAAAAGACAAGAGGGGAGTGAGGGGAGGCAGAGCAGAGTGGTTTTAGGCTGACGTGAAAGCCAGCAGGTCACAGAGGTTCCCTTTGAATTTAGAACAAACCGCAAACAGTGAATGTCTACTCCAAAAGGCTGAATGACTGATTATAATGGCTGCCTGTTTCGATCTCGTCCCGTCGGCCTCTCAGCGCCGCTTTCTTAAGACGGCTGTGACTAGTGGACTAACATGTGGGCAGGCCTACCATTTACAATTACACATTAGGCATTTAGTTGACACTCTTATCCCGGCACAATAAGAGCAGCGGCAGAAAAGGCTATAGTGCCCGTGGACCCTGTGATCCTGGGCAGCCTGCTAAAGAGACGGGGTGGAGGACAATCCTGCGACTGTGAGGAACCTCACAACAGGTGCAGCTCTGAGCCAGTGAAAGGAACGCAGAGAAGACAACGAGACAACAGCACAATGCGTAGCAGTATGTCCCAGGAATAGAGGAAGTGACCTTATAAACACCACAGCTAGGTTAGAGCAGCCCAACACTGACGGCGTCACGTATTCTCATCATCACCGTGTGGTTTATACCTCATTTTACAGACCATTAGAGGTATATACGTTATAGTAAAACTACAAAATAATGACACTCACGTTGAAGGTTAAGCCTCATTAACAAAGAGCATTCAGCATCTTGTCAAAAATGCAACCATTTCCGGACAAACCCTGAGATGTGGTCTCCTGTTGCTCCTGCTGATGCCCTTCACTGCACAAGCTTTCAAGTCTTTGCAGTGAATCTGGCACAAATGAGGCACAAACTTTAAAAAAATTCCTTCAGTAAACCTCAGAAAACATGTGGAACACATTATTTTGTAGCAGTAAGTGCAGTAAGTGGATACAAAAGGAAAACACGTTTTGATTTCAAAGACTTCTCCTATAGGCAAAATTATTCCAGCGCACACAGAGTTAACATCAATAGATAGATTCTCCCTTTCTTCTTTTCTGCATAAATGCTACTGTTTGTCCGCCAGAGAAACATCCTGTAAAAAATAAAATAAAATAAAAAGAGCTTGAATCTGACAGTGATTGGCCAGAGGAAGCTAATCTCTGTGTTTTTCACACTAGAGATCGAAGAAACCTGTTGTACCGTTTCGGTGTAAGTTTCCATTTAACCGAGGAGTGAAGCATGAAGGGTTTATGTGGCCAAAGGCCCAAATTAAACAGTGTTCACGTATCATTTCAGATCTGATGCCAAAAATCAACCTCCGTCACGACGCTGCACATGTTCACTCAGGAGTGTAAAAACTGTAAACTCCACAGTGTTGTACGACTGGGAAATGATCTCATGACCATTGAATTAGTTTGGGACTTATTCTCACACGAACTACTATTATATACATGAGCACTGCTCTGAACAGTGAGTTTGAAAGAATTGAAAGAAAAAAAGTGAAATAAATAGATTAATAGTTGTATTAAATTTGAAATTTAACATCAATCATAACTCATAGATGATGATAAAATGCTAACAGCAGATTTTTCTTTTTTGCTTTCTTTTTTGCACCCTTATGGATGAAATTCTAGAAAGACTGCAATAAAAAAAAGGAAATGAGAAGCTCATTATACATACAATTATTAATGTAATTATATATACAGTCTCGTACAGTTACTTTACAGATTCACAGGAAAGAAGAAAGTCTTGCAAGCAGACGTTTCTACAAAGAGGACAGCAGAGAAAACATCAGAACCGAGCAGAAGAAAACTCGATTGAGCAGGTACTCACTCAGATTGGTGCAGGAATAGCCCTGAAAACACATCACTAAAATGCACAAGTCTGCCTGCTATCCTTTCAGGGTGCAAGCTAGCTGCCTCGGCCCCGGCTGGGCGCTATTTGTGAGCCAAATCCTTAAAGAACAAGAAGCTTTCTCTGTGCCGAGACCTGCCGACAGACAGGGGGCTTTGAAGGCCCCCAACCGAGCGCGGCGCACAGCTTTGAAGCCAACTGCAAACTCTGCTTCATGGGACCATATGAAAGCAAGCGAGACAGGAAAGTTAGGAAAAGCATGAGAATCATTGAGAGCTGTTTGTTTCTCTGCTGGCTCATGCTTTTGTGTGTTTGTGTGTTTTGATGAATAATCGCAGGCTGTGTTTGTCCCCTTCACTAATACATTATGTGGGGTCTCTGGTCACATGTCAGTGAGCGCTGTGAAGCTGTCCTGCACGTTAGCATTTTAATCACAGGAACACCTCCAGGAGGAAAAGCGTGGCTACTATTAATCTTTAATTTCTTTATGATGATCTAGGGTGGAAAATGTGCACAGAATTGTTCCTTTTTTTGTTCATCTACAAAAATTAAGTGGTGTAAAATTTGTATAACTCTCTTATCATCTAAATTGCTAATATAAACATGCATAAAAATCAGGCAGAACTGGGAACTAATAGATGGGGGGAAAGCTGCATAGCGTTAGTTAGTCAACTTGAAAGATGTTTTTTCATAAAATGTTATTGCTGGAGGATGATGTAGAAATGCCCACTTTACTGAAACTTTTCCTGCTGCGTCAGGTTGAACCTGAATTTTCTCCACATATATTGTTCTTTTATTCATGTTATCACCTATATTCCCCTAAAAATCAAACACATCTTAATTGGTCAAGCACAGCAGTTAAGATTTCTGTTTTTCACTGGACTTTTCTCCCAATTTATTTATCATTTTCATCCTGATCCAACTTCAGAAATTTAAGTTCTGATTTAGGAGATGGAGGTTTACAAAGTAAATGGAATATTTTTATGGTTTAATGTGGCGTGAAGAGCTCAGCCATGTTTTCCAGCTCTGTCATCTTGATGTCTGAACTGCCTTGCTGCTTTTTATTTACTTTCTTTTTTTTTTACATTGTAGTCTGGGCTAATTAATTATCAGCAAAGCAGACAGCACCAATCGTAACTGTTTTTTCACGATGCCGCAGTCGAGGTTTTGGACACAAAACATCTGCGATCGGATCACTAGTGCTGGACGCTCGGAAAAAGCCATTAATCACTTTCTCCTTCTTTCTTTTTTCCTTTCTTTCTTTCTTTCTCTCTCTCTCTCTCTCTCTCTCTCTCGTTTGCGTGAGTCCTTTAGAGGCACAGAAACCATCTCCAGCAGACAAAACAGTGGACAAGCCTCTGTGATGTCCTGACTCATTCTGCTCCTCTCCTCTCCAAAGCCTGGGGCCCGACGCCATGGGACCCAAAACCAACACGCGCATAATGGGGCCTTGTCGGAGCCGCCTTAATGTTTCTAATGTTATGTAAATGAGGAGGGAAGAGGGCAGTAAAGGGGAGGAGAAGAGCAGAGCGGAGTTGGAGGCAGTGGGAGTGTTTGTGTGTCCGAGGAGGCTGCTAAGCTCCCATTACCAGGGGATTAGGCAAATGCTGCTGTTGTATCGATGCTGGTTCGACAGCGAACCGCCAGCCCTAATCCCCTCCTCTCTTCTCCTTCCGACAACGCCTCGTCTACGCCTCCTCTTACGCCTTCTCTCCTCCTCTCCATACAGCCCCCACACCCACCACCGTGCACTCATTTCTTAAAAAGCCTCACAGAACTTAGTAAACCCAACTTTTCAACTGTCCTCTCTTGGTGCTCGGCCATGCATATGCTCCTGATCGCACGTAAACTCAAAAATCACACATGCTTCTGGAATAAGTTGGTCTACAGCCAGCGTAAATGTGTCTCCTCATTGATTTCTCCTGACATGCGATGTGTGTGTGTGTGTGTGTGTGCGTGTGTGTGCATGTGTGAGAGGTGATCGATATTGAAATCCAGAGAGTGCCTCTCTGGTTTGTGATGCGCTCGCCTGGAGCCGTAGAGTAAAGCTATGACCTACTGGCTCCTGAATGCATCATCTCTTCACTTCACTGCTCCTGTGACTCCAGGCAGGCGACGGGTGCTGGTCTCTGGTGCCGCACTGGTGGCTCCTATGAAGGTCGTCCTGGAGAAATCTTTGGGCTTTATCTTCCTGTAGAAGGCAGTGCATGAAGATGGGAAAGAGGGAGAGGACACATTGTGTTCTCTTTGTTGGCAAGCAGTCTCCTTTAAACTTTGTCGCTCATCTTTTGTGTTTAGTAATAACATTTAAAGCACAGAAATCACATTAAATGCACACGCAGAGGAATACGCCCTGTGTCGGTACAGAATCACACTGAAGTTAGGAGGTTCTCTAAAGCACAAAAGCAACAAATAAAGAACATTAAACTCTGTTTTCGTTAACACGACCTGCTCAGCACAGCTGAAGAGTGACAACAAGAAGTGAGGAAACTATTCTGAGACAAAGTAGCTGTGTGATGTTTGTGTGTGTGTGTGTGTGTGTGTGTGTGTGTGTGGATGGTGACACAGTTGCAGGCAGAACTTGGAATAGTCAATTATCACATTAGCACATCCAGGGAGAAGCCACAAGGCTGCTCACACAAATGCTCGCGTGTACACCGCCCCCATATATCTCTAGAACTGAGGGCCCCTGCTGAGAAGCTCAAACACCCTGACACAGGGTGGGGGCCTGGTGGTGTGCGGCGGAGGAAGAGGGGAGGGCTGCCGGGTTGGGGAGAAGCACGAGGCTGGCGAGTGACATTCAGGCGAAGGTTAAACCGCAAACCGCCCGTTCTGCTGGGCTACAGGCCACGGTCAGATCAGCATCACAGTAAGCAGCCCCCTCATTTATTTTTATGGGGCTGCCGCTTCAGTGCAGCAGGGGGTGATGCTCGCTTCAACCATTGCTGCGTGGCATCGTCGTCCAGCAGCAGACTGCGGCGGCCAATTAAAATACCAGAAAGGGAGATTTCCATGTAGATTATCCGGGGCTGTGTGGCTTGTTGCGTTGTGATAATTCAGCTGTTTACTCTGCAAACAGGCTACTTTGTAGAACCAAAACAGTGCATTTGGCTCACATATTTTGAGTGACAAAGTGAAGGAGGGTCAACCTGATACAACTTTTGCGCAGCATTGTTCAAAATCTGCTTGTAGTTTTTAATAATGA
>KV751343.1:2306196-2319619 GCA_001698575.1 Mola mola
TTCAGAGATCCAGGGGCTCTGCAGGAATGTAGGGCTCCGGCGTTATATTGTCGTGCTCAAGGAGTGAGTGAGTGGGTGGGTTTTATTGAGGAGATCTAGGACACAGCAAAAAATCTGAGTTTGGGAGTTGATTGCAACTCCTAATGTGTAATTTTGACGCATTTTGATTTAAATGGTGTTCAGTGTTAAAGCTATTTGACAGCCTTGATTCCATTAATGTTACACCAACTGCACAATTCATCAAACTAAAACCCTCCCAGGCGCCAGTAGAGCATTTCAGTTGAAGACATGGCGACCAACAAACCTTTCAGATGGGACACTGTACTCTATACCTCCATTTGTAATGTTTTAGTTTACTTAGAAGGACCAATAAATGTCATTTTTAGTCATTGTGTTTATTGGTCATGCTTTCAATTGATTTGAATAAATAAATCATTGATTTTAACACTGTTTTGGTGTAGATAGTCTGACACCTCAGGGAGTGAAAGTGACACCATCCAAGTTGTTTAAAAAGTACCTCAGCAGAGTTACTTGTTTAATGTTTTAGTGTTATTTTAAATTAATTTGCAGTTTGGAATAAGAAACACTTGCACAGTGCAAAAAGCTCAACTATTTTGAAAGAGTTAATTTAACTCTATTTGTTGATAGAGTGTGGGCCTACATAAACCCTGAAAAATGTTGACATTAATCCTGTGGCTTCATTGAAGTTGACACTTGCATGAAAGTTGAATCCATCTCATGATGCGGCTTTATGTGACGTTTCCACACTCTTAAACTGTGACTAGTGTATAACTAGCAGGTGCATGTGGAAACTGCTTTTCTGCAAATACTTTCTTCTGTTAATAAAGCTGATTCAGAAGACCAGTAATGTTCGATTTTTTATTTGCGATGTTGAGTCGTCTGTGCACAGTGAACAACCTTTAAATGCATCAACTGCCTGACCTTAATACATCATTCTTGTTGGTAAGAGGCAATGAGACAGGGAAAAGGTTAAATTCTTCTGAATTCTGAATATATGTATTAGCTAACAAAAAATTCAATAATATGACCCCACACCCACTCAAGGAAAAGCGCTGATATGATAGTCCAAGTTTATTAAGTTATTATATTGTAAAACAATCAAGAGCACCATGAATATCAATCAGCTGAGCAGACGAGGATCTTTTCCAAAAGAAATCTTGTGCCCATTTTATATTCAACACTATTTACAGTTATGATATTCGAGTTCTTGGTCTCCTCAAGGCCAGTGTGGGCCATAGTGAAGCATGTGGTGTGTTACACGCAGCTGCAATAACACAATCCCCTCGCTGCACTTGAAATTCGTTGGTGAGGTATCTCGACCAGCGCAATGAGCCTGCTGAAGCTGTCTGTCTACAAACCTGAGGTTTCATTTAGAATCTGTTTAGTTTCCTGTTATTTTCCCGCCAGAGAGGACTGAGAGACAAGTCAGAACCACAACACTGTTATATCATATCAGTTCCGCGTCTAAATGATTGTAAAAAGTTGAACTTATTAGTTAACAACTGCTGAACACCCAGACAAAAAACCCATACATACATATTCATGGCTAATGCTGTTCATTTCTCTGTGTAGTAGTTGGGGTTTTTTTCCGGAGTAAACATTGAGTGAAAGAGAATGAGAACAACCCTGGTGTTTTTTCTGGGTGGATATCAACATCCAGCAAACTGACAGAAAGTAGACCACCGCAAATTACACTCCCATTTGATAAGATGTTGTCCCAGGGTCCCTCATCTGATATGCATTTTGCTTTCAGATGTTTAATCAGGGAAAATCTGTGGAAAAACATGACCCGAAATGCTCTGAGAACCACTGCATTAACAAACAGCTAACTGACACCAAGCAATTTATGTTTTTAATTGCCTGCTTGTGCATTCTTATTTTAATCGTACCTCCTCCTGATAATTAAAGTTTTTGTGAGCAAAAACGTGTCAGATTTCAAATCAAATTCACTGTTTGCAAAGCTTTTGCTTCAAATATGAAAAAGTGCACAGAGCTGATTTAGGGATGCTGAATTGCTGATCTGTGTCTGTTTTGCTGACTGTCAGCTGATGTATCATAAGAGTTGTGTGTGTCTATTTAAAGCCTAGTGGTTGCCCACTTAGAGAGTCCCACTACTAGCTTGACAAAATGTTAAATGTAGCTGATGGCTACAGCCTGAAAGGACTGATGAGAGGCCAATGAGCACCGCGGAGTGTGCAATATGTGCGAGTAATGAAAGCTTCATGATATACCTTTGCCTCATCAGACGTGTTATATGACCATGATAAATTCAGAGTGTAGGCAGTTTATGGGAATTAGCATGAAACAACAGGAGTAAATGTAAATAGAGGGGTTGTTTGTTATGCACTACCCACCATGGTGCCATAGTTTTGTATAGTGAGCTGCACATGGGATGGAAGAATGTGGTCAATTTTAAATGAGCTGAATTCCAATTTAAAGGGATGCTGAAAAACTAAATACACTATTCTACAAGGTTCCAATTCATAAGCCATAAGATATCACAGCTGTATAACAAATAAGGTCATGATTAAAGCTACGTGTCTCTATTATGAATCTGTGCAAGATTTCCATAATGCTCAGGTTTATTGTTGGAAAATACCCCAAACAATTTCCAGACTGACCCTTTGCAACCCTAATAAGAAAAGATTCAAATTGGTTACCACGAGATTTGATCAGTTATCATTTGGATCATTTTCTTTGGTCCTACGACGCTAATTGAAGACGACAGTTTGAAAACTTGTGATGTCAAAAATGTTAAAACTGGCTCCGTTTTTGGTGCAGTGCAATGTCAGTGCAGTGCAATGTGTGTGAACAAATTAATAGTATCTTACCTTGTAACACAAAATCGTACAATTCGTAGTGTAGATCTCTTGGTTAGCACACTGGAGGAGACATATAATAATAATAATAATGACAACAACGTTAAAAATAACAATAATAATAATAGTGATTGAGGCATTCTTGATACATTAAAGTCTTTAATTGCAAGTTTATATTATTTCAGACTCAATTCAAACGGATAACTAACCTTGAGCTGCTGCTGAACAGTTACACGTCATAATTAAGCATTTGCGGACATTGTTGAAAAATCACAAACTTGAATTCCCAGAACAGTTTATGCACAACACAAACAACACGCACAAGCCAGTTTGCCATCGGTCATTTGGGAAAAATGGAAAAATAACGCAAGAAGTTGAAACAGAGAGAGAGGTTAGAGTGGAAGGATGGAGTTAATTTCAAATATTTTGCTCAGATATGAGGATAATTCACTTACTTATTCTAGGCACACATCTTTGTGTATTGTTTGCGTCTGTGGAATTTAGCTACAAACATCAGAAACTACACTGATCTCAGTGTTTTCATGATTCAGCACATGTTTCAAATAGAAAGTAGAGGTTATCTTGAAAATTGGTCAAACAAAAACAAAAAACATTTGGCTTTATTTTCATGCTTTTGATCTTCGATCCCCGTTTTCTGCCAGAGGCCCTCTCTCCTCCTCTACACTGTGAAACTTTTCACCAAAACAAATAATTCCATCATGTTCACTGCACAAGAGGTGAAATGTTTGCTGTTGTGTTTATACAAGTTTCTGTGCAGAAGTCCATACGTGCCTGTTTTTGATCAAGTTCCAGGGTCAAGCATGCACAAAAAGCTATACTGTGTCAGAGCCCTCACAGAAAAAGAGCTGCTATAGATTTACGTCTCTAATGTGTCCCATATGGGAATGTAATATATGATATATACTGTACATGCCCCCTCTAACAAGAGTGACAAATAGAGCTACATACTAATATCACACATGTTCAATCTCCTCTGCACATATTAAGATAGAAGTCCTTAACATATATGAATATATACTAAAATTTGTATATTTACATGCTGTATATTCGAAATACTTAGATTTTTATGAGTTTACATGTTTTGATTGTATAAGTTAATAAAAAAATATTGCATATGGACAAACATTCTATGTGACCTAATAGCAAAAAGAACCCACCGGAAAAACAAAAGACAAAACAGAAATTATAAATTAGCATTATACATAGATATAGATATATGGGTCCTCTTCATACCACCAAAATTTTCATACTACAAGAATACAAAAATGGTGGAGAGGCAAAATTATCATGTGGGTCGTAAAAAGCTATTTAAAGAGCAAACCAGAATTAAAATGCAATCAGCCACTAAACTTTGCCAGACAGTGCTGTGTAATGTAACTAGTGTAGAGTTAGTTATTTCCATTACATTCCTATGTAATTAACCCAGAAACTATTTTGTATGTATTTAGTCCTACTTCTTAAGCTGTTTTGTTTTCCTAAATACAGCTATTTTCATTTCTCAACTACGATTTAAAAAGGATTCTAATCTTTTATATTTCATTGATCTTATGGGATGTATAGGTAGGACATAACATAAACCCACAAAGACTTGATTTGTCAATGGCATCAAGATAATGAAAACACTGAATAATTTTCCCTTCTTGCGGTCAAAATGTTTTATTAATTCTGCTGTAAATATGAATATCTTTTTGCCCGTTTTGTTTCCTCAGTTGTTGTTCTTTTTCAGTCGCCAACAGGCTGCAGACTGTTTTATTGCCTCTTCTAAAAGTTTATTGGTTTCTTTTTCCGTATTGATTATATTGATTTTCCTCTGTCAGCTTGTCCCACCGGCTGATAAATCGCAGCTGCAGAAACAGGGAGGTCTTATTGAGTGACGGCTCACTAGACAGTGACTTTAAGGATTTTATACTCTATGGCACTGAAATGGAAGAAAAATAAACAAAAGAGACAACACCGAAGAGAGAGGCACTTCTGTCACTATATAGCTGATTTTCACAGAAAGTATATGCACGTCACAGTGGGACGGGTGTTATTAAAATCAAAGAATATATGAATATATTCCATTCAGTCTTTGCTGAATTTATGCAGTGCATGATAAATAAAAACAAAGACAGTCACATGCAAATAAGTGTTAAACCCAATAATTCTTTGGGCTGAATCAGGACTTAACTGCATACAGAAATACAATATAGAACTTCAGCTGTTCTGATGGTGATTTACAGTTACATCTGTGGTACAACTGATCCAGTGATCTTTATCATCTCTGTTTGATCAGTTTCACTTACATCCCAACGTAAAGGGCCCTGTATACGGGGAGCACACTTAAGTGGCTAACACTAAACTTCTTTTGATGTTTAACATTTTTTTCGTTTAAATATTCTTATTCGGTATCTGTCAGATCAATTTGTGGCACAAACACACACACACACACACACACACACACACACTTAGTTAAACTTAGTTGGATTTGGTCAAAAACTGATCCCTAAAAAGTCAAAAGTGAGGCGAGACACTAGTCAGTCAAGTTATTTTCATTTATATAGCACCAGTTCACAACAAAAGTCATCTCATGGCACTTGAGCAAAACCTTAAATCAAGTTGGTAACTTGGTAAAAACAAAAAAACACGTGGTCTGAATAAAGATTAGACTTCTTCACCTCCTGTAGGCCCTGTACTCAGGCTTTACTAAAATCTACCCTGCAGGGGTAGTTTTTGGCCGATCATGGGCCATTTCTGAGAGAGGGTGTTCCTATTGGCTGTTCCACAAAGGTAGATATGTCCATGCATGTCCCCAGAGATAGTGAAAGACCGATACAAAGGTGGACGTCCCAAAAGGAAAATTGCTGTTCCAGAAGCTTTTAAAACATTAGATCTTTTGTTGGACTCAGAACTCAAAACTTTATTGCAGTAAGTTGCCTCAAAATTTGCTTTCCCAGCTATTTTAATTTTTAAAGCGAAGACCAAATCTCCACAATTACTGCTGTACGTCTGTGACCATTTCACATTTTTGTTGTTTGTCTTTCCCTTGTTTTTCCCCTCAACCTAATTTTTTTTTCACTCAGCAGTCTTTCCTGGCTCGTGTCCACCTCAGTTCGGCCTCCTCACCTAACAGCTGATGCAGTCGTCTCTCTACAGATTCCTCCAGCCAACTGAGACTATCGCAGGGACACCTGAGTGTGTTTCAGAGTGTCAGGTGTGGCAGAAGCAAGCCAAGCAAAGTTGGTTTGATAGATTCTGACTTTATCCGACGGGGGGAAAACGTGTGTGTGTGTGTGTGTGTGGTCAGGCGTGTGTGGTCAGGCGTGTGTAAAGGGGCAAGCCATAGTCTTGGCATGGCACAGCCTGGGAAACGGCAGTGTGGAGTCAGGTGTGTTACTTCCTGGCAAGCTAGCTAACCTGGATGGGAATGTGTGTGTGCATGTGTGGGTTAGCTGTAGTAGCTGACCTGAGAATTTGGGGATTAGCTTGGATTTTTCTGCAACAGTTTTTGTAACAGTTAATGACAAAATAGTATTTAAGACCACCTCAAGTCAGATATCATAATGACATATTTGTGTCTCTTCATGTTTTGTGGCTGCTCTCGGCTCGCCGGATGAATCACGTTTCCAGTGAGGCCCGACTACGTGACTGCCGTGTGACTCTGTATGTGGGCCCATCAGAGTCATCCACAAGGCAGTGATTGAACCAAGGTGTAGCCTGCAGTTATTTTCCGTACATGTGTGCCTGTAAGATAACAGGCCTTTTTGTTCCTCCTTCTGTTAAGCTGCACAGTTTGCAACCCGCAGCTCTGATGCATTATCTCTTTATCTCTCTCCTCTCTCTCTCTCTCTCTCTCTCTCTCTCTGACACGCACGCACGCACACACACACACACACACACACACACACACACACACACACACACACGCACACACACACACACACACAGACGCGCACACACACACACACACACACACGCACACACAAACTGAGTTGAATGAGACAAAAAAAAGAAATACCAGCAGAAATATAATTAATCACCAGATTTAGTCTATATGACATATATGGAGAATATATCATAGCATCAGAATTTAGCCTGCTAATGTCCATGCGTTTATCAGTGCATGTGTGTACATGCAGATGTGTGTGTGTGTGTGTGTGTGTGTGTGTGTGTGTGTCTGTGTGTGCTAAATCCTGGATAATCTGACCGCAATTGCTCACTGCAGCACATCAGGCTTGACACAAAAGCTCAAAGGAAGATCCACCATGGAATTCTGGGCCAGATTTGTTGACGTTCCTTGATTTCATTTGATTCTAGTTCCGTTTGGTGGAGGAATCCTGTATCTCCCAGATATTAGACTTGATGAAACTAGATATCAATTAATATATTGGCAATATGTTGATCACTTTGTCAAACATGCTTGCATAATGCAGATTAAGCCTGTCATCAGTAAAGATTGTTTGGCAGCAGATTTAAAGAAACTGTTCTCTAAAATGTGAGAAGTCACACAAATGCACGTACTAACGTATACAACACACGGCCATCTAAACAACAGCCAAAGGTCTGTAGAGTTGTAAAAACAAGCTGCCAGATCCTTCAATAATGTAAAGTGTGCAAAACTGCCAGATCTGGAAGTGTAAGATCATAATAAACACGTAGGTTGTGTTTCTTGGTAACAGGTATTATGATGTGCTGCATGACCTTGGTTAAGAATTTGCCAGCCTGGAATTTGGTCAGACCATGCTGAGCTGCAGCACTGAGGGTTGTAAAACAACAACTAATCAGGCCACGACACAGCGTGAAATATGATGTTGTGATCATCGACAAAATAGTGCACAGGCGCTACTTTCATAGCATGCCAGTGTGTTGCTGCGCTCTGCAGCCTGAGCTACAGCACCACCCTTTGCTCAACTTCTGGAGCCTTTATTTGAATAACATATGAGCAGAATTACGTCAAATACATTATTTATGTGATTAATGTTGGCATCGACCAATGTTATGCGGAAGCAGATCTGTGGCAACTATTGAAGCTGCTTGTAGGATACTTGGGGTTTTTAAAAGATCAGCTTAAAGTCATTTTCAACTGGATGTAAAGTCTTAATTTAGTGCCCACTTGTTTCCAGTTATAAAGGCAAACAGAAATATTCTGTTATTAGTAATATTATTTACATCGCGCATCGTATTTTAAAAATAAGTTTTTGATATAGAATTGATCACTTTCATCATATTGATATTCAAGATAAACATGGATACGTCTATTATTTAACCCCTTGACGCCTGAATTTATTTACAATTATTTTGAAAAATTAATTATTTGTGTTTTTGCTTTCAAGCTGATGCTATCTCAGCTGCAATCTGAATGCGAGCGGCAATGCAAAGGAATTTGCAACAATCAGCGTTAAGGGGTTAATATAAAAGCCCAAAGTGAAAGGAATAAATGTCTACTTTAGACAATGTGTCATTTTTTATACACAATAACAGCACTATGTCTGTCAGTCTCACCAATATGACAATATGAAATCCCCTTCCACAGACACAGGTGCAAACTCAGAGCTACTGTTTGTATATGTATATATGTGTGTGTGTGTGTGTGTGTGTGCCGAGGCCGCTATGGGAGAGAGTGGCACAGGTGGCACGAAGCCCCGGCAGTGCCGAGGGCATCGGATCGGCATGTGGCGCACAGCCAACCACACATAACATATGCCAAGGGAGCGAGAGAGAGAGAGACGGAGTTGTTCTAACTACCACATGGGTCCACAGGTCTCCAGTTTTGCACCATATGCTGCCAGCATGTCCGTCTACCTGTCTGTCTGTCTGTCTGTCTGTCTGTCTGTGCGTCTGTCATAGTGCTCTCAGTGGTCAAACTGTCAGTTCCAAGATGATGGCCCAATGATGCGATCAGAGTCTTTGCCTTAGCACCTGAGCTTTGACGAGACACACGCACATACAAGCCTATACACAAGCGTACACACAAATGCCCACATGAGCACAGTGCCAGCTTGTGTCATTATCATATTCATCAATTATGTAAACGGTTATGTGAACACAGTAACACACACAAGTGCACAAGCGCGCGCCAACACACGCAAACATACACATTCCCCAAAACACATGCATTTTAATGATTGCCATGGGGCTAGACATGACCTCCGCATTGCCTCTACACACACAAATACACCCAAGATGTTTGACAGTGCATAGCTGCCGGCGTAAAGTGCGTGTTTGTGTTTCAGTACGGACGAGGGTTTGCACTGTGAGCGTCAAACTTTGTATTGCATCTGTCCGTGTTCTTTTGGACGGATATTATATTCGATGTATACGAGTGAAAAAGTCTATGTTCCGAGTTGCGTTTGGTAAACATCTTGAGTCCTAACTCCTGCCTTTTATTCATTTTTTTTAATGAAGGGTCAATTGTTTTTATTAGCTATTAATAATATACCGAATAATTACCATTTAATTCATAATCAATCTGCACAGAAAGTGTCTAAAACCAGGAGAGGAAAAATCAGCTCAAAGTTGGCAAGCGTGTGTAGAAAATAAATAACTAAACATAGAGCAAAGAGGAACTCTGGAGAGCTCTGTACCATTTGGCACATGTCATGGTGAAAGTAGAACAGTGCGATGTCAGTGAAAACCTGCCGTCAGTTTTGAACTGGAGTTGAATCCCTGCAGGGCCTGTAGGTGCTGAAAAAGTTTTGACTTTGACCAACACAATTTCACCAGTAATAAAAAGCGGCAACATGTCCTGCAGTCAGAGATATACTGTTATTGTTGATGTGTTTTTCATTGCTGTTTTATTTATCGTCTTCATTAGATGCTTTGAAATTTGGTCTCTTTATCTCCATCTTTGCTCCCATGTTCTTACCATCTGCATATTATTGTAATTTTTTACATGTTGTTTAAGCTACGTGATGTCTGGTCAGTGAAGTATCTATCCGTTAAGTAATGTATATCGATATACTAAGTGTGAGTTCGTACATAAAACGATTTAATGTTTTCACATTGTTTGCATTTCCTCATTTAAATGTTTAAAATGTCACCTTCTCACTCATTAAAAATTCCAAAATACATAAATATACAAATATTTTTTGTTCCACAACTGGACACAAGATGCTTCCTATCGTAAAGCATTTTACAAGTAAAGTCCATTGTCATGCTTTGTGCACTGGACGCTTCAAGTTTCCACAAACTCCCCGCAAATCATGCTCGCGTAGGCCCGTCTCTTAAAATATGATTGTTAATGAGAGGCCTACAGAGAAACTCAACTGGAGGAATAAAAAGAAAAACACATGTTTGACTGAAGGAGAACTTTAAGTCACATCTCTCAAAATCACCCAAAATTAGCACTTCAATATACAAATAATGTTTCATGACATCGGGTGAAATAAAATCCGCCTACTCTGCACACTTGTGTAGGCATTTAACAACATTGTTTGCATTCATGTTCCTCTGTGTGTGTGTGTGTGTATGTGTGTGTGTGTGTGTGTGTGTGTGTGTGACCATAATAATGCAAAAACTTCTGCGTTGTAATTTTTACACAGGGATTGATATTATCAAGATCTTGAACTGCTAAAATTTTGGGACCTCTAGTTTAAAAATTGATGGAATGAGCTGCAGAGGCTGTGCAGGGTTGCAGCACACTGGCTGTCCCATTGAATAGTGAACTGTACAACAGGAAAAGTTTGCAGCAACACGCTGTCTCTCTTAAAGTGTACTTTCCTTGAGGAGTTTCTGCAGAGGGCCACTGCTGGGATAACTTGAAACCTGCTGAGCATGCATATTTCAGGTGTTTGTCAGGTCTGGTTTGGAGTGGGTTGGGTTGGGTTGTGTAACAGGAGTAGGTTAGTCAGTTTCATTAACACACACACACACACACATATACAACACATGCACAGACACTCAAACACACGAGGATGACAGCTCTGTTGCGATGGGCCTACAGGAGGCAGTGAGTAAGCCTTGAGGAGAGAGTATGTGGGTTGGAGAGGCAGAAAACCAAGGAAGACAAAGACAGTGAGTCTGTGAGACGTAACAGTAAGAGCTGAGATTAATTCATGGTGTCACGACGACGCACTGAATAATAATAACGATGAATACGCTGAGGACCACAGTCCATCCATTTAGGTAATGTTTGGCTTAAGAAGGAGGTCATATCCACATTAAACAATACATTCTTTACCACCGTTGTTCTTCTTGTCTGTGAACACCTTAAAAGGACTATTATGAATGGTGCATCATTATAGCACACTATACAATACATGTAAAGATAAATGATGAAAAACCAAACCTGCTGCCAGTTGCTGTTTTAAAGATAATATACAGTGTGTTACATAAAAATTCCACTAAAACTTTAAAGCAAAAAAAAGGTCAGTAAGATGCAGTTTTGAAAAATTAAAGTGAAATCTAGTCAGAATTTTAAGATCAATATCAGGACAGTTTGAGGCTCAAAGTTCAGACCTAAATGATTCAAATGTTGAGTTGTCCAAAAATCCCACCAGATGTCTGGATCAGTGAAAGTAGGTGGGGCTTCTTTATTTATTTAACTCTCCTTGTCACTCAATTGTACATGTATCAAGAAGCCTCATGGTTGTATATCAGCCTTACTGCGGAAGGTGGAATTTCCTTTAGTGGCCCTTCAGTAAAGCTTGTAACCCACAGTTAAGTGTTGTAGAGGTTCAGTTGATCATATGTTCCATGGCACTAGATGAAACTTGTCTTGAGGTGCTCAAAGCACCTATTCTTAATACTGTAATACTGCAGTAAAAAAAAACAACTCACCAGCACTGTAATTTCCAGAAACACTCAAGATGTATCAGGCATGGATATAAAAATGAATGTTAGCTCATGTTAAGTTAGCTGGCTTACTTAGTTCTTCCTTGGTTAGTCAGGAAGTTCACTTAGATTAATTTCATTATTGCACAATGAAATGAACAGAAAATAGTATTTACATGAAATGACTCACAACAAGGTCTGTGGATTATCTTGAGTAACGGGGGTCATGATTTCTGGAATGACACATACAGTATGTCCATAAACATCTCACACTAAAATATTCTTGATGGATAAACGGCTCTACAAGCCAAAGGAAGCTGTTTGACGTTAGAATGAACTGTGCATTTAAATGGCGTTAAATGCATAGTTTTTTCAGGCTGGCTGCGCTGTCATATTTACAAATTCTGAGCGAGATGTCAATTTTTACTCTTAGTAGTGTGTTTGTCTTCAGACAAACACCTCAGTGTTTTAGGCTTTGTGCTGGTCAGTTCTCCTTCAGTGGGAACAGGTGCTGTCTTGTGGAGCAATATTCCATTCTTTATAGATTCGTGGCTCGACTAATTGCAACACAAAGAAAGACAGTCCATATTTCTTTAACATTACATCCTTGTCCTTTACAGCACAACCTAAAAAATGCTAATGTGTTCACATGTCATATATCCTTATAATAGCATTATACTGCATATACATATATAAGAAAAGTCCAATGGAAAATTAAATGGGGTGTCCAGTGCACAGCGGCCATTCAGGTGACCGTATTAACCCTCAAGTTTGGTGATGACCCATGTAGTAGTTTTTGCTTCATGATTAACAAAAAAAAAAGAAGAAAGAAAAAATGGGGTGCAGGCATGTTTTTGCAGGCCCAAAGTTCCACAGGCGGTAAGAGAGGCTATGACACCCAGGCAACAGTTGGAGCCAAAGTAGATAGACGATTTAGCCAACGATTATAACCAATAGAATTCTTCCATGATACTCTGCTCCCTTACAGTCCACTGTGTTATAGACATTGATTTTGTCTGACTTGCCAATCCTGTCCTTGCTGAGGGCAATACTGTCTAGCTATAGTCTCTTAAATAGTTTAGAGGCTGTCAGAGCACAAAAACAAACAAAAGCAAAGAAATCCATACAAAACAAAAGAAAAACAGTGCTTGAATTTGTTTTTTGGGTTTTTTTTGGGGGGGGGGCAGTCTCCCTGTCCTTGTAAAGTTCGTGTAGAAAAGGGATTTAGGGTAGGTTCAAAATGTAGTGTCATCTAATATCTACCATAGCTGTCACATTTACAGGCTCCCAAGCTGTTGTGCTGCTCATGTCCAAGTGAGTAAGCAAAGGTGCGGAAACGAAAGCCAGAACGTCTAAAAAAGAGACAGACAGAGATGCTCTCTGTGAACAGCAGCATGCAGGAAACACAGCTTTCAGTGGCCTCTCCTGTTCGCTGACTAATGAGTGAATAATTGAGTGTAGTCAGCTCTGCATCTCCCTGATTAGAGCCACACCGGTCCCCTGAAAAGACAGAAAGACAGGAGTCAGGTCTTTCTTTCTTTCTGATTTATCTTCCAATCTGTGCCGTCCTCTCCGCTGCACAGATACTTATCACATCAGATAATGAATTACATACATACACACCCACTCAAATAGACGCAATCCCTTACGCAGTGATCCTGACTGCCGAAACAATATGTTGTCCAATCAGACAATGCACGCTGCGTAATTGGCCCAGAGGACAGTGACAAGAGCACAGAGCGCTGCGTGAGAGGAATGAACAGAAGAGCAGGACTCGTGGGTTTTGTTTCAGAAATTAGGCTCGCGCAGCA